>LPNX010527970.1:628793-723790 GCA_001517045.1 Pseudotsuga menziesii
AAATGGAACTAGGGTTTAGTGAGCAATCATGCAAGTTAGGAGAGGGAACTAGAAACACATGATCACCAATACTTGCATGCACCAACTAGGCTTTCATGAACACCAATTTGCATGCTCCAACTAGGGTTGACGGGGTATGAGATGGAACTAGGGTTTAGTGAGCAATCATGCAAGATAGGAGAGGGAACTAGAAACAAATGATCATTGATACTTTAAATCACCAACTAGGCTTTCATGAACACCAATTTGCATGCTCCAACTAGGGTTGACAAGTTATATTGTTAGTATGTTATGTTATGGTATGTTATTGTATGTTAGTATGGTATGATGTTAGTGTCATAGGGTAATGTAGGGTATGTTATTGTATGTTGGTATGGTATGATGTTAGTATGTTATGTTATGGTATGTTATTGTATTCTAGTATGGTATGATGTTAGTGTCATAGGGTATTGTAGGGTATGTTATTGTATGTTAGAATTGTATGATTTTAGTATCATAGGGTATGATATGGTATATATTACACATCCATGCATGACATAGTGTTATGATTGTTATTGTATGTAATTTAGTTAGTGTATGGTATGGTTATGATGTTAAAAAGTTGAGGATAGTCATAAATTCTTCCTTTAAGTATTGAAAATTCATAAGTTAGCACACATGTGAACCACGCATATCATTATATCACATAGGTGAACCACACGTATCATGTTCCAAGATCAAGTCAACCATATATGTATAAATTTGAACCTTGCTTTACATTATATATGTATAGAAATAATGTTACGAAAATTGTCATGCCACATGGCCATAATACAAAATAGTTGATCAAGAAGTACATTTGTGTGTATATGAACAAAAATTTACATCTATGTATCCCCCCTATACATTTAATCTACTTATCCCCCCTTTTTCTACCACTGCCAATGTCTTCGGAGAAGTCTAGCTTTGTTTTCCGACTGCTCACTAGTGATCCCCATCATTGAACAAGATGGATAGGTCGTATCAGTGGAGATGCAGAAAAAACAAATTTTGTAAGTTAATTTACCAACCTTTAAAAATTCTATGTACATTTGTTCAAATTCCAAAACCAAAATAATGTTTTTACTTACTGTACATGAGTAATTAATGGTGGGTCGTGGTGCCTGACTAACAATGACCCTGATTGGGTGCTCTTAAAGCACCACTTCCTCACTATCAAGCTACAATAAAAAAATATATATGACAATGTCAACAAATATACATGTACCTTAGGGGGGGGGGAGGTGGGTCACCAATTTGGGTCTCTTCAAGCATCAAATCAGAGAAAACGATACACAAACATACAAAGAAAGCAATACATAAACATACCTGATGGCTCGTCAAAGGTTGGTCATCGATTTGGTACTCTTCATGCACCAGTGCCTCACTAGGGGCCTGCATAAAGTAACATATATGTCAATCTCAGATAAAATAGGGAATCAGAGAAATATATACTACATGGATGGAAAATGATGTTACCAAAGAAAGAAAAACATACATGTACCTAGCTTGGGGGAAGAGATGGGTTGAAAACAACCTCGCTTTGGTGCTCTTCAAGCACCACTATCTCAATAGGTTCCTGCATAAAGTAACATATGTCAAAGCGGTACATAAACCTACAAAAACGTACAAAGATAAAGCACCAAATCAGGGAAAGCCATACATAAATGTACAATGAAAGCGATACATAAACTTACCTATTTCCTTGTGAGAGGAGGTGTGTAACCAGTGGATCGATTAAGTAGGAACGAGAAAAAAGGACTTCTACTTGTACTAGTGAATAAGCTTTCTTTTTGGACATATTCTTCTAACTCACATTCCTACGTACAAAAGGATAAAGATATAATTAGACGATTTCAAAAAATTAAAAAAGTACATGTTGAATCATTAAAATCATAATTAAAAGAAATCGATACATAAACGTACTTGCTGGCTCATGATAGGTGGGTCATCAATCTAGTACTCTTGAAGCATCGATGCCTCTATAGAATCCTGCAAAAAATAACATATGTCAAATTCAGATAATAAAAATAATCTTAGACATATAGACTACATGGACGAAAAATGATGTTTTCAAAGAAAGTGAAACATAAACGTACCTGCTGGATTCTGATAGGTGGCTCATCAATTTGGTGCTCTTCAAGCACCGATGCCTCAATATAATCCTACATAAAATAACATATGTCAAATTCAGATAATAAAAATAATCTTAGACATATATATTACATGGACGAAAAAAGATGTTTTCAAAGAAAGCGAAACATACATGTACCTGGCAGGGGGGAAGAAGTGGGTCGGCAATAACCTTGCATTGGTTCTCTTCAAGCACCAATGGCTCAATGGTTCACTGCATAAAATAACATATTTCAATGTCAGATAATAGAAAGAAAACGATACATATACATGATGGATGAAAAATGATTTTTCCAAAGAAAGCGAAACATAATTAAAATCATATTTAAAATAATACCTGTGTTTGGGAATCTACCTCTACATGAGACAGAATAGGATGAGAATCAATGTACTCATCTTGATCACCCTGCATAAAACATGTTGCATCAAAATTAGGATGTATTGAATGTTACAATCTATACTATAAATATGTAAATAAAGTTGACAAATTAACAAGTATAGTTCTTACCCCTATTGGTGAAGAATGAAACCCATATGCAATATTGACAGTCGCATCAATGTTCTCAACATTGATCGGTGGACTATGTGACTCTGGTGTGCCATGGGACACCAGCTGTATATTTGTTCAAATAATTTGTTAGATAATTAAATAGAAATAAATTTCAAAACAATTGAATTTTTTTATATGAAACAAAATATAATATGAAAATAATGAGTTTTACTTACAAAGAGAAGTAATCCATCATCTCGAAAGTCTGAAGCAAGGACATAGCATATGCCTCCACATGATGTGTAAAGATGTGGAGTACCACAATGCTCTGAACACTCTACATCTCCTGTGTGATCTATAGATGGGCCCATCTTAGAAGTGCCATCCCCTTGGTCTACATTGCCTTGGACATCAGTCCCATGCTGAAGCAATGTATCTGCCAAGTCAAATAATGCCTCCTCTATATCCTCAATCACATGACGCATAGGAGGATATAATTGAGGTGGTTTTGGTGTGCGTGGGGGGCATGGCACATAGTTAGGATCCATCCTGGCCCCTTCCCTATGTTGGGGCATCCCATGACCAACACCCTGGAAGCCTAAGATATCGAAGTAGTTAACATGTTTCCCTAGGATGAATTCTACATACAACTTCCTAAAGAAATAAAATAGGATGTCCCTATTCCCATGAGGCTCTTCATCGAAGACCATATAACAATGATCCATCCAATTGGCCTTTATATTTGGTTCAATGCATTAGTCTATGGAAATGTGTGCTTGACTGGTGGGTGGAACCAATCCGATGCTAGGGTGCCGGAATAATAAAAATAGTTGGTCTTTTATAATTTTAAGGGCTTTGATGCCTTTATAACTCAATCCATTGGAGTAGTATTGCCTCCTGGATTCTTTGTACGAGCTAATGTTGTACAGAGATTCTTCTTCATTGGAAATTGTGTTTGTTATTGTGTCCAATGTATCAGCTAAAGACTCTCTCAAAAAATCCCCCCCTCTAATAGATGAGCTAAGGCACCTCAATGATGCCAAACACACAATAATCTGTGAGTTTCGGTCTTGTTCCCCATCCGGGTTTGGGTTTGGGTTCATGTTTGGGTTAGGTTGTGGGTTAGGTTGTGGTGGGTTTTCCACATTTTCTTGTGGGTTAGGTTGTGGTGGGATTTCCACATTGTCTTATTCATTTCTATTATCTGTTAAGATTTAAACAAAAAAATACAAGTTGTTTTACTTAATCATTCTTTGATTTCATTCAATTTTTTTATTAAATTTGTTTAAAATATTATAAAAACTATGAAATTATGGAAATCAATAAAGAATTGAAGACTAAATGAAATGGATAAGACAATTTACCTGCCATTGGAGCCAATCTACCTCCAACTCGACCTCGAACTCAACCTCCAAAAGCTAAAACACAAATCGCCTCCGCGTTATTTTGCCCACGCGGTTTTTTTCTCTCTCGATCCTAGATTGTGCAAATGATAAATTTGAGGCATGCGGCCTCTGTTTTGTCTTTTTTAGTTTTCAATATCGCATATGCAATATATCACATATGCGATATATCGCACTTGAGATATATATCGCTTATGCGTTTTGTAAATGCATTTTCTAAATGTTAACTATCGCATATGTGATATATTGCATATGTGATACTTCCTTATGAACCTTAGCTTTGTGTTTGGGCTCGGTTTATTCCAAATGTACCATCAATAACGCATATGCATTCTTGATTTGCACTTCAGAAGTGCGTTTCTAATTTCTTAAGTGGCACTAAAAAGTGGAACCAAATTTGTGCGAGTGCCCCCTCATATAAGCTAGACTCTAGAAAGTCTATCAAGATGCAAGATGTATTGCTTGTACCAGGACTAAAGAAGAACCTTCTCTGCATATCTGCATTAGATGCAAAAGGCATGAGGGTTGCATTGATAGATGGCCAAGTTAGCATGTGGCCAAAGGGAAAGACTATTAATGATGCAATAGTGATTGGGGAACAAGAAGGAGGTCTATACAAATTGAAGGGCCATCAAGAACAAGATTTAGTCCATGAAACAGTAGACCCAAATGATTTTTGGCATAGAAGGCTTGCACATGTGCATTACAGAGCACTACCACTTGCAAGAAAAGCTATTGAAGGTCTTCCAGAAATTCAAGCAATACATGATGGAGTCTGCAAAGGATGTGCGAAAGGAAAGAATACAAAGAAGACATTTCCAAGTAGCGAGAGTAAGGAAAAAGGAATCTTGGAAATCATTCACTCTGATGTATGCGGTCCGATGTCATGAAGTTCACTAAGCAGTCATGTATACTATGTTTCTTTCATTGAGGTCTTTTCTAGGAAGAAATGGATTTATTTCATGAAGAACAAAGATGAAGTATTCAAAAAGTTCAAGGAATTCAAATACTTGATCGAGAACCACACTGAAAAGAATATCAAGACCATTCGATCAGATAATGGTGAAAAATTCACATCAAATGAATTCAAAGAGTTATGCAAAGACTCGGGGATTAAGAGGGAGTTGTCCACTCCATATAATCCACAATAGAATGGGATTGCAGAAAGGAAGAATAGAACTATCATGGAAGTTGCAAGAGAAATGCTTCATGATCAAGATCTTCCTATGTATCTATCAGCAGAAGCTGCCAGAACAATAGTGTATGTACATAACTGTACTCCACATAGAGTACTAAAGAACAAGACACCCGAAGAAGTATTTTTCGGCAAGAAACCAAAAGTTAGCCATCTCATAATATTCGGCTGTCCAATGTACTTACACATTCCAAAAGAGAAGAGGACAAAATTAGATCCTTTAGGAAAGAAGGGTATATTTGTGGGATAGTCTGAAATCTCGAAGGCTTACAGAATATACTTCCCATAGTTCAAGAAGATTGACATTAGTAGGGATGTAACATTTTACTAAGACTTAGCTTAAAAAAAATCCAGAAAGAAACCTGCTAATGTTCCTGAAGAATCGGAAGCATCCAGAATTCATGACACAACCACGAATGAAGAAACTCAAGAAGAAGATCAAGAATTTGAAGAAACTCAAGAACCTGCAGATCCACCTCAGGAGAATAATCTTCATTAGAGGAAACCTGCTTGGGTATGAGAAGCTATCCAAGGTGTGAAAATATATGGGGCTCTAGAAGAGATTCATAGAGAAAGAAAGAGGACCAGATCCTACTCTGGTTATGTAGCCTTATTATGTGATTTCATCGATAACGAACCTTCCAATTATGAAGAAGCATTTAAACAGAAAGAATGGAAGGATGCTATGATCGAAGAATATCAATCAATCATGAAGAATGATGTTTGGGATGTTGTCCCAAGACCAGAAGGGAAGTCGGTTGTAACTTCCAAATGGATCTACAAGATCAAGCATGCTACAGATGGTAGCATAGAAAAATATAAAGCAAGATTTGTTGCTCGTGATTTCTTCCAGAAAGAAGGAATAGGTTATGAATAAAATTTTGCACTATAGCCAGATACACTTCCATCAGATCAGTACTTTCTCTAGCTACAGTGATGAAATGGAAGATACACCAGATGGATCTCAAGACTTCCTTCTTGAATGGTATAGTGGAAGAGGAAGTATATGTGGAGAAGCCACTCAGTTTTGAGACACATGATAGGGAGTCTCATGTGTGTAGATTGAAGAAATCCCTGTATGGTTTAAAATAGGCACCTAGGACATGGTACAGTAGAATTTTTAGCTTTCTATCTAGTTTGGGATTTACCAAGAGTAAAGCAGAGTCCAACCTTTACTACAAGGTTGAGGATGGCAACCCAGTGATTCTCCTAATATATGTAGATGATCTGTTTGTAACAGGTATGGATGGGTTGATTGCTGATACAAAGAGGAATATTGCTGCTGAGTTTGAAATGAATGACTTGGGTATGATGCATTATTTTCTAGGCATGGAGGTGTGGTAGAATGCAGATGTAATTTCCCTGGGACAAGGTAAATATATGGTAGAGATCCTGAAGAGATTCAGAATGATGGATTGCAAGGCCATGACCACACCTATGGAATCAAACCTAAATCTATTGAGTGATGCTTCAACAGAGTCGGTTGATGCCGTGATGTATCGTCAGATGATTGCGTCCTTGATGTACTTGATGAAGACGAGACCAGATATTTGCTTTTCTGTGAACACCTGGAGTTAGTTCTTGATAGATCCCAGATATCTTCACTTGATTGCTGTAAAGCATATTTTAAGGTACTTGAGGGGTACAGTTCATTATGGGATCAAGTATGAGGCAAGTCAAAAAATTAACTTGGAGGGTTATGTTGATTCAAATTGGGAAGGCAGTGCCATCGATAGGAAAAGCACTTCAGGGTGTTGCTACAGTATGGGATCAGGTGTGATCTCTTGGTTTAGCAGGAAGGAATCATTTGTGGCACTGAGTATAGCTGAAGCAAAGTATGTCATAGCTTCTTCATCTAGTTGTGAGTTAGTATGGATGAGGAAGCTACTGTCTGATTTATTTCATCTCCAGTTGGATGCTACTTGTATATATTGTGACAAGCAAATTTGTGTGAAGTTGTCGGACAACCCAGTGTTCCATGACAAGTCAAAGCATATTGAGATCAAGTATCAATATATCAGGGATATGGTGTAGAGAGGAGTAGTGAAGCTCCAGTATGTTGCAATGGACAAACAGATAGCTGATGTGTTGACAAATCCATTAGCCAGAGTGAATTTTGAGTAATTCAGGGAGAAGCTTTGTGTTCTCTAGATTGATATTTCCCCCAAGGGGAAGTGATGAGTCCATGAACCATTCTGACATGGTGAGTGGATTGGTTCCTTCCATGGAAAAATGTAAGCACTGAGCCATTCTATCATGGTGAGAGGATTGGTTCCTTCCATGTCATATTAGAGTGTTGGCCATTCTGATGTGACTGTAGGATTGATTCCTACATGATCAGATATAAGGGCTATTTCCATTCTCTCAATGGAGACACCTGGTCAGTTACCAGGAACCCTAAGTCTAGGACTAAGTTCCTTTCTGATGAGTTAAGGTCAGATTTAAGTTCTGTGCCTTTCCACAGATGATAGTAGTTGTGTACTATCATGCTAGTAGATGTGAGTGTTGTGCATTTCTGACAATTCAAGGTCAGATGTGAGTGTTGTTCCTTTTTTATGAGTCAAGGTCAGATGTGAGTGCTGTTCCTTTATGATGATTCTAGGTCAGATGTGAGTGCTAAGCCTTTTCACTGATGATAGTAGTTGAGTACTGTCATGTTGGTGAATGTAAGGGCTGTGCCTTTCTGACATGATGTTGGATGTGTTCCTCTCATGGTCAGATGTGAGTGGTGGCCATTATAACTTAGGGTTAGATATAAGGGATCAAGAAGACCTACAAGGAGGCTAGGCCTACAACCAACATGAAAATGGGCTGGCTCTGTAGAACTTCCTGTCACGAGAAGAATCATGAGATAGAACCTATGATGATGACCCAGTGATGATCTAGTTCAAGCTATGATTTAGATCCATTTATGATTTCTCGAAGATGATCCAGATCGATTGATGATCTAGATCCAGAAGTGATGATCCAAATCCAATGATGATCCAGATCCAGTGATGATGTCCTTGTGATAATCTAGATCCAGTGATGATGACCCCATGATGATCCAGATCGAGTGATGATCTAGATCCAGTGATGATGATCCAGATCAAAGATGAATATTAATTGAATATGTAGATGATGAGATGATCCAGAGAAGAAGACCAGTTCTAACAAATTGTGTCGAGAGAATACCTTCCTAGTTAAGAGTGAGTGTTATTGTATCTGTAACTTCAGAATGTATTCACTTGTATATGTCATGTATTGTACCCTGATGTTTATTCCGAGACGTATCTGTAATGTAATTGAGTCATGTCGTTCCTTTATGTTCCTATCAGGAGGTTTTATAATGTAAATAATTCATGTCAAGTCATTGTGGGTAACCCTCCTATTTATCAAGGGTTACAGTCCCCGCAGTTCTGGAGCACTAGGGTTATTAAACTCTCCTAGAGAAGTCGGCCCTAGTAGGGTTTCTTCAAGTCAAGAATTACTATAAATAGAGATCTATCCTTTCTATTTATAATACACTCACTCACACTCAGTTGTAGCGCATAGCTGAGGAAGAAGAAGACACTGGGGCTAGGAAGAAAGAGGCTACTGCTGTCGAGAGATCATCTTACTATTTCGGGGTTTTACTTTTGGTGTTGATTCTATCTCTAAGGAAGTTCTAGGGTTTTCTCCATTTATGGTTTCCCAAAATAAAAAACATTGTGTTCATTTTCTCTTGTGTTTGATTGATGTACTTGTTATTGTCTCACTTAAAGATCCTAACATAATGCTAGCTTGAATGGTAAAATTCTAACAGTGATTGCACTTCAGAATTAGATTATGAACCTGATTTTTTCTACTCACTGATATGAGATAAAAGAGGTACAAAATCAAATTCTTCACTCCCAATTTCACCATATAAATACTGAGCAAAATAGGAAGGAAAATCAACAGTTTTCTCCTTCACTAGTTCTACCTCTTGAAGAGGCTCATCGAGTCGGACACTTCTTTCAATGAAAATTTGTTTTGTTTTGATATTAAACAGCTTGAAACCTTTAGATTCTTTTGGATATCCAATAAAAAAAAATTCAATAATTTGTGGTTGCAAATCTTTCCTCTTCTCATGCAGAATTTGGGCCCATGGAGTGGAACCAAACACCCTGAAATTTGACACATATGGATTGTGTCCAAAGTAGGATTTGAAAGGGGTCCTCCCCTTTAAGGATGAGTGAGGAAACATGTTATGAATGTATGCACAAACATTCATGGCCTCAGCCCATAAATTTTCAGCCAAACTCTTGGCTTCCAACATGGATGTGGTCATCTCTTTGAGAGATCGGTTATTTCTCTCCGCTACACCGTTCTGCTAGGGGGTGTAGGGAACTGAATGAAACTGTTGTAAAATAATTGCAGAAACTCATTAATGACATATTCCCCTTCATTATCAGATCTCAAATATTTGATATTTTTATTCGATGCATTCTCAAGCAGTGCTTTCAATTCAGTGGATTTTTCTAAGACTTCTGACTTCTCCTTGATGAAGAAGACCCATGTATATCTAGAAAAATCATCTATGAAAGTGAGAATATACCAAGATACATTAAAGTATGTGGTGGGAATTGGTTCTCTGATAACATAATGAATCAGACCCAAAATTTCCGATGCTTGGCTTGCCTTCCCTTGATCAATATTATGCTTAGGATGCTTTCCCAAAATACAGCCTTTGCAAATTCTGGTGGTAAATTAATGACCGAGAGGCCTTCAACCATGGATTTTTTTTGTAATTTCTGCAAGTATTTGAAGTTTATATGGCATAATATCTCATGCCATATTTTATTAACCTCATTGGCATGAGTAAAAATAGAGGTGGGATTTGCATCCACCACAAAATGGGAGAAATCATAGGATTTTGCATGATGATTACAGAGCCTTTTGCCACAAGTTTCCCTAATGCAAGTTCAGTAATTTATAAATCATCTAGGATGAAGGATACTCTCTTGGGCACTCTAGTATGGGTCATTTGATAGACACTCAAGAGGTTTGAGGAAAGAGATGGTACATACAGAACATTGCAAAAATAACCATGCTCAATATTTACTGTACCTTGTTCTTTTGAAATGATGGTAGAGTCATATCCCATGTGGATGGGAATGATTTTGTTGGTGTCCATAGAAGAGGAGTGTCTACTTTCCATCATGTGATTCGAAGCTCCAGATTCTATGATGAGAGATTTGGACTTCGAGGTGATTTCCATGAAAGCATGTCCCCTTTCTTTCTAGTATTCTTGATTTTGATTGTCTTTCCTCCAAAATATTTTCGGAAGATTGATTTTATTTCTCTCGAGGAGAAAAGTAGTTTCATCAAGTTTATTCTTCATGTAGTCATGTTCAGGGTGGAATCCCTTCCCACAGTATGAAAACTTTACTTTCTCTTTCCGATGGTTTCCTTTGTTCTTGTGTTTCTTTGAGTTCGAAGGCTCTTCTTGCTACTGATTTTGAACTTGAGGATTTGGAGCTTCGAATTTAGTTTTTGTATTCTTCTTCTTCTTTCCTTTACGCTCCATATCCTTGGGCCCCAAAGCAAGAAGGGATTGATCACGGGAGGATCTGATGATCCCCATCTAAACAAGCTTATCATGCTCTTTTGTTAGGGACTCAATGAAGGCATTGAGTGTAGGCATATTCCATCCCGGGGTTGTGAGCTTCCCAGCACGTAAAGTAGAAAAAAATATTCAATAGTTGACTCCAAGTATTAAGAGAATGGCGAGGATGAGCTGATTGTCATCTTTCTTCACCTCACACTGCTTCAATAGAAGGACTATGAGCTTGAATTTTGTGAAAAAGTCATTAAGGGTCTCGAAAGTGCCAGTTTGAAGGGACATCAACTTTTTTTCAAGGCGATAAACCCTCAAATCATCCTGTTTTCCATACAAGGAGGAAAGGTGGTCCCAAATTTCTTTTGGATTCTTCAATCCCGAGAGGTGGAATAGAATATACTTGGAGATAGAGAGACACAAGAAACCGCAAGCTTCATCCATCTTGTTCCAAAATATAGCCTTGTCCACAACATGATTAGGCTCTTCTTCTATATCCATAGTGACCCGGTAGATTCCTTTGGCATGTAGTTGGATCTTGATGTCTCCTTGCCACTAGTGATAATTGAAAGGAGTCAAAATACCTATGGAAGAATCCATATCAAACTATTGTAGCGAATGCAGTGAACCTGTAAAAACCTACAATCTACATAAAAAAGTCACTGTAAGGTCAAACACCCTGCACATTTCAGGTTTTCATCACTCCCAACATAATTGATCAAGCAAGCTTGATCAACAATTCCTTTACATGGGGTATAAAGTGGTAAACCTTTGACTTCTGTTGCAGTGCTAGAATTTGAGCTTTTGCTCAATTTGCATGCCAAATCTGGCAAAAATCATGTTCTCATGAACAATGAGCTTCATCCCACCATGAGATCTGATATCATATTAATTTTGTTACAGTAATTTAGGGACTAAACATAATCTTACAAGTGATTCAAGACAAATTAGACATCAAATGGTGTAACAGTACTACAATAAGAGTTTGCAGACCCTGTATAATCAATAATAGAATGATAGTACAATACAATGTCATGCAGAATGCATGAATTCCAAGACAATTTGAATATTCAAGAAGTTCATTAGAATTTCATGGAGGTGTGTATATTAACTGAATGTCAGCCACAATCGACACACTTAGTTAACCACTAATCTGATCCATAACTGACTCTCACACTAAGTCCTAACTAAATTGGAGTGCAATACATGATTGAGTCTAACTGAAAGTGACTCATCACATGTAATTGCGTGTCCAACTCAAGGAGGTAGCGCATCCATAACTCCAAGTAGCTCCAATGGAGTTAAGTGAAGTGACACTTCTCATCAGAAGTGGTTGTAGGTGCTAATGTTGACTCCAGTTCATAAATATTAGCAAAAATTAGACAAATAATATATGGAGGTGCCTATACAAATCAAATTAACTCATTGTTAGGTGAAACAACAATCAATTAGAAATTAGGTGCACTTATGACACTCAGTTCACCCTAGAATTGCTCCCCAATTAAAGGAGGAAGCCCAGTTAGCCACCCTGATTGAAGGAGGAAGCCCAGTTAACCTCCCTAATTGAAGGTGAAGCCTTAGTTGGACTCCTTTATCGAAGGAAGGTGTGGGTGTGCTCAAGATCATGTCACAGTGTGCTCATCTCATGCCAAGTAAGTCAATTAAGATTAGGATAGTGTCTAAATAGGCCAAAATTGACCAAATAAGTGTGCATGTTGGGTAAATGACTCCAACATAAATAATAAAAATCTATAGTTCATAACCTATTCATAAGCGCATTACACATAGGAAATATATATAAGAAAATAATTAGACAAGTAGTTTCTCTAACACCTTCCAGATCTAGAGTACCTAACATATCCAATCATTCCATTAAGCTACTAAACATAATTCAAAATAAATATACATATTCAAAAATCAAATCAGAGTTGAACCTGGATAATATACAGTAAGGGGACAAAACACCCAAAGGAGACTGTTCCACCCAATCTTCTCATGAATAATCCAATAATTACATGCTTAGGACCCCCAAGCCTACTCCCTAAACCACTAGGAATAATATATCTTCCACACAGCAACTTACTATAACTTAGCACTCTAATTTCCTCATCTGATTAGGCATTGAGGACCAAAACTGCTAACCTTTGTTATTTCTGTGGGTTCGAGCGGTCACTGATAGTTAGGGAATCAACTGAAGACTAATGCCATCTATAGAAAATATAGGGCATCGATATGATATCATGATTACGTCAAAGAGGGCCACTAGGGCCAAAGGCCACCGACATGCATGACATCTAAGCATTATTTAATGATGCATGCACCCATTTAAGTCTCCATGTGCATGCATGCAAGTCAACTGCAAATTAGAAATTAAAGTAACCTAATTAGGTAAAAAGTTAGGGTTTTCACAGTTGAAAGTTATAAAAGGAAGATAAAGTGAATAGAGACTTCACTTTTGATGATTATTGATTTTGGAACTCTTGAGTACCACCACAGCGTGTGGCCACAATAGTTGTGGTTGGAGACGAAATCTCCAACTAATGGGGTTTTGGTAGTGAGATATATACCTTAGTCTCATCCATGGTAAGCCATCCATGTTCACCATCCATTCTTCAATTTATTCATAGCTATCCAGTATCCGTCTAAGATTGTTTGCAAGGGCACGTGTGCAGCCGTAAGGGGTTTTCAGCTGGAAATCCAAAATCATCTGCTGGGTCTTTAGATATTAGTTTACCTTAGAAACCCAGGCACCACTCTCATTGTTGGCATCATAATCCAGTACCTGGTGATTATTAGATCCAGTCTTACTCATCCTCAGTAGTTATCAACAATTTCAGGATCAGGGGGCATGAGTAGCTAAACCTCAAGATCAATTCGCTATCCTTCCTAGAGACCTCAAAACTTCCACATGTGTCAGGAATTCTCTTCAGCATGAGAATACTATCAATCCTGCAAATTCTTAGCTTCATCAGAGACCTCCTTCATTGAAAATGTCACCCTTAACTGATTTTGGGTTCATGCTGCTGGGGTATCATCGGAGGCAGAAGGTACCAGGTCATCTACAACTCAGCTCTTGATGCATGCATATTCTCTTAGGATAATTCGAGCTAGGTTATCGGTGGTAAGTGTTACACTCTATCCTACAAACCATAACCCTAATTTTAGCTATAAAATAGGGATTTTTTGCATGGAAGTTTGCATGCCTGACTGTTTCAATAAATTTGCATAGAATTAGAAAATATCAAGATTTGGGATATTACAGTGGTATCAGAGCTATCTTCTTGGCCAGCTGTGGGATTAAGAAATGAGAAATAGATGAATACAAAAGAAGACCATTTTGTAACCTATAGGAAAAGAAGGAGTAGATACAAAAGGGACTTTGAGGATATCCATCTAGAGGATATTAGCTCATACATAGAACAAACAAGTATACACTCTGACAGGGGAAAGGGAACGGGAGAAGATGAGGACAAGATGGAGTTTTGCAACCTAGTATCTGCATTGCAAGACTTATCCGAAGGAAAAAAAAGATGTACTCAATGCAATCAACATATTATCGGTGAAACCATAAATATGGAACAACAATACACCTCCCTCACTAGTATATTGAGGATCTACAAGCAGCAGTGGAAAGGTTGCATACACCAATATACAGAATACACCGCACATATATAGTAGGCCTTCCAACAGGCCTACTATGCCTCACCTCTTGGTAGATGTAGTGGGAGGTCCAATCATGTAGGTAGATCCTAGAGAACCTTTTGGGGCTTATTTGTAGGAATATAGGGACTTAGGGGATGAGTTTCATGCCACCATGTCTTTTTCAGATTTTTGCAACATGAAGAGTAGGAACAACCCTAGGAATTTCAACAAGGGATTCAATCACAACTATGAGTTGTGGAAGACCTTGGGTAGCTTGAAAATCCCAAACTTTGATGGGATGCATGGAGGTTCAGCAAGGATATGGGTTCAAAAGTTGGATACCTATTTCCAACTCAATCCCATTACAAAGACAGATGCCATTAAATTGGCTACACTCCACCTAGATGGAGAGGCTCATGAGTGGTGGTACCATGGATTGGTTACATTGGGTCACAACACCATACACTTCTATGGTGAGTTCACTCATAAGCTCATGAGGAGGCTTGACAGGAAGGATCTAGAGATACATTTCAGGGAGTTGGACCAACTCAAATAGATAGGTATTGTAGAAGCCTTCATCTCAGAATTCCATAGGATAGCAGTCATGGTACTAGATGTGTCAGAGAGCAGGTTGACTATGTTATTCACTGAGGCCCTAACAAAGCCACTACGGGGATGGGTGAAAGCCTACAAAACCCCCACTCTATGGGATGCCATTAGAAGAGACAGAGATCTACAGGATTCAGTCCCAAAGAACAGGTTCCCTCTCAAAACCAACTTTCCTGTTAGGGACAAGGACAAGAAACCTTTCCAGTAGGATGTTCCCCAGAAGACATGGTTAGATGAGGACACTAGAAAAGACTTAAGGTGAAAGAAACTATGTTTCACTTGTCAGGAACCATGGGTTCTAGGACATAGGTGTATGGGGAAGGAAAAAAATCACTACATTGAAGTGTATTTGGACAATGATGAGGAGGACTATGAGCAGGAAGCCATAGAAGACTTAGGGGAAGTTGAGGAAGAATCACTCCAGGGTGATACACCAGAGGGAGTCATTGTTACATTATTTGGAGTACCAAGATATCCATACTCTGAGGGTCAGAGGAGTAGTACAGGGTCATAGAGTAGGAGTATTGATTTATGGGGGAGCAACCCATAATTTCATTAACACCGCTTGGGTAGCCAAGAGAGGTATTCAGACCGAGAAGTTTGAAGGATTCACTATAGCAGTAGCCGGGAACTCCAACATGGAGTGCAACTACTACATTCCAAAATTGAATGTCACATTAGGTAACTATCAGATGAAATATTTGTTTTATGTAGTAGATGTATCAGATACTCATGTAGTATTAGGTGTTTAGTGGCTTTATTCAATAGGGAAATATACTACAGACTACTGGGCAATGGAAATGGAAATCGAGGGGCCAGATGGAAAACAGGTAGTTTTGAGGGGCATGAACACTTATCCCCCAAAACTGGTCTCATCACAGAGAATGAAGGTAGTACTAAGATAATATGATATAGAATGGGCTGCAAAATGTTTTTTCACCTTTAGGAAACCCCTAGAAACCAGCACGCAACACCCAAGTGACATTCAGGCCTTGTTATAGAAGCACGAAAAGGTATTTCTGGATCTTCCATCAGGTAGACTTCCAGACCGAGGCTTTGAACACATTATTGAGCTAGAGGGGACATAGGCAGTCATCAGCACTCCTTATCAGCATCCCAAAATATAGAAGGATGAGATCAAGAAAACGATGAAAGAATTGTTAGAGCTTGGATACATCCGGCCCAGTTCTAGCCCCTTCGCATCTTCAGTGGTATTGGTCAAGAAGAAGGATGGTACACTGTGAATGTGCATCGACTATCGAGCACTCAACAAAAAGACCACTAAAAATAGGTATCCCATCCCTAGAATTGATGAACTCATGGATGAACTACAGGGTGCCAAATAATTTTCCAAGATTGATCTTCACTCAGGGTACCATTAGATTCGAGTAAGGGACCAAGAAATCTCTAAAACAACTTTCCATTGTCACTGTGGTCACTATGAGTTTTTGGTCATGCCTTTTGGACTTACCAATGATCTAGCCATTTTTCAGTTGTGCATAAACCATACCTTCAGAGTTCAGCTACATAAGTTTTTGCTAGTATTCTTTGATGACATCTTGATTTACAGCAAAACATGGGAGGGTCATTTGAAACACCTCGACGAAGTGCTGAACATTCTAGAAGAACACCCGCTTTATGTGAAAATGTCCAAGTGTGAATTTGGCATGAAGGAAATGCTAT
The DNA here is from genome assembly GCA_001517045.1 of Pseudotsuga menziesii. Taxonomy (NCBI): domain Eukaryota; kingdom Viridiplantae; phylum Streptophyta; class Pinopsida; order Pinales; family Pinaceae; genus Pseudotsuga; species Pseudotsuga menziesii. The sequence continues at coordinate 645,527 of LPNX010527970.1, forward strand.
ATCTAGGGAACATAATCAATGAAAAAAGAGTACACGTTGACATGGAGAAAATTCGAGCTATCAGATATTTCCCTGGACCAAAAATAGTCACAAAATTGAGAGGCTTCTTATGTCTGTGTACTTATTATCGAAGGTATGTTAAGGGATTCTCCCAATTTGCAACACCCCTCATAGATCTCACAAAGAAGCGAGCATTCACCTGGACGGAAGTAGGACAGAAAAGTTTCGAGGAGATGAAAGTCATTATTATTTCTTATCCAGTTTTGGCATTACTGGACTTCTCACAACCATTTGTAGTAGAATGTGATGCCTCATGGGAAGGGCTAGGAGTAGTATTAATGCAAAATCATCACCCTATTGCATTTGAGAGCGGTAAACTGAAGAACTACGAATGCCACTACTCCATATATGACAAAGAAATGCTAGCCATCTTACATGCTCTTATGAATTTCATACTTTATTTGGTGGGTAGTAAGTTCAAAATTAAAATAGATCATAAAAGCTCAAGTATTTCTTGGAGCAGAAGGAACTAAATGAGTGCCAACAGAAATGGGTCAGGAAAGTACAAGCCTATGATTTTGAGATCAAGTATGTAAAAGGTAAGAATAATGTAGTAGCTAATGCATTATCTAGGTGACCCACCTCACTATATCTCATGAGTATATCCACATATTGCAGGGCACTTCTCTTAGTAAAATACTCCAAAAATAAATTCGCTTGTGAGTTATTGGATGGAAAATTTCAGGATGACAGGTACATGATTATCGATAACATAGTCTATTATAAGAATAGGATATACCTTGTCCCAGAATCAACTTTGAGGAAAAAGATCATACAGGCAGCACATGACTCTCCATTATCAGAACATCAAGATTTCTTAAAGACCTACAGACGGATCCGAGAGAGGTTCTCATGGAAGGGCCTCAAAGGGTAAGTTATGCAGCACATACGGGAATGTATCATATGTCAACAGAACAAGATTGAGAACATCCATCCAGCGGGGTTGCTTCAGCCACTACTAATTACATAACAAAAGTGGGAAAGTGTCTCCATGGAATTAATTACAAGATTACTCAAGGTCTAAGGGTAGGATTGTTTATATGTCATAGTTGATAGACTGAACAAGTTTGCACATTTCTTTTCTATATCATCTGATTACTCTGCAACTCAAGTAGCTAAGTTATTCTTCAGGGAGGTCTTCAAGTTACACGGGTTACCTAAGACCATTGTCAGTGATCAGGATACTAGATTCACAGGTGCCTTCTGGCAAGAACTATTCAGATTAGTGGATATTGAATTGGCTACGAGCACGAGTTATCATCCCCAGAGTGATGGACAAAATAAAATTGTCAACAAGTCGATTGAAGGATATCTGAGGAACTACATAACAGGGCAACAGTGAACCTAGATTAAATGGCTACACTTAGGGGAGTACTGCTATAATACTACCTATCACATGTCTATTAGGATGACACCTTTTAAGGCTTTATATGGCTACGAGGACTTGGACTATGCAGATTTATCATTTAGAGATAGTAAGGCTCCTAAGGCGAAGGATTGGATATAGGAAAGTCAGGATAATCTTAAAATCTTGAAGGAAAACTTACAGACAGCCCTGAATCAGTAGAAGTTGTATGCAGATAGACACAGTGTTGAGTGGAGCTTTGAGGTAGGAGATTTGGTATACTTAAGGCTCCAACCTTACAAACATTCTTCACTTAAGAATAAAGTAGTAGAAAAGTTAAAACCTCACTTGTATGGACCCTATAGAATAATCAGGAAAGTGGGAGAGGTGGCATATGAACTAGAGCTACCACAGAAAAGTAAAATTTTAAATGTATTCCATGTGTCCAACCTGAAAAATACCATTGGGAAACACATTGCCCCATCAACATAATTACCTCCTTTAGTTTATGAAGGAATACTAATACTGATTCCTAAATGGATCATACAGACTAGAGAAAGGAAACCCAGGAACCGGGTAATTAGGAATACTTGGTTCAATGGAAAGAACTACTACCACAAGATGCCACATGGGAAGGTGAACAAGTATTGCAACATCACAGTTTGCAGTTGCTTAAGGACAATCAATCTTAAGCGGTGAGGACTATAACGTTCTCATCTGATTAGGCATTGAGGACCAAAATTGCTAACCTATCTGATTCCTGTGGGTTTGAGCGGTTACTGACAGTTAGGGAATCAATTGAAGACTGATGCCATCTACAGAAAATCTATGGAATCAATATGATATCACCATTAGGTCAAAGAGGGCCACTGGGGCTAAAGGCCACCGACATGCATGACATCTGAGCATTATTTAATGTTGCATGCACCCATTTAAGTCACCATACGCATGCATGCAAGTCAACTGGAAATTAGAAATTAAAGTGAGCTAATTAGGTCAAAAGTTAGGTTTTCGCACTTGAAAGTTATAAAAGGAAGATAAAGTGAATGGAGACTTCACTTTTGATGATTATTGATTTTGGAGCTCTTGAGTAGTAGCACGGCATGCGGCCACAACAGTTGGGGTTAGCGATGACATATTCAACTAACGGGGTTTCGACAGTGAGATATCTTCCTTACTCTCATCCAAGGTAAGCCATCGAGGTTCACCATCCGTTCTTCAATTTATTCACGGTTATCTAGGATCTGTTTGAGATTATTTGCAAGGGCGCGTGTGCAGTCGTAAGGGGTTTTCAGCTGGAAAGCCCAAATTATTCACTCGGTCTTCAGATCTTAGTTTACCTTCGAAACCCGAGAACGATTCTCATCATCGGTATCATACTCGAGTACCCGGTGATTATCAGATCTGGTCTTTCTCATCGTGAGCAGTTACCAACAATTTCGGGATGAGGGGGTGTGAGTAGCTAAACCTCAAGATCAATTTGCTAGTCTGCCTATATACCTCGAAAATTCCACATGTTTCAAGCATTCTCTCCGGCATGGGAAGACTATCAATCCTGCAAATTCTCATCTTCATGGGACACCTCCTTCATTGAAAACGTCACCCTTAATTGATTTTGGGTTTGTGGTGCTTAGGTATTACCAGAGGGAGAAGGTACCAGGTCATCTCCAATTCAGCTCTTGATGCATGCATATTCTCTTAGGAGCATTTGAGCGAGCTTATGAGTGGTAAGTGTTACATTCTATCCTACAAACCCTAACCCTAATTTTAGCTATAAAATAGGAAATTTTTGCATGGTAGTTTGCATGCCGAGCTGTTTTAGTAAATTTGCATAGAATTAGAAAATATCGAGATTTGGGATATTACAAGAAGTGAGTAAGAGACTTATCTAAGAAAATCACTTTAGCTATCCCTTCATCAAATTCCTTGTGTGCCTCACTTTTTCAGTTTGCAGCAGTCAGAAGGTTTATTCACTTAGAAATCAGAATGAGTAGTGAGCCTCCTGCTCAATTTGATGGAATATAAAAGATTTCCTAGGTATTTGGGTAAGTTTTGGAATTAAATGAGCCACCATATTAGTTCTCCCTCTCAGGGAACATGACCACTTTTTTAGGGATTATGCTCGTGCAATAGCTAGAAAGTAAAATGCTAGTGCTGCCACTTGTCAACTAGCTTTCTACAGGTGCTCCTTCCTCCTAGTGGATGAGTGGACACTCATTTAACACTCTCCCTTGTATAGGTGTCTCCTTTATTTAACTATTATAATAAATAATTCTTCAATTACAATTATCCTTGACCCACTTGGTCATAAACTTTAAAATAAATTTAAGCGAATGTTTTTCTGAAATAAATCATAAATATTTATTTTTCAACTGTGGGTATGTTACACCCATGGTAGAGCAGAAATCCTTAATAAAGGTTTCATAGAGGTATTTGAGGGTTCTAAATTCATTTATGCATTCAAAAACATAATTTAAAAGCTTCCAAATTTTACCAAAAACAAATTTCCCATTCCCACATAAAAATCCAAAAAATAAAATAAATAAATTACTCTTAAACAAAATCAATTTAACTCTTTGTGTATATAAACTATAAAAAAATATTCTATTTTTTATAATAATAAAATATATAGCTTAAAATAATGTTGATCATCTGAAAATTACATTATTAATATCTCTCATGCATTGTTTAATATTAAAAAATAGTATATTAATTATATTAATAATTATATATTAATGAAATTTAAATATATTATAAACTTTTAAACAATAAAAAAATATTTAATTTTGTAGATATGCTAATTTATTATTTTAAAAATAAATTTGTTTATTATTATAGTCATATATATATTCAAAATTATTGGGAATAACTTGTTATTTTAACTAATTTTGCTACGGTGCATCTTGGAAGAAAAAAAATGTCAAAAGAATTATTGAGATATAGGTTGTATTTTAACCCTTTTCGGTATGGTATCATGGATGTTAAGTTGCATTGGTAGCTTTTTATGATTTGTATTAATCATAATGTTAATGTTGAGTTGCACTAACTCGTTCCTATGCTTTAAACTTAATGTTAAGTTGTAGAGAGTTTTTAGTATGAGTGTTAAAGTATTTATTAAGAATAAAAATAATAGTAACAAGTAATTATTTAAATTAATAAATTATATTAATATTTTTATTTTAGAATAATTATATGATAATAATATGTAAATACTTAATTTGAATAATTACATTTTATTATTATTTTTATTTTTAATAATGAAGTGTTTACAAATTTAATATTAAAAAATATATTATTACATATATTAATTTTATTACTAAAATAGGAAATAGGAATAGTAAATTAACATAGCATTATATTATATTTTGATAAATTAAAAAGTAATAGATAGATATATTAAACCTAATAAAAAGAATTTAATTTGTATATTTATATTAGCAATTTATAATTATAATTAATTTTTGCTAAATTATTATTTAAGATGTGAATCTTAACAGAGGTAAACCCACTTCATTTCTTCTTAGCTACTTGTTTTATTAACCATTTATAATGAATTATTAAATTATCAAAATTTTAAAGTTTAAGAATGTTTATAACCCTTAAACTGCACACCATCTTGAAAAAGTTAAAACCTATAATAAATAAAGTATATTTGGACAATACATTTTAATTTACCGAAAATTAATAATAAATTAGAAAATAATTAGTTAAATTAAGTTTTTTTTGGTCTTTTCACTATTTTTATTATATATTGACATTTGTTTTTTCAAACATAAGTTCAAATTATTTTTATATTTCAGAATAAAAAGATATAAATTCTTTATATTTAAAATAAAAATAAAACATTAATCAATTCTATTTTTGAAAAGTTGAATTCATTTTCTTTTATAAATATTTAATTAATAGGTGTAAAAATATTTAGATTTACTTCTTTATCACTGTTATCTTTTTAAATATTAATATTTTTAACTAACTAAAATTATGTGTAAAATTTTCATTAATTTATAATGATATCATATTATATTAAAGAATAATTTAGTATTTAAAAAAATATAAACCATTTATTAATTTTCGATATTGGCCATCTATCTTTAATGACTTATTGAGATGTAAAACATTTGTCATAAAACTAATGAAAATGTAATGCTGATAATTTAGTATTTGAAAAAAAACTAAAATAATAAGCCATTTATTAATATTCGATATTGGCCATCTATCTTTAAGGACTTATTGAGATGTAAAACATTTCCCAATGAAACTAATGAAAATGTAATGCTTCATACCATTGGACGTTAGGCATATTATTATAAGAGATTGGAATCTCTAATTTTTTATACTGACTGTATTTCATTAATAAACATTTTTTTTATACTGACTGTTGCTTCATTAGTTCCTTCGACATATTCCAATGAAAATGATAATATAATACAGTTGTTATTAAAATTGTTAAGCATTTATTAGTACTGATGCTTTGAATGCTTTTAATGAGAATATAAAACATTCTTCAAGAAAACATTCGCAATCAAATCTGATACGGCTGCTTTCTCATTCATTCTTTTGAGGTGGAAATAACTTTGGGAATCTGAAAATTATATGAATGATTTCGCAAGTGTACTCGAACAATATTGAGAAAAAGTGACCTTTTGAAAAGGATAAATAGAAGACGCATTCCATACTGTACTGTAAATGGATGGACAATAGACGAGAAGAGATGGAACATGGAACGTGTTTATACAGAATCCAGAGCAATGGGGCCAAGAGGTCGACAAAAAACGAGACAGGGAGGGCCGCTTATTCAATTCAAGGAAGGAATCACGTGCTATTGCACAGGGTAGCGTGCTGATTATATATGGTGTGTAGGGTGACGATTGAGCTTAGTTCATCTTTTAGGGAAGCATAATATCTGGTTACTGATATCGCAAGGCTTACGTTATGTCAATTCATCTTAACATACACATGGATTCTTTGCCTTTATGTGTCATAAATCGCTCAACCTAATACTTCCATTTCTGAAAAGATGGGAATGGCTATACAGTCTAATTTATACTGCTCTAGCTGTTTCACTGTCCAGTCATTATGCAATCTCTCTAGGCTTGTCACTTTATTCTCGTTGTCAAATTTGTGATTATTATTCTAGGCATTATATCTTTCGCTGTTGCATTATGCCGTTCGCTGTTACGTTACATCGCCTTTGGATATTAGTAAAATCTTCTGTTTTTCCAAGGACGAGATAAATTGTTATGATGAGAAAGATATTTTGTAAATAGGGTTACCACAAAGTGGCTAACAATCGTATGGCCAAGCGCCAATAGCATATTCGCAAAGCGAATTACATAATAGATTCTGCTGTGTGTTGAAAACCAAAGCATTTTATTAGTTATTTGTGAAGAAAAATATTCGCAACATGTATCACTTAAAGCTGTGCATAACCAAATCTTTAGTAAATTAGGTTTCATTAAAAATGGTACTAAGTAAAATCACTATGCTTATAAGAAATACTAACTTTAACAGTGGTATATTTTAAATTACAACAACTGAGTGGTTTGTGGCTGAATCATGTAGATAGGGATTTTAAACTAGCACATCCACATAGTTTGTGGTTGAATAAGTTGGAGAGGGATCAAATGGTCCAGCGATAGTTATGGAATGGAAAATATTTTATTATTCCTCATATTCTTCTAGTTAAACAGGTTCAATTGTGAGTATCAATCCCTAGCTACAAGTTATGATCAACATTCTTCCTCTTATACATTTATTAACTATGAGTTATTATATATATATGTGTGTGTGTGTGTCTCACATTATTTAGTTATGTGGCATGAAATGTTCCTTATACATTCATCAACTATGAGTTATCCATGCATTGATGAGAGTTATATATTCATAAGCTAGTTAAGACTTAATTTTTATATATTTTTTTTATAATTGTTTATTTCAAATTTTGAATTACTGTCATAGAATCAATATTGACAATAGCTCTTAGTGCCCCCAAATCTCAAATAAAAACTTAATGATATATAAATAGTTATTGAAAGGATTAGTGGGTGACTATTAAGGTTGATGTACAATCATGAGTTTCTTTAAAGATGCTTCTAGTTGCTATATAAAACTGAAAAAAAAATTACTTTTGAGGCTACAAGAAAAAATATAGGAAATCCAATAAGGTTTAATAATGTATAAAGTTTAGCTTTAGAAATTTTGTATAATTGTTTATAAAATTTGTTTTTACTAAAAGTCTTTTTTTAGTATTTAGTATTTGTATATGAATTAATGAATAGTATTTTTAAGTAAATTTTGTTATATATATATATATATATGACATCTTGTACTAGTGCAATATTTTTGTTTGTTGTTATAATTTATAATGTTTTCATTTTATTATTATTTATGGAAGTCCAAAAATTATGAAAAAAGATTTTGTCTCTTTATCTATGAATCATGAATCATTTTAAGGACGCAACTTAATAAAATTAAATTTTTTTTTATATGAACTTGTATAGTAATCTATTTATTTTAATGAATCATATAATTTGTTCGAGAAATGATTAAAAAAATCAAAATTACAACAAAATAACATTGTATTTTGGAATACTGAAATGTAATGCCGCAAAAAGGCAAACCCAACTTTGTTACACACCCACTAATTATCATGTCCATGGTAGGGACATATATCATTTGTTTTTTTTAAATATTTTAAGAAAAAAAAAATTATCATGTCCATGGAAGGGACATATACCATTTGTTTTTTTGAAAGATATTTTAAGAAAAAAATAATAATCTAGTGCTAAAGTTGGACTTACAGTCTGATTTTTGGGTTTTCAATTTTTTTGGGTTGATAGCATGGTGGGTCGGTGACCCAGTCATTAGAGGGTGTGCGAGTAGCTATGGTGTCATGCAGGCATGGGCAAAAGGGTTCTTGTTTTAATGCGCCGAGAACACTTGTCCTGGAATTTAATGGATGTAGTATGATCGAAGGTGTGTGCTCCCTTGTAAGTGGGCTTGTATTAACTGCGAGTCATTGCATTACTTCTCCTGTTCTCTATTGTCCTTGGGATTGTATAAACTTTCGGTCATTACATTAATCCTCTTGTGATTAATTGGCAGGCATTAGATGGACTGGGGCGGATGTGGAGCTAAGTGCATATTATGCATTACACTTCCTGTGATTAAGTGGCAACATACTCGGCCCTATAATAATTGACTCTGGCTTCTGTACTGAATTAAGTGTCTAATATTGTATTACTCATCCTGCGATTAAGTGGAAGCCTGCTCTAGTTTGCACATGGTGTTGTCTTACAAGGATTAGGTGGGGACGATTGCATTTCTCCTCTTGTGATTAAGTCGCATTCTACTTGTAGTTTGCTCATGCTTTCGAGACATTGAAGTGATTTTTGAGTTGTTTACAAATTATTGATGAAGTTCCCTTGTTCTATTGTATTGTTTGGGAAGCAAGCCACATATTTTTCTTAGGTAATGACAAAGTTGTAGGATTGGCTAGAGACCTTTAACGATTTCCTGGATTTCCTCGTGGGATATATAAGCCACTACATGAAGCAAAATGTAATGAAGTATAGGTTAATAGGTAATGTTTTCTTTTTCCCATGAGTTTTCACTTATCAAAACCATGTCATAGTGCCTTTTTTAATGGGATATTAAAGAATACCTCTAGATATTGATAATGAAATACAAAAATCATTTTGTTGAGCAACCCTTCCAATACATTTTTCAAATTAAAAAAAACTTATATTCTTACAATATATTCCTTATCTTTACTAGAAACCCCTTTTTATACCACACAATACCTATAAACCCCACCCCCCCTACCCTATTAGCTCCCCCCAATACCTACAATATATTGACCTTATTTTTTCACAATTAAAAACCCCCATTTTTTAATGAACGTGATAAGATATTGCTGAACAAAGTGAGTCCTCTATGTATGGGTATGGCTGAATATTTCTTTTTGGTTTACTAAGCATTGGTCTACTAACATTTTGTATCTTGTTTGCATCGTTGCTCATGGGTGAGGGTTTTGTCCTAATTGCAATGTTGGTTTGCTTCTATTTTGGGAAGTTTGTGATGTCTTTGACTTTCCCTACTATGTTTTCTTGGGTTATTAGATGGTGCCCATCAAATTCTCTCATCGTGCTCTTAAGATAATTCTATATGAGTAAATATTTTGATGATACTCTCCATGTATATACATATATGTATTTATGTACTTGATTTTTTCTAACATGACTAGAGGATTATACTTATTATTAGTTTCTAATTACATACTAAGCAAATAATACACATAATGAATACAACTATGCTTTACTAACTCGACACTATAGAAAGAAATTGGAAATAGACTATATATATCCATTATGTGCATTCAATCATAACATAATTTAAACTAACTCATAGTTGTTAGGTCCTACATGAAGGTTTTCATATCTAGAATAAAAAAACATTCTATAATCATTTTAAAACATAAATTATGAACCTCGGACCAATGCTAAAAAAGCAAAAGTGGAGAAGTTGTTCCTCCCCACCAACTCATAGAGCAGCCAAGTTACTTGCTTCACAACCTGTGAACCTATTTGATAAACCAAGAGAGCAAAATTCTTCAATGCGTGCATTCACATATTCATTCATCTTCCAATTCTAGCCTCATACACTTCATGGAAATACTAATATATAGTATTTTTCCGACCACTTGGTAATTTAAGAGCCTCCTTCTCTTTGTGACCTCATTTTTAGAGATGATGCCTCTTGCATCTTGAGTTCTCACTTAGTGGCTTAAAACACTTGTCTTTTCGACTTTTGGGTCAACAAACACTCTTTAATTGTTTCCCTTCAACATATTTTATTAAATAAAAATATTTTATTAGATAAAAATATTTTATTTTTTATTTTTTGCCAAAAAAAAAAAATAGTTAAAGTATTTTTCAGCATAATTAATAATACATTATTAATTCTTCCTGCAATGCATACACCTCCCCTTAAAGGATAATATAGTTCTTAGTGTTAGAAGTTTTATTCTTTATTCTTTCACTTCATTATCTCGGAATAAGAATCAAATTCGAGTTCCCAAGTAGCTTTTCCACACTAAGGTGATTTCATTGCAGCTTGACTTGTCTGATAGTATGGTTCCAGAGTAAAGGTTCTCCCCTATCGATAAATTGCTCTAGCCCCACCTAGAACTCTCATTCGGGTTTCACATAGATCACATTCCAATCAATCACATGAGAAACATCATGAAGATATCTTATTGAAATAGAAACATGAAACAGATTATGCACTTTATTATTGGGTGGTAGGGATAATTGGTATGCAAGTGACCATACTTTAGCCAAATTTTAAAATGGTCTGCCATACGTCGGTGCCAACTCTGAATACTTTCCCAATCTCAAGGAACTTTTCTTGGGATTTACCTTTATATACACATATTCACCGACATTGAACTCTTTAAGAGTTCTTTTTAAATCAGCATAACTTTTCTTCCTGTCTTGGGCACCCTTCAAGTTTTGTACCCGTTTCACGGTTAGCTCCATATCTTTTAATAAATCAGGTCCTAACATTAACCTATCAACTCCACTACTCCATGAAATTGGAGTGTTACACTTGTCTCCATACAATATTTCAAAACAACTCATACGTGTAAAAACTTGATAATTATTATTATAAGAAAATTATACTAACTATACGTAGTCTTCCCAATTACCTGGTTTCTCCATGACATACATCCTTAGCATGTCCTCTAGGATTTGATTTACTCTTTCAATCTTCCCATCCATTTGCAGATGATATGCAGTACTATATTTCAACTGTGTTCCTAAACCTTTAAACAAAGATTTCAAGAAGTTACCTGTAAATTTTGAGTCTCTATTTGTTTTGGACCTTGGTACACCATGTAACTTGAATATTTATTTCATGAAAATATCTAAAATGTTAGCAACTTTATATGTATATTTAACATGAATAAAATGAGTATCCTTAATTTATTGACTACGACCATGATTGAATCATTTTGTCAAAAATTCTTCGGTAGGCCTGTTATAAAATGCATACTAATTGTTTCCCCCTTCCATTCTGGAATGGGTAGCATCTAAAACAATCATGTTGAATGTTCATGTTATGTCTTAACCTGCTAACATTCTAGACAATGAGCTAAGTATTCTTCCACTTCTTTCTTCATGTTTGGCCAAACAAAATGTTTTCTAATCACGGTGATTATCTTCTGGTATCTAGGATGCCTTGAATAAAGTTATTGATGGAGCTCATTCATAACTATAAGTTTTATTTATGCTATGTTTGGTATGTACATCCTGTTTTTATGCGAAAACAATCCTTGTTTATTTAGGCCGAAATCTTTTTTTACTTGATTTTGTTGATATTTAGCAGTGTTTTCTTTTAAAATATCATATTCCCTATCATTATTTTCGACACTAAGGATCTGGTTTCCATATTAGATTCAAAGCTACTTCTTGGAAAAAGTAAATTTGCATGACAACTTAGAGCATTTGGCCCTTTGTTTTCTTTTCCTTTTATTTCTTTGATTTTTAAATCATATTCGCTTAAGAATGAAAACCATCTTTCTTGTCACATATTTAAATTTTGTTGATCAAATAAATATTTAAGACTTATGTTATTTGACATAAGCAGGAATTTCCCTCCAAGTAGGTAGTGTCACCACATTTTTAAGGTGTGAATTATGGCAGCAAGTTCTAAATCATGCGTAGCATTATTTTTTTCATGTTATTTTAATTTCCTAGATTCATATACCATGACATAGTTTTCTTGTATTAAAACTCTTCCTAACCTTTAACGAAGTACATGAACAGATCAACAATCCTTAGGATTGGGGCTATAGTTAGTATATTTTTTATTTTATTAAACCTTTCCATGCATTTTCTGGTCCATTCAAACTTTTTACATTTATTCTATAATGAAGTTATGGGGTAGGCAATCTTAGAAAAGACTTTCTGAACTTCTGGTAGTATCCGAGAATCCCCATAAATGATTTGATGTCGGATACATTTTTAGGAACCAACCATTAAACGATGGCCTTGATTTTGTCTGGATCGACACAGATTCCATCCTTGGACACTACATGTCAAAGGTATTGAATCCTATATTTAAAGAAACCACTTTTACTAAACTTTGCATAAAGTTGTTGTTCTCTTAATACTTGCAGAATTATCTTTAAATGTTTGTTATGTTATTGTTCATTCTTTGAGTAGATTAGTATGTCATCGATGAATACAACCACAAAACTATCCAGGTAGTTACTTAAGATGTTTTTCACTAAACACATGAATGAAACAGGTGCGTTTGTCAACCCCAAAGGCATTACGAAAAAATTGTACTCACCATAGAACATCCTTAATTTTGTTTTAAAGATATCCTCATATTTTATTCATACTTGATTATAATGAGACATTAAGTCTATCTTTGAAAAGATAGTTTCTCCACGGAATTGATCGAATAGATCATCTATCAGGGGTAGCAGGTATTGGTTCTAAATGGTCATTTTGTTTAACTATCGGTAGTCTATGCATAACCTTAAGGTTTCGTCCATATTTTTCACAAATAAGACCAATGCTCCCCAAGGAGAGACACTAGGTCGAATATACTTTGTATCAATCAATTCTTGTAGTTGATATTTGAATTATGTAAGTTCTATTATGTTCATTTGGGAAGGATATTTCAATGTTGGTATTTCTCTAGGTATCATATCAATAGTGAAGTCAATGTCTTTTTTCGGAGGGAGTCCATGGACTTCTTTATGAAAGATGTCTTCAAACTCCTTTAAGAATGGTATGTCTTCTGGTTTAATTTTATTGTAATTTTCATTATCATTCATTATATATACAACAAACACTTTACATCCTTTTCTTCGTGATATTTCCATTTGTAACGCATGGATTTATCTAATTGTAACCTTCCTAGGAATCCCTTTTATTTTGACTGTGTTTCCATTATCATATGTACATGTAAAGGTTTTGTTGAAACAATTTAACATTACATTGTGTTTTTCTAGCCAATCCATTCCTATTAACATATAATAGGAATCTAAAGGCAGAAAATTTAAATCATCATGCATAATGAAATCAATCGTGACCAATTTATAATTCTTAACAAGACTAGTGACTTTACACTTAGTACCAGTGGCTAATTGTACCAGCCACTACTTATCAAACTTTTTTGGTACTAATTTACATAATTAAACTATTCTAGGTGTAATATAACTCAAACTTACACTTAGATCAATTAAAATGGAAATAGGTTGACTATTTCTCATACCTTTGATTTCAACCATTGAATTCTGGTTATCTTCTTGTTGGTTTTTCAATGTAGCACAATTTATGAGCATGCTCATTTCCATGTCCCCGACTGTAATTGTTTCCTAAATGTAATGACCATTAAAATTCTTCTTTCTTATTGGGAAGTATTTAAAGTAATGTGGCTTTCCACACTCCCAACATTTTAAGGGTTCTTGTTAAAAACAATAGGAGGTTACTTTACTACAGAATTATGCATTTAAAACTTTTTTATTTATTACTATGATATCCCCTATAGTTATTCTCTATGTTTTTATGGAATTTAGTTTGTTTCTTTCTTGGATCAAAATTAATTTTCCTTTTTTTTTTCAAGTTGATACATTTTCCCTTTTTTTTTTTGGTCGTAGTAGAAGTTTTGCTTCCTCATCGCTTCCTCTAGCATATTTGGATTATCATGCTCAATATGTTCTTTAAACATGATAGGAAAACAAGTGAGAAAATGTTGTATTTTAAGTTTTTCATGAATTATTTAAGGTATGTAACGAAGTAGGCTCATAAACCTACTGCAGAGTTCTTTGATAGTCATGGATCCTAGCCTCAAATCATAAAATTCTTTATCCTTCTCTTCATAGTATTGTTCTAATAAGTATTTTCTTTTTAAAGTATTTTTAAATGTTTTTCAAGTCACATATCTTTCTTTTATTCCCTCGACCTTATTTATATCATGCCATCATATATATTATTTTCGAGTGAGATTATAGATGGTCATTTTAGCTTTTAATTCGATAGAATAGTTGTATATTTGGAAATAATTTTTCGTTCCTCACAACAAGGATTTCGCCTCTTCGAATTTCCCAATTTCCCCATTAAACATTTGTGGTTTAATCTTCTTAAACTCCCAGATATTTTCCCCATATTTATTTTTCTTTTTGTTATCATTTCTACTTTCGCTTGACTCTTGTTATTTCTTTGAGTGATGTTTAACTCACTCTTCAATGAAAGTTTCAGCTTTATGGCTAAAAAATTATAGCTTCCTTCCCTTATGTTTGTAAGGTGCAGTTTTAGGTAGGTCATGCCGAGTTTCCTTATTCTTTTATTTTTTATCGTTTTGTATCTTAGCTAATAGAATAGAATTTAGTTCTTGAGATTTTAAAATTTGTTCATTATCTTCTTTAATATTTCTTAGCTCCAATCTAAGTTCTTTCACAGTTCTTCTTAGTTCAGATTTATTATCTTAAATGTCGTTTAAGTCTACCCATATTTCCCCATCCCTTAAATTCCCCTCTTGATGTTCTCCTTCTGCACACAACTCTTCATTGTCATGATTTCCTGCAAAATATAGTTATGCTTATATTTCTATTTTCTAAGAGAATTTAAACCAAAAAAATAACATAAACATTAATTTTCCTAGGTTCTTTATCAGTGTAAGTGTTGATCTGATTCAGGCCTAGTGTTGTAACTGTGGTCTGATCCATTATGTAACACACCTAAAAAACATAAATATTTTTCATTTATTTACATGCATTACTTCCATACTTAACATATTTCTTATGATTTAATTGTGAAAGTTTTAATACTTTCATCATGTTTGTTTATGACAGGTTTTGTTGATTGTGAGAGTGGGTAGCTCATTCTAGAACCTCCAACCATGTCCACACAGGTGATGTTTTACATTTTACCTACTCTTCGTTGTTTTCTTTTTATGAGGGATTTAGCTATCCTAAGGTGTGGGGAGACTATCAATAGTCTTTACCCCAGCCATTATGTATTATGTTGGTTAAGTGATAATTAAAAAGGGAATAGATATACCCAAGGATTTTCTCTTTCCCAAGCTATTACTCATAGTGTTTGCATATTCCTTTGGCTCTGCAACACACGGTAGGATCTATGATATTTATTTATGCAAATTTCTGGAGTTTTTTATGGTGGAGGTTACTCTCTCTACGTATCGGTTTGTCTCGAAGTCAATGGTCTTTCCATTAGGTTAGATTGATCTTATTTTATTTATGTTTTTGATTAAATATTTTTATGATTTTATTTCATATATTGACTTTGTATTATGGTTCTCCATACAAATATGGTGGACCTGGGCATGAGCTTTTCAACCAACTTCACCTAGCTTTCTCTCTTATGGTTCCGAGTAAGATCATGGCCTTCATTAGTCCAACTTCCATAATGGAGAGAGAGAGTGTATGTATTCTTAATCCTAGGGTGTAAATATTAGTTTAGTTTGGTTGTTATTTTGTTTCTAAAGAGATTGAAAAATTATTGTAAGGGAAAGGCTTGAGAATCCTGGGGTTCACTTCCTTCTATACCTACATTACTATGTTCTAAGGTAAGAGATTATTATCCCTATAATTTTTAAATATGAAATTTATGTTTACCTACCTTTGAACAAGCTAACATTACTAGCCTTTGTGCATGTATAAAAATAAATGACATGACTCCTTTAATGAATGATGGATCTAATGTGGAGGGAATGATGGATCTATTGTGGAGGGATAAGGTATGTTTTAAAATTACGACAAGTTAGTTGGATACATTCCAAGTTTTTCTGAGGTTAAAGGTTTCCAAAGAAAAGGTTTTTGAAATATCTATGGTTTGTTTTAAGATAAGTTTGGAGACCATATTGTAATTGCTTGAATCTAGCAATTGGCTTTGCAATTGGAATCCCATTGATTATTTTTCTAAAGGAATAATGTAAGGTTAATACATTTTTAAATAAAATAGTCACTCGACCTCCTCAATTTTGATTCTAAGATTCAATTTAAATGTTAATCCTTGATTACAATTTTGTTTGAAAGAAAATATTTGGCTTGAAGACGGTTCCAAGGAGTGTAAACGTAAACACATTTACTCGACGCTTTATTTGGTTTTTTCCAACTCTATGCTTTCGATTTTAAGTTTCATTATGGTGTTGTATTTTTAACTGTTTAAACCATAGTATAAAAGGTTTACTACTGTCGTAACTATAACACATTTTTCTATTAACGATATTCCCTGTGTATAAAATTAGTAACAACAATAAAAAAATAATAATTAATGCCTCTCCTTATTTAGAGTTTATGAATTTACTCATAATCATAATCTACTTGCGTAATTTAAATAACAATATCAATGCATTAGATATATTTGTAAAGAACCTTTCACCACTAATGGAAAAACAAAACAGAAGATGTCGTTACTCCCAACAAACTTAGAGAGAACCTAGTCTTACTTTCTCAAGAACCCTCGAGCCCCAAGCCTATTTGATGATGAACCACAAAGGAAAATTTTGATCAATGCACAATCTCTATCAGCAGCTTTGGTCATTTTTCATTTGCCCTTATGGATCAACAAAATATATTTTAACCACTAATTCAGTTCTAATTCTTGTTAGTTATTTAATTAATAATAATAATAATAATAATAATATTACCATTACATTTGTTTTGACTTTATTTACTAAAATATAAAAATAAATAATCAAAATATAAAAAAAATAAAATTGTTTGATGTATTAAACTTGCATTCTTTATCAACCAGGAAAGCCAATATTGGGACATGCTTAATGAGGGCCTCACCATGCTTAATATATGTGTAACATGTTTTCCTAATATTCCTTCTTGTCTCGAGCCGAGGTTCAACAACAACACAATACCAACAAAACACCAAAAAACATTGACCCAATGGAGCAAGCTGAGTCAGCAACACCTGTGTGGTACACGCAGTCTCACATGAGATATCTTAGTGTGTAACTTCCACAACCATGTTTCTGCAGTTGGTGAGGGATTACAGTCCATTGGCCTGTGGCCAAGGCGCTCAACAAATATGGAGGGATGGAGTCTATTACTGTGCGATAGAAGTGAAACTACCGATGGACAACACAACCTTGTCCTTAACCCACTTAAAAACAAGTGCAACTGTGTGACACAACTGATTCCTTACTTCTAATGAACATTGTGTGACTTATATTGTAACTTAGTATATTGACCATGAAATCATAAACAACATGTCATCAAGGATTTGACCATTCATTCATTCATTTACTGATTGGTAATATTGCGACATACATCAACAACAAATGTAAGAAATACTAAGTAAAAAAATCCACATAAAACTCTGGAAATTTAACCCAAGAGATAGAACAATTACACTCACAAAATTCCTAATCAAACATGCAAAATTCACACCAAAGAAGACTGAAATTGGAGCATAACACTGATCTCTATTCAAATAATTGTACAATAGCAAACCTTGTGAAGTAATATGCTTCTACAATATAACATTACATGAGAGAATCGAATGCATAAATATGCCGTTTGAAATAGTCAAAAAGTAGGCTTACTAAATCTAGTCAAATCTCCCATAGGTGCATCAAGCAGTTTCCAAATCTATGAATATGCTCATGAATTTGCTAAGTCAAGTGGGAAAGCTAAAGAGGAATGGAGAGACAAATCATACATGATTTTATTTGGAGAAAAAAAAGGAGGATGATGTGGGAAAAAACAAGTCAACTAAACCTAGTCTAGCTTTCCCTTTTGCCTTAAATCAGAATAAAACAAGGCAAATTTTCATAAAAATTAGATATGCACTTTGGAGGATCTATAATAAAGAAGACATGCTAAATTGGGTTTTTAGGATGTTTCCCAAGTGCTCCATAACCGAGTTTTAGTAAGTGTTGACTTCTAGGACTTGTAGAAGGCAACTAGCATAGAATGGAATCTAGGAAACTAGGTAATAAGCCAAAATAATTAAAATTAATGTCTAAGGTAGGTAACTATGGGTTGATTATTCTAACACCCCGCCTTAAGCCTAAATTTATGATTAAATATCAGAAAAATATAGGGCATAGCAACAAGGCCTTGTCACCCTTTACATACTTCTTGTCCATATAACCAAGGAAATAGGCAAAAAACCCAGTGGGAAAATCCTCCCTTAAATATGGACAAGAAAAACAAAATTTTGGAAATATTGTCATCAATCATGCTTGACAGCATGATCAAGAATCCCCAGCAGTGATTTGAGATTGATGAAGGTCTTCTCATAAAAAACTTTGGTGAAAATGTCTGCTACTTGTCCTGACGATGCACATAAGAGTAGATCAATGGTGCCATCATGAACAAGTTGTCTGATGTAATGCATATGGATCTCAATGTGCTTGGTTCACTGTCTCCAAATTGGATCATTGTATATTCGAATGTTGCTTTGATTATCATAGTAGATAATAGTTGAAAACTCTGATTCGAAACCACATTCTCCAAGTATCCTCTGCAACCACAAACATTGAGTTGCTGCATTTACAACTCCTCTATACTCTGCTTCTATAGATGAGAGTGCTATGGCACTCTGCTTCATTATTGACCAGTTGATTGGTCCTTCTATAAGCATGAAAACATATCCTGATGTATACTTTCAATCTGTGTTGTCACCTTCCCAATCACTATCAGTAAACCCAATCAAATCAAGACAATATTTTTCTTTGTAGAAGATCCGATGAGTTCTTGTTCCTTGAACAAAGTTTAGGATCCTTTTGGTTGCTTTCCAGTGGATCTCGTGAGGCTGATCCATGTATCTCAAATCCACACTAACTACATAATATATATCAGGTTGAGTGTGTGTAAGATAAAGAAAATAGCCAATCAACTGCCTATACAGTGTATTGTTTACCATAGGAGAAGAACCTGCTTCTTCAAGCTTAACTCCTGAAAGGAAGGGAGTCTTGCTTGGCTTGTAATATTTCATGTTGAACTTGTTTATCAAATCCAAATCATACTTGGACTGTTGTAATTTTATTCCATGTTGGGATTGAGCAATTTCGAGACCCACGAATTGGCTCAACAATCCCAAATTTGTCATAGAAAATGCATGGTTCATTGCATCCTTCAAGGAGGCAATCTCTTTCTTTGAACTTATTGTAATTAGAAAGTAATCCACATACAAAAAAATAATCATCAAAGAACCATGAATCAGATTCAAATAGACATTAGGATCATACTTGCATCGAACTGAACTTAGTGATAACAAAAAGCCATCAATCTTGGCATACCAAGCTCTGGGGCTTGCTTGATCCCATACAATGATTTATTTAACCTGCACACTAAATATGGATTAGAAACAAACCCTTCAGGTTGTTGCATGTAAATATATTCATTGATATCTCCATTTATGAAATCACACTTCACATCCATGTGATGTACCTTCCACTGCTTCGAAGCTGCAATGGCTAGAGCTAGCCTTATGGAGTCCATCTTTTCCACTGGTGCAAAGGTTTCATTGTAGTCAATACCATGTACTTGTGATTAGCCCTTGTCTACCAATATTTCCTTATATTTCAAAATTGAACCATCAGCAGCAAACTTAGTCTTGAAAACCCAATTACATTGAACTAGCTTCCTCCCTGGGGGAAGATCAACCAGTTCCCAAGTGTTGTTCTTCTGGAGCAAGCTGAAATCTTCTTTCATGTCTATTTTCCATCTTGGATCATGTGCTGCATCTTCATATGTCTATGGATCTGATTCAACCATACTATAGCACTTCTCATCAAATAGAGGATCTTTCACACAAAGGGCACTCTCAAACTAAGATCTAGTCCTCCTAGTGTCACTAGGATTTCCAACTAGTTCCCCAGCTGCATAAATGGTCTTTGCTTCCAATTTTGGTATTGTAAGAATGATAGGATATGTAATCAAATCATCATTATCAGACATATCAGAATCAGCAAACTCATTATTCTATCCACTTACAATCAATGGATCTGGTGGTGAAGAAGACTCTCCAACTTCAACAGCTACTAAAGGCTCTTCTTGAAACTGAACACTTATTTCAATGAAAGATTTGTTAGTAATCTAGTTTATTAGATTGTTCCCTTTTGAATATTTAGAATACCCAACAAATCGTCACTCTTGGCTTTGGGGCTGCAAAGCCTTTCTCTTTTTAGTTGAAATTCTTGCCCAAGCCTTTGGACCAAAAATCCTGAAATGGGTCACATCTAGCTTGTGGCCAATCCAAGCTTCGAAAGGAGTATTACCATAAAGATTATTATGAGGCACCCTATTCTGGATGTAGGATTCATAGTTTATATCCTCATCCCAAAACTTTGGTGGCAAAGTCTTAGCCTCCATCATGCAGGTTGCCATCTTCTTCAGTGATATGTTCTTTCTCTCAACAATACCATTTTGTTGTGGTGTGTAAGGGATTGAATGCTGAATCTAAATACTTACATATTTACAATACTTAATGAACTCAAACTTGACATAATCACCACCATTGTCAGATCTGAGGATCTTGAGTTTCCTTCCAGATTGGTTTTCAGCCAAGGCTCTAAAGACTTTCAAGAGGTCAAAAACTTCAAACTTATGGTTTAGGAAGTAAACCCAACAATATCTAGAAAAGTCATCTATGAAGTTCAGTGCATATTTGTATTGAATCATGGACATATGAGGGAATGGACCAAAAATGTCACTGTGGATCAGCTCAAGAGGTGCAGAGGTTCTCTCGTGACTAGCTTTCTCATACTTTTGATCTAGGTGTTTCCCTAGGATACAACCTTGATAGAATCCCTTAGAAAACTTGATCTTTGGTAACCCTATGACCATATATTTTTCACTCAAATTAGAAATATACTTGTATTTAATATGACCAAATATTTCAAGCCAAATATTTCTTGCTTCATTAGCATGAATCAGAAGAGTAGAGGGGTTTGAGTAGGGTAGAAAATGGGAAAACTTGTATACCTTAGAAGCGTGATCTACAACACCTTTTTATATGAATTTACCATTTGAAATCTCAGTGATTTCAACATCACCAGGGGACAAGATGACCTTCTTTGGAGACCCATTATGATTCATATGATACACTGACAATAGATTAGAGGCAAGACCTAGAACATAAAACACATTATTGAACTTACCATGGTCAAGATCAATCCTTCCCTTCCCCAAAATGTGAGTGAGAGAGTCATCTCCAAAAAATATTGGTGTACCTTTCGACATGTCAAGAGAGGAGAATGTCTCTTTTGTTGAAACCATATGTCTAGAAGCTCCAGAGTCTATGAAGAAGCTAGGTGAGCTTGATGTGCTAGCAACCAAGGCATGTACTCTCTCTATGTCCTATGAATTTGATCGTCCTTCCCTCTTCTTTGAACAATCAGGAAGGGATATATTATTCTTCTCCAAGATTTGGTTCAACATGTCATCTTGTTTCTTTATACAAGAGTTCTTAGGATGATAGCCCTTACTACAGTATGCACACTTTCTCATTTCTCATTTGTTCTTCTTATTCTGGGAGTTCTTCTTGGAACCTTCGGGCTCCTCTTCAGACTTGTTCTTGTCTCTCTTTTGCTCAAGTGGATTTTTGGCTTTTTTCTTGCTTTTTGAATCGACCTTTGAATCTCCAGCAACCAAAGCTTGGTCTTTGGTAGGTTTTATGGTGCCCATCATCACCAACTTATCTTGCTCCTGTGTGAGGGATTCCATGAACTCCGCAATATTAGGAATCTTCTAGGCTCGAGCTGTCAACTTGATGGCATGGAAGGTTGAAAAAAAGACTGAATAGTTAGGACCAAGTTTAGAGAGTATGGCCAAAACTAGTTTCTCTTCCTTATTTTCAATCCCACACTATTTCAATTGCAAAACAAGGGCCTTAGACTCGAAAACATAGAGTTGCAATGATTCAAAACTACCCGGACTCAAGGATATCAAATCATTCTCGATTTGATGTTCTCTCATCTCATCTGCCTTTCCAAAAACATCTTCTAGCTTCTCCCACACTTCATTAGGTGATGTCAATCCATCAAGATTGAATAGGAGGTCCCTTGAAATGCTCAGACACAAAAGACCATAGGCCTCATCCCTCCTGTTCTGCCACTTAATTCTTTGCAGCTACATTGGGTCCTGCCTCAGTTGCCATAGTCACCCTATAGAGACCTTTCCCTCTCAAAAATATCTCCATATCAGCTTTCCACTCCAAGAAAATGAATGGAGTCAAGATGATCTTCTGAGATTGGTCCATAGCTCAGAAACTGTGCCCTCCAGTCAGCAGAATGCTCTCCCAGTCAAGATGTCAAACCTGCAATAGCAATAGCAGAGGAGAGCAATTGATATACAAAGGCTCTAATACCATGTGGAAATTGAACCCAAGATATATAACAATTACACTTACAAAATTGCTAATCAAACATGCAAAATTCACACCAAAGGAGACTGAAATTGGAGCATAACACTGATCTGTATTCAAATAAGTGTACAATATCCAACCTTGTGAAGTAATAGACTCTACAATATAACCTTACATGAGAGAATTGAATGCATAAATATGCCACTCAAAATAGTCAAAAAGTAGGCTTACTAAATCTAGTCAAATCCCCTATAGGTGCATAAAGTAGTTTCCAAATCTATGAAGATGCTCACAAATTTGCTACGTCAAGTGGGAATGATAAAGAGGGATGGAAAGAAAACTCATACATTCTTTTATTTGGAGAAAAGGAAGGAGGATGATGTGGGAAAAAAACAAGTCAACTACACCTCATTTAGACTTCCCTTTTGCATTAAATCATAATAAAACAATGAAGCTTTTCAGAAAAGGAAGATATGCGCTTTGGAGGATATAGAATAAAGCGTACATGCTAAATTGGGTTTCCAGGATGTTTCCCAAGCACTCCATGACTTAGTTTTAGCATGTATTGAATTCTAGGACTTGTAGAAGGCTGTTACAGAGAGAAATTACTATGGCTTGGGGTACCACAACAAACAACTTGACTCCAAAAATCAATCATTTCCTATATGCAAGAGAAACCGAATATCTAACACTAAAGGATCTCAATTTGTACCTTATTCTGGACGGTTGATGTAGATCCCCGTTGAGCATTCCAACTCTAGCTTGTATTGATAAATTGCTATCTCAACACTCAGCAAACAAGACAAGCATGCTATATATAATTGTGTCAGACCTACTCTAGCATATATAATCAACAACGCATAAGCATTTAAAAGAATCCATGGATCAAATACTCATTTAAATACACATTATTGGATAGGAAAAGATATTTATATTGATACAAAACAGAGATTACACTAGTGACAACCTCTTTCGGCACATCTGCAAATCGGAGAAACTGAGTCCCCCACTTGGGCCTCCACCACTTCAATCCTCCATCTCTCGATAGAAAGCTCACAAGAAAAAAGAAATATTGGGAAGAACACAAATTGCTCCAAGGGACAAAGGGATGTAGACTCAAGTATAAGCTTCGACAATAATGGACTATAGTTTTCTTGCTCTTCAATTCCCCCCTCTTCAATGTATCCAAAGGGTTCCTTATATAGCTCTTAAATGGGGTAATGGAAGGTCAAATCCGAGCGATCTCAAGGCATATGGAAGGTCAAGAGACAAGTGACTCAGATCCACATCAAGGAAAACTCCAAAATCATTTTTCCTTTTGCACACATCCTGATGTACGCGGTTTAAGGGTCAAACCCACGTATATACGCGAGAAATGTATTAAAAGTCACGTATGGAAATTATTGTATGTTTTTAGGGATGATCTTGGAAACATCAAAGGTACAAAAATGGTCCATGGGGTCTAAGGAGTTTACAGAGGGATAGGGAAGGCCATAAAAGTGTGATTCACCATGTGTGGTAAAATCAGCTGTAATAGATGACCCCTAATGTGTGAGGTCAGAGGGGTCATATGATGGCTGAAATACATTATAAGTCCATCCAAGAAGTGGAGTGATGAAGAAACCAGTGGAAGAACCAGCCATCTAATTAGTACAATACAATGATCAAACTCTACACATAATTGCAAGTAGATGTAGCAGTCCAGAATACATAAGAGTATAATGGCCATGAATAGGCATGATACAAAATATGACATGTGTGGTCATGGCCATGTATAATATAAATAGCTCAGAATCTCCATGATGAAGATATGAAAAGGATCATGATCTCCATGAAGGCTGAAGATATTTGATATATACTGGAATCAAGTCATGAGAGCTGGAATCTCATGAACACTGGCACAATCAAGGAGGTAGCATATATGAGATGCCACCAATATGGAAGGTCTTCTACACAAACCGATACGAGTACATGTCCTACTATGTGGATAGAGGTGTCGAGGTCTAACATAGTAGTCCATCATCTGATTACTGGTCATTGATGTATACCGTTAACAGACGCGAGATCACCCACCGATAATGATAATGGGAATCAAGGTACTACATTGCAAACTAACAAGTGTGAATAAATGTGTTGAGGTCGAACACTTGATAGAATCCATCGATCAGGGAACATTGATGTATTCCCAAAAAACTATCGATGATGAGAGAACCTGCCACTGATGACTGCAAGTCTCAAGCCACTAAAAAATGACTCTAGATTCCTATCCCAGAATAAATGATCTGAAGTTGATGGGATGAAATCCGCTAGAAGGATGGCATTAAGGAATCCCCCATTATCCAACATGAGGTACTCAGCAAACCTGTATAATGTGGAAGGACTCCATCATAAGGTGCATGAACCAATAACTCTACCAGGAATGACCGACATGCAGAGTCAAGATAACTAAGGAATGGTCGACTCAGGTTTCAACTTCCTTCGAACAAGAGCATAAAGGAAAATGGTGACTAGATGTAGGAAGCACAGACTTGATATACAAAACTAGGACATCTCTGCAACATAGGAGGCATTGAAAGAGGCTCCATAGGGACTGGAAGCTTAACCATTTAGTGGAGATAAACTCAGAGAAATGAGTACAGCTCCGAAAGTCAAAATATTAACCCAACCAACGGATGTGATATACAGTGCTCTATTCGAAGGCGACATGACTCGTCTGCTGCTAAAGATAATGTCTTTTCTTGTCTGACTTTTTGGTTTTTTATTTTTTTTTTGGAATTTTTCAAATATTTGAAAAGCTTGAAAAAGAATAAAGTCACTTTAAAGTTACAGACTAGGAGGAGACAAGTGTCAAATGGGAAAACAAACTAGTTCCAAGCAGCGGAACATACCTATGCTCAATGCAAGGACACATGTGTAGGATAGCAACACTCGGGGGAAAGTCCCCTCCTGGTAAAAATAGGGAATCAAGCTGCAAAGGATATATAAAATGGCTCTGCATGGCTAGACATAAGACAAGATCAGGCTATATGGTTGATACTCGAAGCCAGAGAAGCTAGCATAAGGCTCAATGAGGCACACAAAGCTCATGAAAATGCAATTACAACTTGACCTAAGGAAGTCCTCGGGAAAGAGGCCAGAAAAATATCAAGAGGAGTATGAGGCTCTTGCGAAATGTCATGGCGATACTATACAATGGACTCCCACACCCTAAAGGACAAAGTGTATGCATGGGCACCAAACAAAAACAAGGAGCTAACTAGGGCACCCATGTAAGGTCAAACTCTACCATTCACATCATGTCACTTCTAAAATAGCAAGAAGGTTCTGTGACAGGATAGAATGGGTTCGTACCTAAGGTTATAATGAAACGGTCATAAGTTCATGCAAAATGCAAAATGGAGGTGAAATATAACCTATATGCCAGTTTCAACATCATACCTAAAATCGACACGAACGGGTCAAAACAATGGTCGGGACAATGCTCAAAATGATCTCCTACATCATCATATTAGTAAAAAATGGTCCAAAAGGGTCAAAAATGGTCCAAAACTATAGAAAAGGGGTAAAAATTTTCAAAAATTTGAAAATTTTCTATAAATAGTAAAAAATTCAAAACATTATATATCATTTGAAATTTTTACCCAATTGAGCTCAGAACTTCAAACGCGAATTCCAGGAGTTTTAATTGGCGAAATCTGACACTATTTTTTCAAGGTAACTTCCCATGCCCTGCTTTTTCATTTGCACGTAAATTTTTGTAATTTTTATGGTCAAAATTGATTTCTTGGCCAATATAAGGTATGTGCCTCGGCCCATACGAAAATAGAGTATTTTTCTGCGTATAGGGCTGGCTATACTGGGAAAAATGGCTCAAAGTCGCGTACATACGCAACTGTTTTGCAAACAATCGTGTATGCGACCGCATTTAAGTTTTTCTAAGACATGTAATGACCAAAAATTAAATTAAATGTCTAGGATGGTTCTAGAATTGAGGGAATGATAGCACAAGGATGTAGAAGAAGCAGTACGGGGTGATCTAATGGCTCAACAAGCTCTTCATGCATGCAGGCTCTACAAGTTTTGGTGTCTTGGGGGATTAAGGGACAAACCAAAACTGTTGCAGATGCTAGTAGACTACTGCGATCCTAACTCAAAATATTTCAAGATCGATGGGATGTCCCTCACTATAGAGGTGGAGGACATATACTTCATTACAGGATTGTCCCGACGGGGGGAAGTGGGGAACCTACATTCTCGTGGGCCCAGAGGTGGCCTCACCATAGATGAGTGTATCACTGTATACTATTATCTGTACATAGAGAAGGTTGGGAGTTAGATCCTAGCAAAATCCATACAGGTACTGGGCCTGAAGGCCATACTATTGACACTCGGTAAGATAGTAGGGCTAGCCTCACTCCACCAAGCCTCGCGGCCCTTGATGTTCTATGCATTGGAGTGCATGAGACCCATAGCTTATGATTGGAGTACTGCATTGTTGAGTAACATGAAGCAAAAACTCAGCAACTGCAAGATGGGTAGGGTACGAAAATTCAATTTCAGCAGTATAATGAGCATGTTCTTCTTTGAGCGTGTTCCAGGACTCAGCCCTAGAGTTGATGTTCCTCTTCATGGGGTTCGAGACCCAACCCAACGACGTTGGGTAGATGCGATGCATAGACTAGGTGGAAGTAGGTTTTCGAACCCCTATCCAGCTGACCTCTTTCCATGGTGGCAGCGACAAATAGTTGTCATCGATGATTACCCCTATGCGTGGATAGATTTTTAGGGAGATCCTGATATGCCTCTACCACCAGGGTCATCATACGGTGACATTGGTAACGAATCCCAACCCCCCTTTTTTTTAAATTATTAATTTTTTTTTTTGATATATAGACTCAAAAGACATGTTTTTGTGTGACAATAGATATTGACATCCTGTCATATGTATGCAGATGTAGGACCACGGAGGCCTAATGGTTTCTCTTGTCATAAACAGAGGGGAAGAGGAGATGACATCATGGGCGTGGATGCGAAGCGAACACTCTAAAGCATCCACATAAACTTTCTGCGGCTGACACATAGGGTACCCATGGTGCAGGTTGAGGACCTTCCTAAGGCCATGTAGCGTCAGGTGGTGGGTGTACCACGAGCATGGGTGTGGTTGTTTCGACAGCTAGCTAGAGCCATGGTGACTTTCCATGATCAAAACCCCCCTCCTCCTCCCCAGGCTTAGATACCTGGGAGTGATACATTTTTGTACTACTGTGTATTTATATTTTGGTGGCTCGGAAACCCAATTTATGTATTATGATACTTATGTATTATTCCATTTTGGATGTTTAATGAAATTTTTTATGATGATCGATTTATTTATTTACGTGTGTAAAAATGTATGTTTTTGATGAGCTTATTGTCTATGAAACAAATTCCAATCTAACACATAGTTAGCATATGAGTCATCAACTTGATTATAAATTCTTAGAACATCTATGCATGTTATGTTGTCAAATTTCCATTCTAACAATCTCACACGTAAGAATCTTCGTAATAATGTTGGATCTCTAACATGATACAAGCCATTAAGTTGTGACACTACTAACTACGAATCAATATGTACCTCAAGAGAGAGAATACCTTGTGAAATGGCATCACATAGAAGATCGATAATGACAGTATATTTAGAAACATTGTTTGAAGAGGGCCGTAAACATATGCCTTTTGAAAAAAATACTTGACTTGTAGGAGTATAAATCACCCAAGCAGCAGAGGCTGAGTGTTGAGTGTGATGGCTAGCACCATCAATGAATCCTATGAAGGTGGAAGAATCCATTGAAATCTACCATAAGAAACAAAAGCTAATCACAAAATCGATCACCATAAGAAAAACCTAACTATGCAAAATACTGTACAATAATATACAATAGCCAGCCCTAGTTGAGAATCATGCATAGTACTTTTGATGATAGAGCCCATTTTTAGGCTCCGCTAATGACGTCCCCTCATAATCTACTAGCTCATATGCACCCTTCTCTAGCACATGTTTGACAACGTAAGGACCATGCCACATGGGATTAAAATTTCCTACCCCTAAGGGTTATTTAGGTTGATCCCACAAAAGGACCAAATATCCTTCACCAAAACTCCTCGGACGGACAGATTTATCATATTGGACCTTCACACGATTCTTATTAACTTCTAGAGACACCAAGGCATCTCGGTGCTGCTCATCAAGCTGCTCTAAGTTGATCAAAGATTCCTCCAATGGGGAAGTGTCTGCTAAGAGCTCTATGGATAGCTTCAATGAAGGGATTTTGCATTCAATTGGTAAGACAAACTCCACTCCATGTACAAGATGATATGGAGAAAAACTGGTGGCAGTCTTAATCGCGGTCCTATAATCCCACAAAGTAGGATATAACATGATATGCCGATTGGTCTTGATTTGTGCGATGGTTCGTTCGAGAATGGACTTAAGTGAATTGTTCACTGCTTCAACCTATCCATTCACCTAAGGGTAATAAGAAGAGGAATGATCCTACTTATACCCTAACTTTGAGGAAAACTCTTCCATCATTTGATTCTGAAAGTGCCTACCATGGTTAGTGATAAGCTCCTTCGGAATACCGAACCGAGTAATGATCTGGTTCAATACGAAATGTGCAGTTGTCTCACCATCGGATTTAACTATGGGCATAGCCTCAGCCCATTTTGTGAAATAGTCAACAGCCACGATAATATGATGATGCCCTCCAGCTGAAGCTAGGTTGTAATCCATGAAATCAATCCCCCACTTAGGCAAGGGACCGACGGTGATAATTGGATGTAACGAGGCAAGACGTGAGTACATATTGCATGGAAACACCTGGAAAGGGTGGCAATTCTTGACTGCATTGACACAATCTTTAAAGATCGACAACCAGAAATAACCCGCTCTCAATATTTTTTGGGCTGTAGAAAGCCCAGATAAATGACCACCATACACCCCTCTGTGGCAATCATTCAGCACAAGCTCATCCTCCTCATGAGTTAAACAATGACATAAAATGGAATCTACCCCATGGTGGTACAATGTGTTATCCACTATGGAATATACCCCACAGGATAGATAAAACTGGCATTCAATAGCTTTTCTGTCTGAGCCTTAATTGTGGGTGCTTTTCTAGGATTCATCACACGCAAGCATTGTCGAACAGGCTTAGCATTGGGATAAGTTTTAATTTCATGTTCAGCAATGTGAGGGTCGATACCTGGAATTTCCTTGTATGACCAAGGAAATATGTCACGAAACTCTTTGAATAGCTCGGTATACTCTTGAATCTCAGCATGGGAACATTATTCCCCAATATAGACATTCTCAATCTTGCTAGGATCGTGAGAGATATTGATAGGAATGGTAGGAGATATATTCGCCATGTTTCCATTAGCCATCGAACCAGGAGAGCTTAATGGAAGCACGGGACTACCAATTCTCTCACTAAGAATATCCCTAAAGTCTTCACACTCCAAACGGTCAAGCTCGGGAAGAAAATAAGATCTATGATGCAACCCTTCCCAAATTGTCTGAACTCCAAACATGGCCTCAATAATAGCTTCATCTGATGGAAAAACACTATCAAGGCAGTCATGTGCATGAGAAGACTCAACTGCCCATGCAGGAAGCACATATGGGTCCTCCTACTCCTTCCGTGAAGAGGAAGGACTAGGCTATGCAACACATTAAATATTCTCTTGATATGCTATCATTGCTGCAGGCAATGCATGTCCATTCCGATAGGCTTGCACGAAGGAGTCAGTGTAGGAAGAATCGAAGGATCTTTCATATGGGTAGTGTGAAAAGACACTGATCTCAATGAAGAAAAAGCCCCACTGGAACTAGACTCAATCATAGGAACATGTGCAAAGCAATAAATCTTTCCATAAGGGATGGATACATGCCCACACCCACACTCCCAATTTTCAGCTAAGAGTGCTCGACAATCGAGATAGAAGCTCCCGAAGATGCAGTAACACACAGATTCTTGAATGATGTTTGATCAATCATAACTATATTCCCATTAAATGGAAAGCATACAACTCAAAATAGAGAAGAAGCTATGACTTGCATACTATACATCCAATTCCTACCCAGTAACAAATTCTAGTCAAGGGGCGCATCAACCACCTCAACCTCGATCGCGACGGTATTCCCTCCTAAATGGACCTTAAGAGAAGGAAGAATTATGTGCCATTGAAACGATATACCATCAAAAGCAGTCAAGATGGTAGCAGATTTAGACAACTCAGGGGATCCCAAACCCTTCCAACATGCCAAAGACATCACGGAAGCAGTAATGCCTTCGTTAATCATAGTGTATTTGACAATCATGTTAATAAATTATACATGAATCAAGAGAGACACATAGTAAGGCAAGAGAGGCTGTAGTCCCGCGGTTTCAAATTTGACGATGGAGGAATATTTATCATCGTTAATACCAAGAGCAAAAAGCAAAGCCTTCATTTGGGAAGGACAACTCTGAAGTACTTCAAGTGCAGACATCTCACAAGGAGTGTGGCCCAAATCCTCAACAACTGAATAATTCTGGGTGGCTCGAGCATTAGGACTGTGCCCCGAATGCTTAAGGACCCCCTTAGCAATGCGAGGTGAAACTTCAGGTTTATCCACAGGGTTTTCAATATGAAAAGGACTCCTGAGTGGAGTACTTTCCTTTCTAAGGTCAGGTTGTGACGAACCATAGTCCTTTGCACGAGTCACAACCTTAGTAGCATGCACCATATTGATGCAACCATGAACACTACTAGCTTTCTAGGGATCTTGATCTCCACTAGAATGATCATGGGTCCTCGAGTTCATGTTTTGATTATGGGGTAAAGGATTGGTTAGCACAAATGGACCCTATGCTATGAACCTCGAGGCTTCTTCTATACGAGGGCACAAGTGAGTGAGGTGGTCATCCTTACACAAATTGCAAGGAAAATTAACCTTACATTTAGACTGCTTGTCCCCCATAGCATTGTGGGCGTTCTTTTCATTAGAATTGGCATTTTTATTCCTATTCCCACCCTTATGATTGTTTTTACCCTTCTTCTTATTCCTTTTGGGTTGCTGGTTACTCTTCAGGTTCGATGATTGCACCGAAATCACGTTCTCCATTTGGGTGGGTTAAGACAAAGCTGTGGCTTGTCCCAAGGTAGATTGGTTGATAGACAATTGACTCACATGTTTCACAACCAAATCCACAGGTTTGGTACTCGTGCAACCAACAATGCCATCGACATGTGGTCTAGGTTTGACCTTAGGGTCGAAACTAGAACGTGGAGCGTTAGGAATGATCTCATATAACAAACCAGATTGAGCATAAATCAAATTCAATTCTTGCACCCTAAAAATGGCTTGCTCCTCATTCTGAACCCCGGATGTAGAAACATCCTTCACTATATAAGGCAGTAATGATTTAAGGAACCATTCGAGAAGAAACTCCAGTGGTATGAAGGATTTAATCAATCTCTTCCGTCTATGCCACTCTTGGATATGGTCCGAGATATGCATGGCTTTGTCTTGCCAAAATGTCGACAAGAGTTTTGTACCAACATCGTAACACACTGGTAGCTGGAAGTGGTTGAGAAAATTCATAGCTAGGTCACCGAACAAAACAAATTCCCCGCTAGGTAACTCTATGTACCATTTCACTATAGGCCCAGTGAGGGTGCGTTGAAATAGCCTTAAATGGGTCGAATATTTGTGTAAGGAATTAGAAGAGCACCAAAGGTGAAATGTAGTAACATGTTCACTAGGATCTTCTCCTGGTTTTCCCTTGAATTTGGTAATGTTTGAGGGAATCTTGGTAGGGACAGCCGGCTAAGCCAGGTCATAAGATACCGGATCGTTCGTTAGTCTTGACAAGTTAGGCAAATTTAACGTTGCGAGGAAATAGAGCCTAGGTTGAGCAGGTCGATGCCACGCTCCATGATAATTTTGGTTCACATAAGACTGATTACCATAACCAACATGGCCATGGCCATAGTTCCCTCCTCCCATTTGACCCATGTAGGGTGGCATGGAAGCACCATAATGTGGTGTAACTTGACTATTTGGAGCTACAAAGCCATAATTTGGGGAGTAAGCGGGTTGTTGATACCCATACCCATAAGGTGAATAAATATGCACATACTGCGGTCCATAATATTGTCCATGAGAAGCTCCATAAGATGTCCCATGGGATGTCCCATGAGAGACTCCATAAGTAGGAATATGAGGAATTCCCTGCGATAGACCATAGGATGTTCCAGAAGTAGGAATGTGACCTCCCAAGACAATAGGATGTACTTGAATCTGAGACACAAATACGCGAGTAGAAGCATTATGAACATGACTAGTAGCCAAATTTCAGCCCAAAGGACCACGTGAATGAGGGAGAGGAATAGCCGGTGGCTCAGATGCTATACGATTTTGAGAAAATGTTGCTGGCTTAGATGCTACCACGTTTTATAGTGATTATAACTCTATGGCCTTTACTCCTACTGTTGTTGGTTCAAGGTAAAGCAAATCACACACCTCTAAGTAAGCAAAGTCAAAAGTGTCTATGCAAGTTCGCTCATTCAAAGAACTAGGGATAGAGGACGAAGGGATATGTGAAGCGATGTAAGTGGTGTTCCTTATAGTAACTCGTCTTAGTTCTGGTATCCTAATAGGACTACTAACACCAGGTCTAGGACAAATGTGTGATGTAACCTCCACCACCGGGATGGAGGGTGCAATGTGACTCATGTTCCCAAATATCTCCACATGGAAAGGAATAGGAGCGCCCCTAGGCGTAGTGTTAGGATCAAACTCCGACTCGACATGGTGTGCTGGATCATGTGTAGGGATACGAGACATGCCATAACTAACATAACTAGCTCTTGCAGGTTCATGATGAGTCTCGTCACTTGAAAACCAATACCGATGACCTATGAATGAGGGATCATACCTCAATTTTGTAGGTATATCAGCTGAAGGATCGTACCTAGACGGTGTAGGTATATCAGGTGAAGGATCATATATAGTAGTAGGATCTTCTTCCCCAACCTCATGAGGTGGAGAAGACAACTCAGGAATTTCATCTTCATGATCTCCCATCATGTGTGAATTAATGTGAGAAGTAGTTTGCCTGGACTGTCTATTTCCATCTCCCAAAGGAGGAGGAGATGTAGAAGGTGAAAGTCCTACTAAACGACAAGAACGGTGAAGTGTCGCACCCAAATCCACAATGATTCAAAAAATGAAAAAGACTCTAACTACGCAAACCCTAAGCAAGATACTATGCATAGAGCATACACCTATATAATCTAAAGCCAATCACAAGCAAACAAGGATAGTATATGTGAGCTCCCAAATGGAGCAGGTATGTCTCTCCTAGGAGAGGCTTGAGACTCCCATACATAACAAGCGGAGGTTCATAACCAATTATTGTGGCCCTCATCTTCAACGCATATAGCGACTGTGTTGTCCGACCCCAACCTGACTGGAACACCTAGATAATAACCCCTACGAAGTACCCCCTCAATAACCTAGGTAAGGAAACTAAGGTCACCTCAATATAATCAATGCTCAAGTGGACAGTCGCAGGCGGTATTGACCATATGGGCAGGGTAGCAAATCTTGAAACTATCGAAAGAACCCCCAGATACGAATATAATCCTAGAAATATCTTTGATGCTACTCAGTTATGACTAGGGGTCATCCCAATCAATAACTGCTCACACCACCTCGTGCTTAACTCCTTTGTAAGAGGAGGATCCTGAGAAACACTAATTATACCAAGGAATTTCACACTCTCACCTGGACAGACACATACATGTTTTTGTTTAGTGGTCTTGGAGAATTTACTCATAATGAACTATTCCAAGACTCTAAAACCTAATCTTGTTGGTGTACCCTATCAAATAAAATAGTGTAATCCATTTTAATTAAGCATTTATTTTATTGGCTTTATTACTCAAAAAAGGTAGATGATCGTGCGACCAAGGGTGTTATGATGAAAACATGAAGTAAAATGCACACCTAACAATAAATACAAATGCATTGTGTCGAATGAAAAACAAGGCATGCAACTACGTGAAATGCAAAATTTTCTTCAAATGACAAATGCAACCATTCCTATATGAAATCCTAACTAGTACTTCTCTAAGCAAACCTAGTGCAAGTACCATGCAAAATGTAAAGTGCAATGATGCATCATGATGTAAAAGGAGCAAATATTTTTGGATTTTTTGAATAAAAATGAGATAATAAAGCAAAAGAATGACTCTACCAGCCCCAGACTCTGCAAGCACTATCAAAAAACACCCATGCAAAGTGCTAAGGTAAAAGAGACCTAATGCACTAATCCAAAAACAAAAAATAAAAAATGCAATGACATGAACATTCTTAAAAAAAAAAACAATTACCCTAAAAAGCATCTCTGGTCAGAAACAGAGGTGTATACAGAATCTAGAAGCATCAAAGGAGACTCAACAATCATCAAAACTCACCCAGCAACACTCAATCTTCCTCTAAAAGGAAAAAATCAAGGCATATACGACTGTGTGCAGAAAACCCACGTATATACGTGGATATCTTAGTCAAAACCACCTGTACATGTGTCTATGAGGTAAAAACTCACGTAAAGGAAGAAAAGAGATAAAAATGAAGGAAAACAGATAAGCTGAGACAAAATTCACACCTATTAGACATTACCAAGAAAACATACCCCCAGACCCAACTCAGAAACAGAGAAATCAGAGCAATTCAAGAACATTGAATGCTGATAAAACCCCCCAAAGGACAATTACTAGTAACTCCCCAGCGAATTCACCAATTCTGTTACGGAGATAAATTCCTATGGATTGGGCTACCACAATAGACAGCTTGACTCCAGAAATCAATCCTTTCCTATATGAAAGAGAATCCAAATATATAACACTAAAGGATCTCAATTCGTACATTATTTCGAATGGTTGATGTAGATCCCCATTGAGCTTTCCAACTCCATCTTGTATTGATAAATTTCTATCTCAACACTCAGCAAACAAGACAAGCATGCTATATATAATTGTGTTAGACCTACTCTAGCATATATAATCAACAACATATAAGCATTTAAAAGCATCCATAGATCAAATACTCATTTAAATACACAATATTAGACAGGAAAAGATATTTATATTGATATAAAATAGAGATTACACTAGTGACAACCTCTTTTGGCACGTCTACAAATCGAAGAAACTGAGTTTCCAACTTATACCTCCACCACTTCAATCCTCCATCTCTTGATAGCAAGATCACAAGAAAAAGGCAAACTTGGGAAGAACACAAAGTGCTCCAAGGGACAAAGGGATGCATACTCAAGTATAAGCTCCAACAATAATGGACTACAGTTTTCTTGCTCTTCAATTCCTCCCTCTCAATGTATCCAAAGGGTTCCTTATATACCTTTTCAACGGGCTAATGGAAGGTCGAATCCTAGCGATCTCAAGGCATATGGAAGGTCAAGAGATAAGTGAATCAGATCCACATCAAGGAAAACTCCAAAATCATTTGGCCTTTTGCACACATCCCGATGTACGCGATTTTAAGGGTCGAACCCACGTATATACGCGAGAAAGGGATTAAAAGTTGCATATGGAAATTATTGCATGTTTTTAGGGATGATATTGGAAACATCAAAGGTACAAAAATGGTGCATGGGGTCTAAGGATTCTGTAGAGGGATAGGGAAGGCCATAAAAGTGTGATTCAGCATGTGTGGTAAAATCAGCTGTAACAAAGGCAACTAGCATAGAATGGAATCTAGGAAACCAAGTAATAAGACAAAAATAATTAAAATTAATGTATAAGGTAGGTTACTATGGGTTTATTATTATAACAAAAACTTCAATATTCATCATTGACAGCTAAAAATCCAACCATTCAGCATACATCAACATAGGAAATAACGTGGAAACCCATTTACAAAAAAACCACCAAGGTGCTCTTCATCTGGCATGAGAAATACATATAGCACCTTGCAGTCTGTGACTTACATACTGTTCTGAAGATATGTCTATCTAGCTCAATATTCTTGCTCTCATGCTCTCTAGTTTATTCTTCTATCTACTCCTACTGATCCGCACACAGGCTCGATAAACTCTTCTACTCTACTATTTGTGCACTTAGTTACAGATTAATTGTACTAACAGTCTGCGCACTCAACTACATATATGCGGTTGAACAACCTTCTACTGTAAGACTACTTTCTGATATTTACAATACTTCTACTCTTACCAAATCTTAATGAAGCTAAGCCTTATACAGAGTGGGTTCCTCCTATTTATAGTATTTGCAAGACCACACAGGGTTGACTGAGTACAAATCAGTTATTACAGACACAAGTGGACACAAAATATCTTCTATTACATTAATGTTGACTCATACCTAGACCCAAAACTCTTGCATTGCATTAACCACAGCCTTAACTAGCTGCAGAAATGTCTTTTTTTCTATCAGTACAAGTCATAAATAGCCACAAAAGCTTGTCCTTTAGCCTTCCGCTAGTTCACACTTCTGTAGTATTCCTTGACTTTCACCCATCCTACTTTAAATTTTCTACCTACCTCTTCCACTGACTTGGACATGCCTTTCCTTGTCACGGAAATCCTCATCATGAATTCCTCTACTCTATGCTCACAATTCTTCCTTGACCTTATTTTCCTCTGTCCTGCACCTATTTTTCCTCTTGTTCTTGCGTGTAGGATTCTTCCTTATGCACTTTTCCTGGCCCAACATGACCCCAACACTCACATGTGGATTGTCCTAAGCCACTAAGAATGACGCTTCTACAAAATTTTAGTGTTCTCCAAAATTCACGGATCTGGTGCAGGCTGAGTTGCAGGAACAACCTTATCTTGAAATTCCTTCAAACTTTGTTGCACCCTAGAAAATTCTTGTGTTACTCCCTCTTCCTATTTGGCCAATTGTTCCACATGGTCAGAACTGATATGTTCCAATGATCCCTCTCCCAACGACTGATTGATATTATGGATCTTCTATTGGATAGGATGAAGAAGCCCTGTAACTTGCTCCACCTCCGACTGATGTTCTATTATTTCATCATTTATTTTCTAGTCCTAGTCGTAGATAGTTTTTACTTCCTGCTGGAGCTACTTTAGCTCTTCAACCTTCACGCTCCTTTATTTAATTGGAAACTTCTTAATGTTTTCCTTTACCACGGCGATTTTTAAATAATCTTTCCGTGCTTCTTCCTTAATATTTTCCAAAGTATCATCATCCAAAATCGCTTCCAACATCACAAAAATGGCTTATACTTCCTCAGTGAAG
Source organism: Pseudotsuga menziesii (assembly GCA_001517045.1). Taxonomy (NCBI): domain Eukaryota; kingdom Viridiplantae; phylum Streptophyta; class Pinopsida; order Pinales; family Pinaceae; genus Pseudotsuga; species Pseudotsuga menziesii. The sequence continues at coordinate 683,633 of LPNX010527970.1, forward strand.
ATTGTTTCTCCTTGCCTTATCCTTTCCGCAGCCTCAAACGCTGCTTTCCTGTGCTCTTCAAGCACCTCAGGAGCAGTGCTTGGTACATGTTTTTTCTGAAGCTCTTCTACTTACTTCTTGAGTTCCACTATGATCTTGGAGAAGAGGCCAACCATGGAGAATGAGTCTTCATCTTGTTGAACTGCTTCTGGTGGGAACTCTGCAACTATGCTTTTGATGGCTTCAGTGAGTGCACACCTGCTATGTTCTATGGCCTCAATTTTATGCTCCTCTTATCTAAGGAGGGTCTTGTGCACTGCCTCTTTTCTTTTCTTTTGGTCACCTGATATGACACTGCATTTTTTATGAGTCGTACCTCGATCGCAATCTCCTGCTGCACAGGGCAGACTTCAACTAACATAAGTTTAGAGAAGTCCATGTTTAGTAACTCAAACCTATGGAAAACATCATCAAACTAAGGAGTCCCCATCTCCATTACTCGTGCCTGTATTTCTACTTTTATTGGTGGCACCAGCTTTGGTGTTACTACTGGGGTACTAGGATATACCGTATAAGTTTAAGCCTTGACAGTGTATTTAACTTTGTTTATGGCCTTCTTCACATCCTCGTAATTATCATCATCATCTTCTTTCCCTTGCTCACTATCATACTCATCAAATATTAGTGATTGATTTTCTTTCCCATCATCTTGGTCATGACCCTGACCATTCCCTTGGCCATTTCCTTGGCCATTTCCTTCTCCCTTGCCTTGGCCCTCTCCTTGGTCATCTCCTCATTGGTTTCCTCTCTTGTCTATCTTCTCCATGACAAGGATGCACCATTATACTGGCCAATATTGGACAACCAGGTTGACATCCACATAAGTAATCATAAATCCTCCCTGGTGCGGTTCCTTGGTCGGGTCCTTCTTTGGCTCTAAAATGACATTGTGGACACCAGCCTGGAAGATTATAAATGCCGCGTATCTCTCTACCGTCACCACCCTTACTCTGTGGGATGTCCTTATAACATCACATAATGCCTCAATGTGCATAAAGAACTCAATGTTATTATCCATCTAGAGGATCTTGTAGTCCTTACCCCCCCAGAGGTTATGATACTTTGCACCAAGGAAAAGCGCTGGGACATCCATTGGCTGGTAGTCTGGTGGGTTGGACCATAGAATGAAAGAGATCAGAATGAGAAGCTAGGAGTAGTGGAATTTATCCTTTGGTTCCTCCTACGCCCACTCTACATCATCTATGAGCTCATTCAGCACAGACTACGACCAATTGAAAGTTACACCTACTAGGCACTATTCTATGATTTCTATCACGCTGATGGTGCATTCAGTAGATCTCAACTTCCAAAATAGTTTAGAAGAGAGGATTTTTTATGTGAACTAGAAAATGTTGTTCTCTATAGGGGAAATAAGGAATCCCCTACTCGCATGCTGAATATCATACTTCTACTTCATCTTTGTTGTATCTCTGTTTGCGGGTAAGTATGGCGAAGGGTCTCTTCCTATCTTCAGCAGACATGTTATCGATGAGTGAGCTCGACATTGACCGGGTAGGGTAAATTGAGCCATAAACATCCTTTGTTAAAACAGATGAGGCGTTGTTTCACATACATAATGACTTGTGTGCTCTGACCAAAGTGCGGCATGAGAAGCAAGCTCAATAATCCCATGGTATCGACACTGCTGGCCCACTTCATTGGCACTAAAATATTGGGCTCAGGAATCTCGGCCATAATTGTAACCATGTAATTTTTCCTTTCAAAGATAACCTTCTTGCGGGTTTCAACATGCTTGAACTACAGCCTGGCCATCTTTAGCAATATGTCCGTTGATAGGGGTACACCATTAGGGATCTGGGGTGTCACTGATAAAGAGCGTAATTTCTTTGGAAGTGTCACTTGCTACACATCAACACTCCTTGGCCAGAAATAGGGTGGAAATTTCTCCTCTTCCCTTGTGGTTTCAGCGTCTTTGCGTGGTAGTGACTCTGGTGTGTCCTCCTTGGGCATGTCCTTAGTAGGCATATCTGCAATGGCCTTATCCTTGCATTTATTTGACAGCTTCGGGCTAGACGATTCGGTATTGTCCACCAGAGGTACAACCTGCCTTGGATTTGTAATAGAAGGATTCTGAGCGGGATTCAATAGAGGACCTGAACCATAAGGTGGAACATAGGTCAAACCAGCCATATTGTTGGAAAGGGTTTTGGGGTAAGTGATTTTCATAGCATCGTGGAGCCTGCACAAGCTCACGCGACACCGCACAAGCCAAAGATAGTGCGATGGGAGGAAAAAAACTGCTTTTGAATATTTTATGCATCTTTTTGTATCGGTTGAGCACATTTTTTCGATATAGGTCATTAGTGGTTAAATTAGTTAGGAGTTAGTTAGAATTGGGACTTGAATGTGAAAGGCAAAAGCCTATATATAGATTATAATTGAAATTGTAAATATATACATAGATATACATCGCAGAGATGTGTTTGAGATGAGAATGAAGTGAGAGATTGAATCTGTTGTGACCTGTATGCGACTCTATGGATTGATATTTCTCTCGTTGTGGAGAAAAACAGTTGTTGTTTTGGATCTGTTGCAATAAAATTAATATGATACGATGACAGATATTGAGTTGAATCACTATTGTCCTTGTTCCCTTTCATATGTTGCGATGTCTTTTTCAGTCTTTATATATTGCGATGGTTCTATTTTATGAATGAAGAATGTAATACTGCTGCGATGAATAGATGAATGATGCAAACTATTAGATCTGTGATTGTAATAATACATCTATGATGAATGTTGCGATATATGATAGATGGTTCTGCTAGATATATTAGTTATGATTATGAATTTTTGATGCCCCAATCCTCCTCCTTACTCCCAGAAACTTGGTTCCAACAGCTCTCCCTCGAACATCTCGAGTGAGACTTCATTTGCTCTGCAGGTGTTGTCAGGCATGGTGAAACCTGTCTGTGCCAATGCTCGGGGAGATTGCATTGGTTGGGTGTTGACAGAGTGAGAACCCATATTGATGAGGCTTTGTCGGTGTGTTTTTGAAAAAAAAATGGCTCCATTGCTGGGACCTCATTGTGACGGAAGAGGAGGATATGTTGTGGCATCCGACGAAACCAAAGATCCAAGATTGGTTCAAAATAAGACTGCAAGAGTTCACGGAAGCTGAGAATCAGAATTCGAAGTTGATGAAAAAAAATGGTTGGAAAGATACATTCACGATGGTACTCATGAGTTTTTTTCAGTGAGTTTCCCATCATACTCTATGAGTGGCTGGCATGATTCACCTACAAGAAGTGCAACTTCCGAGGAGGAGAGTAGACGTCCTGGATCCCCGATCTAATTCAAGAACTCCAAGAAACTGACAATAAGGGATCATGTGCTATCAAAGTTTGGTTGGAAGGTATTCTGGAAGAGTTCATGGTTGATACCAACAATTCCTACAATGAAGCGAAACGATAATTATTCAACGACCCACAAGTTAGGTTCTTGTTGTCTCTATAATTGTCAATCAAGATGCTTTTTGTGAAAAGGGTATACTAAAGATGCACCTAGAGTAGTAAAACTCTGTTGTGTGGAGTTTGTGAACACCGCAATAGAAAGGGGGTGACAAATGGAAAGATAAAGGGTAGATGGGTGTAAGTTTCGACGAGACTGTGAGGGTAGCTGAGGAAGAGAGTGGTTGTATAAGGGAAGAAGCAAGGTTTCAAGTAGAGAAGAGACAGAGGATAGGGGAAGGTCCTACTATGATCGAAACCAAAGACCATGAAGGAAAACCACATGAGACAAAGAGACCCTATAGTGATGAAGAGGACGAGCAGACCCAGGCTACGCCCAGAGTAGAAGCAAGATCAAACCTCGGTAGCAATGTGTCCACACCTCTGCGCACTAAACCACCATTAGCAAAATATATGCAATCTACATCGACGTGTCCAACATACCAAGTGGCATCCAGTAGTAAAGAAAAATTTGCAGGAAGGAGGCCTGGGATGGAAGCAGACGATATGAAGCTACCTATATTCCATGGAAATCGCACTGGTGACCCAGAAGGATATTGGTTCTTATATTAGGTAGTATGGACTGCTAGATAGGCTACTGAAGAGGATGTAAATAAAGTCCAACTAGTGACCACCCTTCGGGGTTGTGCGCTCGATTGGTACATGAGATTCATATAGGTCCCACAAGGGGCCACGACAAAGACTTTGGATGATATTCATAAGGAACTGCTTGAAGAATTCAAGAAACCAAAATATGAAGCATAGTACAATACAGAGCTGAATGAAATAAAACAATTTTCTAATGAGACGGTTTGGGACTTTGATCAGAGGCTTAATATGTTGATGGCATGGGTCAGCTTTGATATGAGTGACATCTAACATAAATACTAGTTCATTAGGCACTAGTCCCTCATATTCGACACCCATTAATGCAGCAAAATATCAGAACATAGAGCGAGGCTCTGGAAATTGCAATGAAGCTAGAAGCCTCACCTATCAGAGAAACTGATGTTGGCATGAACCAAATCCATGTATAGTAGGTGAACCTGAAAATTCAGCCGCAGGATATCAAAAAGGTGAAAGATGAACATGATGATTTTTGGTGCACCCGGTGTCATGTCGATGGACACATGCAAGATACCTGTCCTTCTTTTCAGAAAATCTAATCTCAAGAGAGCTGAACCCGTTCAGCTGCGGTAGTGTGCCATTATGTCACATATGTCAAGTGTATGGGCATCGACATGAATATTGTACCTACATGCAGAAAATGGTTACGAAGCCAACAATCTTATATTGCACCTTCTATCGCTCAGTTGGGAACGGCGATAAGAACTGTTGAGCCTATGATCTACTTCAAGAGTGGACATATAATGCATATTTCGTGAAAAGTGAAGATCCCCACATGATGTAGCAACCACAGTTGCCACCTCAAATCTAGTATACACTGCCACCACAGATGTAGTTTATTTCATCGCAACCACAGACATGGGCTGCACCACAGCCACAGTTTGTACCGAGACCACAGTACACCAAGACCCCAATGGCTCAGCCACAGCCGCAGTATGTCTAAGCATCACATTATGTTCAGCAACAATCAAATTCCTTACATCAACAAATTATGCAACCACAGTATCAGTAGTAAGTAGATCAACCACAATATCAACAGGAAGGAGGATACTGCGGAGGATTCAGATTCAAGGGAAGAGGAGGTTTTGGCCATGGAGGAGGATAAGGTCATGCATCAATCCAGTGTTACAACTATGGGACATTTTCCCACTATCATAGGGATTTCCCCCATCTACATTGTGTATACTACATGATGAATGATCATACTGTTTAAAATTTCCCTCATCTAATTGCAAGATGGGAGGACGGAAATGTTCCTTTATTACAGAATCATAATCAGTCCCAGGCCTAGAATCAAATACAAAACTAGCATCAAATAGATAATCAAGGTCAGCCCCAAATTCCAGTATAAAATTAGAATATCAGTCAACCTACGAATCCACTGGTGAACCAGAATCCACCTCTAATTCAGCCTCCATCACAAAACCAGAATCAAGGGTCGACAGTTGCAACCATTCTAGTAGAACCACAGACATAGGATGTTGATGTTGAAATCGTTAATGAAGGAGGTGTGACGAGTGGAGAAGATGGAATGCGACCACAAGTGTGACTAGATCACAAGAAGAAATCCCAATTTGATATCGCAACCGAGAGAGATCTTTTTCGAAGCTTGCGAAGCGCTTGGAAGAAATCCTGGTAAGACACCTATTTTTGGCATGGCTTATGCTTTTGATTCTTCACTAGAAGTTGGAACATCATAGTATTATGGTACCTTAAAATAGTTCTTTGAGAGTTTTTTATCCCTCGAAAAAGATCCGGATGCTCTGGTTGGGATCGAGAAGTTGCTACATAGTCCAGATAGAGAGTTACAGGACTCCACGGTAAATTCTTTACAGAAGGAAAAGACAGGAAAGGAAATGAGGATGAAAATCCACATTTGGGACTACGAAGTTGATTCAGTTATTCTAGATATTGTTTCATATGTGAATATCCTGATGAAATAGATGACGCAGAAGATGGGGGAACCAAATCTTGGTTGGTCCCCAGTGCAGCTGCGATTGGCTAATCAAGCCAAAGTTCAACGAATCGGCCATGTGTCAAATTTGGTTGTAGATGTCAAAGGTATGAGGACTTGTCCTGATTTTGATGTAATCAAATTCATTGATAGAGGGGGATCCTATCCCTCACTACTAGGGATTGGATGGGCCAATGATAGCATGGACGTGATAAATTTTAAGAAGCGGTTGATGAAATTTGAGAACCAAGATATTTGAGTCATTTCCCCTATGGATCCTAATGAAGGAAGGAAATATATTGAACCTATAAAAGATGAAGCTGTTAGAGGATGAGAACATGTTTACAATATCTATGAGGATTACATCCATCCTACTACTAATGGAGAACTGGGTTGGCGCAGCACTAGCTCTGTGTCCTCTGATTCTGATGATGTGTTAAAAATTGGAAAAACCAGATGAATGAAGTATCACTCAGAAAATGCGGTCTGATTACAGAGTCGCTGCGCCATGTTATGACTAAAATAATTGAGTTTCCGATATATGAAGGACTACCGAAACTATTTGGGTTCCTAGAGGAGTTTGAAGCAAAGGTATTTGAACCTCAGTGCTTGTTGGAATTAGGAGAAACATTGAAGGCCACTGCAACATGTTAGTGGGTAGTTAATAAGGAGACCATTCATGAATGGGCACAATGTCGACGGTTGATGACTATGCACTTTGGCGATATGGAGGTATATCACACTGGGAGGTACAATGGATGGAATATCCCTTGTATCCATCTGAGGGAATGCCAGATGCTGTGGGAATCACGACCCAAGGATGAGTGGGCCTATGCATTTATTCACACATTGGATGAAATGCAAAGGTCTTGGTACATATCAGCAGAGTTGCGAAGAGAAATCACAACTTGGGAGGAGCTGACTATTTTCTTTATGCATACTTTTGGCTTTACAGATGCTAACGCAAAGGTTAACAATGCGCTACAGATCATCCAGGACGTAGTCTTGAAAGTTTTCCCAGTCGCATATATTGTGGACCCACATGCACAGTGCCACATGCAATCAATCATGGAATGCTATAACATCTCTAGTGATCCAGAAGATGATGATGAGTTCACAATATTAATATTCCAGTGAATTAAGGAATTCAGGATGTTGTAGCACCGGATGGGCCGATGGATCCCATGACTCAACTGCTGAAGATTATGAAACTTAACATTGGGATAGAGGAGAATCCAAAATTTGCCAATATTGGGGACTACTATGTTGGAGAAATTTACCACCATACACACTCATTTTGGTCAATTTGTCCTAGTTAAACCACTATCCTAAGTATTATTGACCTAATTGACATCAGTGGAGCATTAAATGGCATCAGCTAGATCACACCCATGCCTACCTTCAGTCAAGGAGGCTAACCTAGCCTTCTCCTACATCCATGGAGGCTAACTGGAGCACTCTAGGGGTGATATGAGTGTCATTAATGAACTTTATTGCTAATTGATGGTTACAATTAGTTAAACAGAGCAATGAAGGAACCTCTCCTCATTAAATTGATTATTTAATGATTATTTAATGAACTGGAGTCAACACGGGTGCCTCCAACCACTTCTGATGTTCAATCACACTTCAGTTAACCTCATCGAGGTTCATTGGAGTCATTGAAGCACTACCACTTGATGGTTGGCTTGCTGTGACATGTGTCTGATCTATTTCAGTTAAGAATCAGTCATTTATTGCACTCTGACTTTAGTTAGGGATAATTTGAGTCAATTAGGGTTTTGATGAGTGGTTAACTTGAGTGTTGACTGTGGCTTACATTTAGTTAAGCTAGACTCACTCATTCAATTCAAATGACCTCCTTGAGGATTTGAATTTCTAGTCATTCATGCTTGCAACATGACATTGTAATGTAATTACTCATTCTTTGTGTGAATATATAGAGCGACTACTCATTCCGTAGAGCAATTACACAATTTTCACGAGTTATTTGTTATTAATATTTGATGAGACTTGTGTTTAGTCCCTATATCACTGTGCAAGTTTAATATGGTATTAGATATCACAGCGGGATGAAGCTCAATCTCTCAAAAATAAGCTTTTCACATGAAAATTGAGCAATAGCTCAAAACTCCAGCACTGCACCAGAAGCCAAGGCTTACCACTTAATACCCCAAGTAAATAACTTGTTGATTAAGCTTGCTTGATTGACTATGTTGGGTGTGATGAAATCCTAAAATTTTCAGGCTATCCAACCTTACATTGCCCTTTTTGTTGTGATTTTCAGGTTTTCTACAGGTGAAGCATTCGCTCTAGCAGATCCAGATGGCCTCCTCGGTAGATATTTTGACTCCATTCAATTTCCACTCATGGAAAGGAGACATGGAGATTCAGCTACACTCTAGACGAATCTATAGAGTCACCATGGACACTGAACCTGATCCTGGTTCTGCTATAGACAAATCTAGATTCTTGAATAAGAAGGATGAAGCATTCAGATTCTTGTGCCTCTCTATTTCTCGAGATATTCTTTTCCATATTTTGGGATTGAAGAATCCAAAGGAAATTTGGGACAAATTGGAAACCCTATATGGAAAGCAAGATGATTTGAGATTTTACTAGCTCAAAAATGAATTAATGTCTCTCCAGCCTTCCAATCTTGAGACATGGAATGACTTTTTCACAAAGTTCAAGCACATTGTCTTACTCTTGAAGCAATGAAAAGTGGAGAAGGCATATGATCAACTCATCCTTGCCATACTCCAACATTGGAGCTGATTATGTAGTTTTTGTCTCTACATTCTATGTGGGGAAGCTCACAACCCCTGGATGGAAGATTCCTACACTCAATGGCTTCATTGAGTCCCTAACAAGTGAACATGATAAGATTTTCCAGATGGGGATCATCAGATCCTCCCGTGATCAAGCCCTCCATGTCTCGGGGCCCAAAGATCTGAAGGGTAAAGGAAAGTAGTAGAAGAAACCAAAAACTAAATTTGAATCTCCTAAGCCTAGAGTTGAAAACTAGCAGCATGATGAATCTTTCGACTCAAGGAAGAACAAAGGAAAAGGGGACCATGGAAAGGAAAAAGTCAAGTGTTCATATTGTGGGAAGGGCTTCCACCCTGAAGATTCCTGCATGAAGAAGAAGCTTGATGAAGCTACCTCTCTCTTGTATAGAAATCACATCAATCTTCTAGAAATATTTCGGAGGAGAGATCAACATTATCAGGAACCACAACATGAAAAAGGTCATGCCCTCATGGAAAGCGCTTCGAATTCCAAAGCACTCTTGATTTATTTTGGAGCTTCAAACCACATGATGGCTGAAAGAGACTCCTTTTCATCCTTGAATACCGGCAAATCCATCCCCATCCACATGGGATATGAATCCACCATCATTTCGGAAGGACAAGGTACGGTTGATCTTGAGAATGGCTATTTTTCAAATGTTTTGTATGTACCGTCTTTGGCATCAAATCTCCTTAGTGTCAAAAGATGACACCTACAGGAGTTCCTAAGAGATTTTATTTCATCCCAAATTATTTTTAGATAATGGAGCTTGCATCTATGAAACTCATTTCTAAAGGCCTTGCAAACCATCATGCAAAATCCTACGAGTTCTCTAACTTTGTTGCGGATGCAAACCCCACCGCTCTTCTAACTCATGGAAATGAAGTTAGTAGGATATGGAAATAAATTTGTGGCCATATAAATTTCAAATATTTTCAGCAATTAAATAAAAAATCCATGGTTGAAAGCCTCCTGGTCATCAAGGCAACCACTGGAAATTGCAAGGGCTGCGTGACTGGAAAACACCCTGAGCACAAGTTCGATCGGGGGAAGGCAAACCGAGCTACATGCATATTGAGGATTATACATTCTGATATCAATGGTCCAATTACTATCACATACATGAATGGATTAAGCTATATTCTGATTTTATTGATGATTTTTCAAGGTACACATGGGTCTTCTTTCTCAAAAAGAAGTATGAAGTATGTGAAAGATTTTTTGAACTAAAGGCCTTGATCGAGAATGCCTCTGGGCTTAAGATCAAGATATTGAGATCTGATAATGGTGGGGAGTATGTCAGTAATTATTTTCTATACATATCCTCCCAAATTTGTATTCATTTCCAACATTCAATTCCCTACACTCCCCAGCAGAACGGAGTAGAGGAAAGGAAGAATCGGTCTCTCAAGGAGATGACCACCTCTATGTTGGAATCAAAGAAGTTGGATGAAAATTTGTGGGATGAAGCCATGAATGATATAGAATACATTTATAACAGGGTTCCACACTCATCCATTAAATTTAAGACCCATTTCGAAGCATACTTCAGACACAAGCTGGATGTGTTGAACCTGCGGGTGTTTGGGTCCACTGCATGGGCCCGAATTCCACTTGACAAAAGAAGGGATTTGCAGCCGCAAAGAATAGAATGTATGTTTATTGGGTATCCTGATGAATCAAAAGGTTTCAAGCTACTATATATCAAAACAAAATAGATCATCATTGAGAGAAGTGTCAAGTTCGATGAGCCTCTTCAGGAGGTGGAACTAGTAAAGGAGAAAACTATTGATTTTCCTTCCTATTCTACTGAATATTTGCATGATGTAATTGGGGGTGATAACCCTGATTTGGATCATATGATTTATGATATAAGTGTGCAGAAAACATAATATTCTGAATAATAACCTTAAGTACAAAATCATCTTCCCACATGGGCCCAACCAACACTCTCCTCCACAGCAGATAACATTGGAAATCTGGATGATCCAAGGAGAACCCGGTCTGATTTCCAAAGAGCAGGTATTGTGCTCTATTGTATTGATAATTTGCTATAAAAAAATTGCTATTGGATGATTATTTCAGACCCAAAATCCTACTACCATTCTTGAAAGGATCCAAGATGGCAAGTTGCCATGCATGAAGAGACGAATTCTCTTCAGAAAAACACTACTTGGGAGCTAGTTTCTCTTCCTTCGAAAAGGAAATTTGTTCAATGCAAGTGGGTGTTTAAGACCAAGAATGATGATGATGGAAGAAAATACAAATATAAGGAAATTATAATGGAAATTTTTTTCTCTCAGGTCCAAGGTGTGGACTACCATGAGACCTTTGCACCGATTGCAAAAATGGACTCCATCCGCCTAGTTTTTGCAATTTCAGCATCTAAGCACTGGGAAGTGCATCATATGGATATTAAGTCAGCCTTTATACATGGATATATTCATGAGGAGATATATATGAAGCATATTGAAGGATACATCATTGATCCATATTTGGTTTTCAAGCTAAAGAAGTCACTCTGTGGGTTAAAACAAGCCCCAAGAGAGTGATATTCCAAGATGGATGCCTTCCTTCTCTCGCAAAACTTCCAAAGGTGTAGATCAGATCCAAATGTGTATTTAAAGCAGTATAATGGTAATTTAATTATTATTGTTTTATATGTTGATGAATTACTTATCACAGGTAGCATAGTTGCTTCCATTTCATCCATCAAAACTTCTCTCCACAATGCCTTTGGAATGAGTGATTTGGGGCTCCTAAAACAATTTTTGGGGCTCGAAATTGAGCCAAATTCTGATGGGATTATGGTCACTCAATAGAAATACATATCAGAACTATTAGTAAAGTTAACATGGCTGAATGTAGGCCTGCACCATTCCCTTTTCTTTCAGGGATCAGCCTTGAGTAAGGAAAAAGCACACACCCCATGGATTGCACTATCTATCGACAGTTGATTGGTAGCTTGTTGTACTTGACACATTCTCAACCTGATATCTATTATGCTATGAATGTTGTATCAAGATATATGCAGTAGTCTCATGATATTAATTTTAAGGAATATAATAGGATCCTCCAATATATTCAGGGAACCAGGACCTACGACATTCACTATGCTGCAGACTTCGAGCTAGAGCTGGTTGGATACACAGACTCCAATTGGGCGGTTGATTTTAATGATCAGAAGTCTAATTTTGGATATGTATTCATGTTTGGTGGTGGATGCATTTGCTGGTATAGAAAAAATCATGCTTCCATAGCACTATCTTCAGCAGAGGCCAATATCGAGGAGCAGTGAATGCTTGCATCCAAGCGGTTTGGTTGCAAGGCATTCTTTCAGAGTTTGATATTTGTAGTACTTTGTCCACTGTCCTCTTTTGTGACAATCAAAGTGCTATTGGGATATCCACAGATCCAGTTACTAGGCAGAGGACCAAGCATGTAGAGATACACATGCACTATATCAAGGAGCTAGTGCATGACAGGACCATCATTCTGCAATACTGCCCAACTGATAAGCAGATTGCAGACATCTTCACCAAGATCTTTTCAGAAAATAAGTTCACTTACCTCCGTTCACTGTTGGGGGTGATTTCATTAGGGTGATTCAGATTACTTTCAATGTTCAGCTTAAGGGGGTGGGGGGGGGGGTTTCCCACTGGGTTTTGCCTCTTTTCCTCACTTAGTTTTTTTTTAGCATTGTTTCAGTTTCAGCATTGTATAGGANCATTAAATGATATTAGCTACATCACACCCATGCCTACCTTCAGTCAAGGAGGCTAACTTAGCCTTCTCCTACATTCAGGGAGGCTAACTAGAGCACTCCGGTGATGATTTGAGTGTCATTAATTCACTTTATTGCTAAATGATGGTTACAATCATTTAAATAGAGCATTGAAGGAACCTCTCCTCATTAAATTGATTATTTAATGATTATTTAATGAACTGGAGTCAACAGGGGCACCTCCAACCACTTTTGATGTTCAGTTACACTTCAGTTAACGTCATCGGGGTTCATTGGAGTCATTGAAGCGCTACCACTTGATGGTTGGCTTGCTCTGACATGTGTCCGGTCCCTTTCAGTTAAGGCTTAGTCATTTATTGCACTCTAACTTTAGTTAGGGGTCAGTTGAGTCAATTAGGGTTTTGGTTGGTGGTTAACTTGAGTGTTGACTGTGGCTTACATTCAGTTAAGCTAGACTCACTCATTCAATTCGAATGACCTCTTTGGGGATTTGAATTGCTAGTAATTCATGCTTGCAGCATGACATTGTAATGTAATTACTCATTCTTTGTGTGAATATATAGAGCAGCTACTCATTCCCTAGCTCGATTACACCATTTTCATGAGTTATTTGTTATTAATATTTGATGAGACTTGTGTTTAGTCCCTAGATCATTGCACAAGTTTAATATACTGGGATGAGGAGACTATGGAAAAGATCACAAATATCCTGCATGAGTTTCAATACCTGTTCCCAAAAAAAATCTCAGAAATGAAGGGGATATTGGGTGACTTAGGGGAAATGAAAATCCCGTTAAAACCAGATGCAAATCTAGTGCTACAGAGGCCATACCGATTGAATCCGTGATATAAATAAAAGCTCAAGGCTGAACTTGATTATATTCTAGATGTAGGGATTATTGAACCTGTTGAAGAATCAAAATGGATAAGTCCTATGGTGTTTCAAGACAAGAATACTGGGGAAGTCTGAATCTGTTTCAATTTAAGGAAGTTTAATTATGATTGCGTTCCTCATCTGTTTCTAACACCATTCATGGATGAGGTTCTTGAGGGATTAGGTGGTAAAGAAATGTATTATTTCATAGATGTATTTTATGGGTATCACCAGATCAAAAATTGCAAAGGAATACCACTATAAAACCACATTTGTCATGTAATGGGGTTTCTTTCACTACATCATAATGCCCTTTGGGCTGAAGAATGCGCCTGCAGTATTCTCCTGAGTTGTCGTCACTGAATTCAAATATTTTATTCATAAATTTATGCAAGTATATATGGATGATTGGATATTCTATGGATTGATCAAGGATCACTTGGAAAGCCTATGCTTGATGCTGCAGAGGTGTCGACAGCATCAGATCGCATTAAATTCAAAGAAGTGCATCTTCTCTGCACCATTTGGGATACTGTTGGGTCATATCATTTGTAAGTAGGGGATTTTGGTTGATCCAACAAATATTGTGCTCATTCTGAGCCTACCACCATGTTCCAATATGAATATGCTCTCGGTGACACTGGGTACTATGACAAGTTTATTTGTAGTTATGCAGTGATTACTGCCCCCATGGAGAAACTGTTAAAGAAAGATGCTGCATTCTTATGGAGCCATGAGTGTCCAAATAGATTTGAAACATTGAATGGAAATATGGCTTCAGCACCCATACTTTTGTTCCCTAATTGGACTAAGGAATTTCATGTCCATGTAGATGCCTCATCCGTTGTTCTCGGAGTTGTACTCATGCAACCAGGAGAAGTAGATATGGATCACCCGATTGCCTTTGCTAGCAGGAAGTTACCCTTTGCTGAGAAGAATTATGCAACTATAGAAAGAGAGGGGTTGGTGATGGTATATGTACTACAGAAGTTTAGGCACTATCTCATGGGCGGTGACTTCAAAATGTTCACTGACCATTCAGCTTTGAAATATCGGGCTAATAATCCTGTGTTAGGGGGGAATATCTGTCGCTGGCTACTTCTCTTTCATGAATTTTATTTCAAAATAATAGTGAATCCAAGATGCCTAAATGCTGGTCCTAATCACCTATCCCGCATTGAGACAGGTCAAGATCCAACCAATATTGATGATCAATTGTCGGACGCACACATGTTTTTAGTCGATATCATAGATGACCATTATGCAACGATAATTTAGTTCTTGACAATCGGATTTGTGCCAGAGGAGATGATGACTAGTCAAAAGAAACAGTTAGTAGTGAAGGATTCTTATTTCCAGTGGATCGCGGGACACTTATACAAGCTTAGACTTGATGATATCCTACGATGGTGTGTTCTACCTCATGAAAAAGGGAAAATTATGGAAGAAGCACATGCAGGAGTTGTGGGTGGACATTATGGAGGAAGGGCTACCACACGTAAGGTATTGTACACTAGGCTATGGTGGCCTAATTTGCATAATGATGCTACAGAATATGCATGGAGATGTGATTTCTGTCAACGTGTCGAGAAACATCGTAGTGAGATGAGATGTTTCTTGTACCACAAGTAACTTTACAACATTTTGATAAATGGGATGTGGACTTTGTTGGTCCAATCAACCCACCATGGAAGCGAACCAATGCACAATACATCATCACAACAACTGACTATTTGACCAGGTTGGTAGAGGCCGCAGTAGTTTTGGATTGCACCGCTATGACAACAGCAAAATTCATCTTTGAAAAAATTGTGACATGGTTTGGATGCCCTAGGATATTTATTAGTGACTAGAGCAGTCACTTTATCAACCACACAATAAAAGTATTGGCAGAGGATTTGTAGGTACAGCATAACAAAAGTACCCCATATCATCCACAGGCGAATGGAACTGTAGAATCTTCCAACAAAATTTTAGAAAACACACTGAAAAAGGTATGTAACGATAATCAGGATGACTGGGATTTAAATATCCCTATGGTGTTGTGGGCATATCACACCACTTTCAAAATACTAACGAGGTATATGCCATTCCAACTGGTATATGGGCAAGATGCGGTCATGCCCATGGATTACAATGTTCCTAGTTTGCGCATTGCCGCAGCAACTGGCATGGCCAATGAAGAGGAACTTGAGGAGTGAGAAATGTAGCTACTTCAACTGGAAGAGGACCACTTCATCATAGGCTTCCAGTAGTGTGTCGAGAAGGATCATCAGAAGGAGTGGCATGATCAATAGAAGGCATGGTATGATCACCACATTAAAAACAAACAATTTTCCCAAGGATATTTGGGGTTGTTATATGACAACCGGTTCATGAAGCATCCAGGTAGGTTATAGATGCACTGGTTATGCTCATATATTGTTCATTCAATTACTTCTACAGGTGCAGTTCAATTGCATCATTTAGATGGAGCGGTGCTACTGAATCTTATGAATCATAACTGAATGAATCCCTATAGGATAGGGGTGGAAGGGCACACTACCTGAAGCACTACAAAATGAAAAAAAAAGAGATAGGGTATATAGAATATTGGAGGGCATGCTAGGAGGAAGTGTCAGCCCAAATGTAGGAGTCAAGAGCGTAGTTAGATAGAGAGACTGTGACCGTAGTTAGATACAGATACCATGACATCCACAGGGCTGTGATTGGGTCAAATCAACAATAAATGTAGACAGCTAAGACAAATTTGTCGGTAGTGCTTGTTGAAGTGACATGCATTTATGGCCGATCCGACCATTAGCATGATAGTATTTCCAATGGATTTAGGTCGTTAATGAAGGATTTAGTCATGATGATTACCGCAGATTTGGTAATGATGACGCTGGATTCGTCTGTTGTTATAAAAAGATGAGGGACATGAAAATAAGTAATTTTTGTGTTTAGTTGATTTGAGAAAAGTGCATAGTTAAGTGAAGTGAGAAGCACTGTGAGCAATAGCTAAGGTGTGAGAGAGGGGTGTGTTTGATTGCTTGGTAAGATTTGTTGGTGTGGCATGCTAAGAACCTTGACACTGTGGAGATTTCAAACGAGTAGGAGTCACCTATCCATCCAACTACTATCATCGAAGAAGTCATGAGTATGTCGATCAGATCATCTTTTATCCCTCCAGGGCAAGTGAACGACGCAAAAGCTAGGATCAACGCCGCCATTGAAGAGACAGACGTGCACTTCCATTAGGGCGTAAGGGGAGGGAACTGTGTAGACAGGGAAATCTAGTTCAGGAGCTATGGAGTCTGTGGAACCTAGGGGTGTGTCCATAAATAATATCCCCAAATATATCGCTCCCACATGACCCGGTGCGAAGCCCCGGAAGTTAACTAAAAATTAGAAATATCAGCCGAAAGTGCCGCCGCTACCTGACGGAATGCAGTGCACTGTGGATAGTATTCCCGCCCTGGTCAAAATGAAGTATGAGGACCACAGCTTGTTTCTATTGAAGGACATATCAGATGAGCCGTACGAGCCCTTGCTGATGGTTCCAAGCACACCCATTGAGTGTATTCCGCACTCATGGGTGCACGGATTGAAAAAATATGGGTTGTTGGGGATTATCAACATGCCCCAGTTTGGGAGGCTAAATGAAGTGAATGCATGCGTCAAATAGCTGTTAGCATGTTTTCATGGAAAAAAATTATGGTTGGATACCCCAATCACGGTTATGGTGGATATGATTTCTGAGATCATGGGGTTGCCGAAGGCTAGAGCAGACCTTACTCAATACCTTAGAGGAAGAGACAATGACAAGAAGCTGGCTCAACAACTGAAGGAGTGATATGTATTGCAGCGAGATGGCTGCACATACTACATTGATAGCATCAACAAGCGAGTGGTACATATTGGAGCCTACATTGTAACAAGAAAAATTGTCTAGGGGAATCAACCAGTTTAATGCAATTTAGGAGTGGCTTCTTGTGTGCAACAATGCACTGAGGGAATCCAAATGAATTGGTCCCTCTTCTTGTTGAACCAACTTATGTAGGATGCGGTCATAGCCTAGGTTGGGGAGAGGTCTTTTTTCTATATTTCGATGCTGATCTTAATTACTTTGGTGGCTCGGATGGAGCTAGAGGACTACTATCCTAAGTTGGTTGCAGCGATCAATGTGTGAAAAGGCACGTGATACCAAAATTTATGGTGGCTAGAGGAGCCTAAGTGATAGACCGATTAAGTGATCCACTTCTGGTTCTATTGGGAAGCACTAAAAGCTGCAACAATTAAAATTTCGTGCTTGTCGAATGGAGCAGCGGTCAAATACTAGAGGATCTTGAGGTTTGCTATCAGGCCCTATTCCATTCATATCTAGGCGCGAAATGACCCCAATAGGAAAGGACTACCAACGCCTTACAAATTCACTGATGATGAAGTTGGATTCGTATTCCAATACTAGCCTGTGGCATGCCACAAACTAGTTAGTGCTGAACAAGTGTCAACGGGAACATTGATAGGTACCCCTGAAGAGCGTGTGCGAGAAGGCCAGAATACTCATGACTCGCATGGAGATTCATTGAGTGACATTGACGTAGAATCCCAGTGCATCCTAGATGAGTGTAGAACCAAGCGATGCAAGGATTTTGATCTGATAAGTAGCACAAGAACATCATTGGAAGTCCAATTGAACTGGCTCAACAAATTCGTCATAGATTCATCTAACTCAGCAGCGCAAGCAACGTGCCAATCCCACCATGAATTTTTTTCCAGAGTAAGAGCTAAATTAGAATCTATTTATGATGAAATTGTAAAGGCAGTGCCAAAAAGTGTCCCTGGTCAAGGACTCCCATCGATTAGCACTGAGCCATGCGTCACGAACGTTCAAGTTCCCCCAACTTCAATCAACGCAGGAAGTGCAGAGGTGAACTCCAACTTGCAACAACTACATGGTGCTCTGGTGGAAATAAACAAGCTTCTGAACCAGACCCTAGTTCACATGCAGAAGGTGGCCAACCAAGAATTGGTCAACAGATAGAAGGAGCTCGGTGAAGGTTTTTTGCAATTGCACAGAGAAGCAATGCAGCTGAAGATAGAGGTTGAGGGGTTGTGCCAAGTAAAGGAACAGTTAGCATTAGAAAAGGCATAGGAGGTTGCATAATTTAAGATAAAGTAGGACAATATGATGAAGAAAAATGTTTAAGAGAATGTTGATCTAAAGAAGTAGACCAACTGCCTAATTATCAAGAATGCATAGCTGATTGTGGGTAGGGCCGAGATCAAAGTGGTGGTTGAAGAGGCCTGTCAACATGCTTGTGAAAAAATGGTGGAACTTGATGTCATCTCCAAATCCAAGCAACTGGGCGATATCATAGTCCAACTCCATCTAACCAACAATCTTCTCAATTATATGGTCTACCTAGAGATGTCACCAGAGTAGATTGTAGAGCGTAAGGATGACATCGAAGCAGCTGTAGCTTAGATTCAAGTAATGGAGCAGGAAGCAAAGAAGATATTAGAGGAAACGGCATAATTTTGGTGCATTATCATCCAGGATGAGTAATTAAACCAAATCACTACACAAGCCCAGGAAGCTGATAGTCAGTTGATGACATTGAAGATGACATTAAGGACGATGCCACTTATGATTTAGCTTAAGTGGTCCACTGAGCTACGAGAACTGTAGCAAAGAGCTTCCAAGGCACAAGAATGAAAACACAATCGCAATGCCTAATTAGAATAATTCCAAGATATTGGAGTGCAATTGCTATGAGATTAGTCGCCACGCTGTAGGCTGTGCAAGATGGCAAGAATCTAGTGGATACCAAGTTGGTGGAGCACCCCCTGAAGTAGGACCTGCTCATTTTTTAGGATGAAGCTGAAAAATTTAAAGCATAGATCAAGGAGATAGCGCATCAGTACGAGTGATTTAAAGTAAAGACGATGTAGTACACCCTGTCTACTTGATGTGGCTCGAGAACGAGCCACAAAACTATGTTGGGGGACTGTGGGAAGGGTTTTTGGGGTAAGTGAGTTGCACAGCACCGCGGAGGCTACACAAGCTCACGTGACAATGCAAAAGCCAAATATAGTGCGATGGGTGGAAAACAAACTGCTTTTGAATATTTTATGCATCTTTTTGTATCGGTTGACAATATTTTGTGGATATAGGTCATTAGTGGTTAAATTAGTTAGGATTTAGTGAGAAGTGGACCTTGAATGTAAAAGGCACAAGCCTGTATATAGATTAGAATTTCAATTGTCAAGATATACATAGAGATACATAGGAGAGATGTGTCTGAGATGAGATTGAAGTGAGAGATTAAATCTATTGTGACAAGTATGCAACTCTGTGGATTGATCTTTCTCTCGCTGTGGAAAAAGACAACTATTTTTTTGGATATGTTAGGATAAAATTAATATGATACGATAGATATTGATCTAAATCATTGTTGTCCTTGTTACTTTTTATATGTTGTGATGTCTTTTCCTGTCTTTATATACTGCGATGGTTCTATTTTATGAATGAAGAATGTAATACTGCTACAATGAATAGATCAATGATGCAATATTTTATAATTGTGATTGTAATGATATATATGTGATGAATTTTGTGATATCTAATAGATGGTTCTACTAGATTTGATAGTTATGCTGATGAATCATTGATGCCCTGATCCTCCTCTTTACTACCAGAAACTTGGTTCTGATAGATCTCCCTCAAACATCATGGGTGAGACTTCATTTTCTCTGCACATGTTTCCAGGCAGGTTGAAACTTGTATGGGCTGGTGCTTAGGGAAATCACATTGTTTGGGCATTGACAGAGTGAGAATACATGTCTACGAGGCTTTGTTGCTAGGTTTTTTTACAAACACATAGGAACTGGTTTCTTTCTCGATCACGCCATTGTTTCGGCTTCTTCTACTGGTTGAAGTACCTCCTTTGATTTTATTTACTCTTCAATTGGACACAGTGAGCCAATATTCACATTTGATAGCTCACTGGCACTAGAAACCTCTATCACCAAGGGTTTTGACTCTCTTTATGTTATAGGCTTCGGCTCGGTCAACTCTCAGCTCTGGTTCTCTTGTCTTCACTAGGTGTAAGTAAACTGAAACTTGACAATGAAGTTTGGCTTTATAGGTGACCCCAAAAAGCAATAGGATGGTCAAGTGCACCCTCTCCTGGTTGCGTCAAGACTATGCCGAGAACAATAGATGGCACGTCGACATGAACATGGAACTCCTTGTTCCATTATGAAAATACAAGTATTTGCGTAGTGGACATCTTGTTCTTCAACGTATCCAAGTTTTCTTGACAAGGTTCCATCAACTGAAACTTTGCATATTTATTTTATAGTTTCTCCATAGGTGCAGTTATCTCTTCATATCCTCTGATAAAATTCCTGTAGTATCATGTGTTTCCTAGCACCTATCTGAGTTGCGTGACTAATGTGGGTGGTGGCAAGTCAAGTATAATCACAAATTTTCTTGGGTCAACCAAAAATCCATCATGACATACAATGTGGCCCAACAAAACACAAAATGGTGCAAAAAAAATACATGTCTTGGAATTAAGTGTGATCTGATACAAGCGACAACGACCCAACATCATGCACAAACTCTCAATATGGTCTCTTACTAGACCAAACATTGTCCAATCATCAAAGTAGAACTAAACATAATTATGAATGAAATATTTAAAAGCAGAAACTACTATCCTAGAACAAATAACAGGTGCAATGTTGAGTCCATAGGGAATTACTGTATACTGGTAGCATCCCCATTCTATGATGAAGGTCATTTTATGATGATCCTCCTCCATGATTGTGACTTGATGATAACTAGAGAAGGCATCGGTGAATGAATACATTTCTTGTCCTCCGATGCTTTCCAATAATTCATATGTGAACATTGTTGGGAATGGGTCATGCAAGCATGCATCATTCAATTTTCTTAGGTCAATGTAGATCCTGAGTTCACCTATGGTTTTCTTATATTGGATCACTATAGGACTAATCCACTTTGATTCCTCAATAGGTTCAATGATTCCTATGCCGAGCATGCAATCCAATTCTACTTTTACCTTTTCTTTATACCTTGGATTCAACCTATAAGGTCTCTATTTGATTGGCTTAGCATATCATTTCAAGGGTATTTTCATCTCCCCCAGGTCACTAACTATTCCATTCATCTTTGAAAAGTTGGTAGCGAATAGATCCTGGAACTCATGCAACAAGCTTGTCATCTTCACTACAGTCTCATCATCCCAATAATATCCTATATTGGCAAAACTTGGGTTCTCTGGTGACCCATTGTTTACTTTGTTTATTTTCAGCGTCTTAAGGAATTGGTCCCTTGAAATACCACTTCCTTCTACTGTGTGCATACACTTAGATTTCGATATGTTTATACTAGTCGAACCATCATCTAGGTCTCTAGTCAGATTGTAGCAAGCCATCCATTGTTGGATGGTCTCATTGCACTAGTGTGAATTTTCCTCCTCAATAGGGATTTCAGAAAATATTTTCTCCTCTATTGCTTGAAGTGCATAATCAAGTGTCGGTTGTTCGTCAACAAATTGAAATGTGTGTGTGAACTGTTTAGATACCTCTTCCCAATCCCGAGTTCCTTGTTGCAACTCCATTAATGTATACCATCTTCGGGGTGTCATTTCCAATATGTGAATGAAATGATGGGCCCATTCCTGTCATGGATATTCTGCAAATGCAGTGTGGAACTGATTTATGTGTTCAAATAGGTTCAGAAATCCTTTGTACTTGTGACTCATGAGGGTGACTTCTTCCCCAAATATGAATTCCATCAAACTTTTGCACAATGTCCATTCTGTTATGGACTGCTTGTGTTTACCCCACCATCTAGAGGGCGTAGATTTTAGTACATGCTCTAACATAGACATGCGTTGTGAATATGTTACGAGTTCTTCAAAATCACTTAAGAAGGTCACAAGGTTAGGTAATCCCTCATAGGTGGGAATAATTCGTAACTCACTCTCTACCCATTGCACAGACCTTGTAATTCTAGTGCACCTCCTCATAGAGACCTCATGAAATCAGTTTTTCCAATTCACCAAGGCCTCCCCTAAGTCGGATATGCATGAACTAGTACTTCTCCATATCAGGTTTCCATCCACTCTCGGATTGATATAATATTCTTGCAAGGCCATGACATTTTAGATCCTGTCAAGATACTCACCCTATCCCTCATTGTAGATAAGCTCAATGTATCTTTGTCGCTCCAATGGATCAATGGGCGATACTACCCTCATCTCATTATCCTCAAATGAGAGTATTCTTCTCTTAAAGTTGATAATCATCTAATTATCTATTTCCCAATCTATCCCCAACAACACATGATATGAATTCATGTCATCAACAATGTTAATGACTTCAAAGTCTGCAAATGTGCGCAACCCTTCAATGTCAATAGGGACTTGACTAAACCTACCAATTTATAAGACCTTCACCTAATTTGCAAGTCGCAACTGGATAGGGGACTAGTCCAAGTGCATATTTCCCATACTCTCCCAGGTCTGTCGCGTCAAAATATTAACGCTTGACCCCAGATCTAAAATAATTTAATCCATCTCGTATTTTCCTATCTGCACATTTATTCTTGACTCATGCCCAGTTTTGAAATTCTTTCGGACCTGGTTAACTCTCCTTTCTAATTGCAACTCTTCTGGGGCTTCTTCTATCAGTTCTTGTGGTTCTTCGATAGCATCTTTATCATGTAGTAACACTAAGAAACTTGAAAGAAAGGACTTAAGATTACTAACCTTTTGTGGAACCTTCTTCTGGAGTAGTTGCTGAAAGAAGTTACGAATCTCCTTGAATTATGTTGATGTTGATAGTTGTTCTAGGTCCAAAAACTCTGGTCGTATGTCCAAAAAGGTTTGCTTCTATTTTTGGATGTTGAATGGCACTTTCTTCTGCACCGCGTGTCGTACCTGTGGTTGTATCTAGTCTTTTGGTATTTCTTGATCAGCTCCAGTGGCAACACATACTCATGTTATGACAACAATACTTGGTTCTCTTGGCTCAGCAGTAATCATATGGACATTCAAGTTAATTTTTGGATTTGGGTTCATATTCTGCACAAATTTAGGACCCGTGATGGTCCTATATTGCTACTTTTCTATCAACTAGGGACACCGATCTACAGTATGGTCCTGCGCTTTACAATATGAACATGTGTTCACAATTTCCTGGAAATATATAGCGTAGTGACCCGGTTTTCTACATTTATAGCATGTAACTTGACCTCTTCCTCTACCAAATTCTCCTCCTCCTCTTCCTCTGAAGTTTCCACCACCCCTTCCTTGAGGATGTGGTTGCTATAGGGGGTACTTATTTTGTTGGTATTGCGGCTGATATTAATTCTATGGTGCATACTGATTCTGAGTTTCATACTACAGATGATACAGGTTCTAATACTGATTGTGTGGGACAGGAGTAGGATGGTAGTGTGCTTGCACCTTTTCATCCATAGCCTTCTCATAATTCTCCATCAGGTAGGTTTCTACTGTCTTTTCCTTCAAGAGTTGGTATGCTCTACAATCCTTCACTTCCTGCCCTACTGACTTACAAAATTTATAGAAACGATTTGCTTGGGTGCATATAGTATTTTGGAAGCATAGGTAGTCCTCATCATGATGTCCTCTAGCATGGAAAATGTGGCACTAAGTTTGTTCGCGGGCACTCAATGGGTTTGGAGCACCCGATGTGATATAATTCATGTAGGTCAGACAATTATCCTTGCTGTGTCCATCTGTTCTGCATTTCATACACCATAAATATTCTTGGGATTCCTTTCCCTTGTTGATTTCCTAAAGCTGTATCATCATATTAGCTATATACAACTATGTATGTACCATTCCACGGTACCATCATCGATTGGCAAGGATTCGAGCTTCATTGCTAATTCCAGTGCTTTTGTCTATGATTCAATCTTTTGTTGCATTAATGGGCCTCATATGTGTGGTAATAGTGAAGCAATAAACCACTCTTTATGTTGTACATCTGACATCTGGAAACTTACTTTGGCCATCAAAGTTTTAAACCACTGGAAAAGTCCCATACAAACTATTCTAATGATTTTTTTATCTCCTTGATCTCGGTTATGCACTACAACTCAGATTTAGGTTTTCTGAACTTACAGATCATTGCGAATCGTATCTATTCAAGGGTATTCTATGGATATCTTGGAGGTACTATGTAGAACTTCAGAAACCTATCCAGTGCACGACCCTCAAAGTTGTGATCATCTATTCTTTCTTTAGATCTGCGTTATGAACTAGGTGAACCATCCAAACAACTTCAGAGAGGAACCAATGCTGCTCTAGATCCTCTGCTCCATTCCCATTGAATGTAGGTAACTATATATCATGCCCAAACATTGAGTTGGTTTTAGGGTTATTTTATGAATAATTTAATGTATGTGTCCCCTCCTGCATGCTAGTCGTAGTACTATCGCTATCAATATTAACAACTCTTTAAGGAGATGAGCCTCTAGACCTTACCTCTAGTGATACTCTGGGTCTAATGTAGTCGTGTCCTCATCTTGGTGTCTCTACAAACTCTTCATATTCTTCTGCTCTTTCAGAAAATAGGATTTGGTCCTCCGCTTCATCACAATACCCTTTGTCTATCTATGACTAAAGTTCATGCTCACTTTCTTCAAACAAACAAGGAGTTCGTCAACCCTCCGCTGTCTTTCTTCTTTTCCCTGATCTGAATCTCCTCCCACTTCTTAGGACTCCACCTTCTAGTTCAGGTTCTGTACTTCCTTAAAACATCTTAGCTCACCATTTCCCATTCTCTGCAGATTGTCTGCGACGCATCCTTTCTACTTGGATATGTGACTCACCTACTCAACTATAATATTCCCTTCTCATAAACTAACATCTTTATCCATGTGCTGATAGATAACAAGTAGCTTCTTCATGGTCATTGGAAAAATATTATTTCAACCTTACTATATGAGGTTATAGTCTCTATTTCAAACTTAGTAATATACCCTTGCAAAATACTATCGACCTAAAAATCAACATCTCTAGACACGGGGTTACTTACATTGGTTATGTTGCTAACAAACTAATCACTCCCCTCAACCTATTCTCTTCTCTAGAAATTTTTATTCCTAGTTGCCAATATTGACAACCACTCATGTAGCACAGTAGGAAACTCTACAAAGAATAAATCATGAATGCCAAAATATATGTATCAATCTAACTAGTTCCTTGCACTCAAACGTGACCCTGGACTCTCTTCTTTCGCAAAGGTTAGTGTCTTAGACTCCAACCAATCCTATATTTCCTTCTTTTTTGGATGCCACAACATTTCCCTCAACTCAAACAATTAACAGTCCTGCAAGTGGAACCATTTGTTGTCCTAATATTCCTTCTCATCTTGACCGAGGGTTCAACAACAACAAATACCAACAAAACACCAAAAGACATTGTCCTGACGGAGCAAGCTTAGTAGGAAACAACCATGAGGCAGGTACAGTCTCACTCGATATATCTTAATGTGTAACTGCCAGAACCATGTTTCCACAGTTGAAGAGGGATTATAGTCCCTTGGCGTGGGGCCAATACGATCGACGGAAATGAATGGATGGGGTCTATTACTGTGCAACACAAGTGCAACTATGTGCTAAAACCAAGGCGTGACACAACCTTTTCCTTAACCCACATAACAACTGCCACAACTATGTGGTGCAACTGATTCCTTACTTATAATGAATACTGTGTGACTTATATTGTAACTTAGTAGATTAACCATGAAATCATACAAAACATGTTGTCAAGGCTTTAAACATTCATTCATTCATTTACTGATTGGTAATATTGTGACATACATTCAACAACAACTACAAGAAATACTAAGTAAACAAACATCCACATAAACCTTCAATATTCAACATTGATAGTTAAACATCCAACCATTCAACATACATCAACATAGGAAATTACATGGAAACTCATCTAGGAAAAACCATCAAGGTGCTCGTCATCTGGAATGAGAAATATATATAGCACCTTGTAGTCTACGAATTGCAAACTGTTTTGAAGATATTTCTATATCTCTCAATATTATTTCTCTCATTCTCTCTATTTTACTCTTCTATCTACTCCTAATCATCTGCATACAACCTGGATCGACTCTTCTACTCTACTGTCTGCACACTCAGCTGCAGATTACTTCTACTAACATTCTTCGAACTCAGCTAAAGATCTGTGGCTCAATATCCTTCTACTATTAGAATCCTCTATGATCTTTACAATACTTCTACTCTTAATGATTCTTAATGAAGCTAACCCTTATACAAAGCAGGTTCCTCCTATTTATAGTATTTACAGGACCACGTAGGGTTGACTGAGTACAACTGAGTTATTACAGACACAAGTGGCTACATAATATCTTCTATTACATTAGTGTTGTCCTATACCTAGCCAAAAAATCCCTACATTAGTTTAACCACAACCTTAACTAGCCATGAAAACATCTTTCATTATGTCAGTATAAGTCATAACTAACCGCAAAACTTGTCCTTTAGCCTTCTGCTGGTTCGTCCTTCTGCAGTATTCATTGACTTTCACCTATCCTTATTTAACTCTTCTACCTACATCTTCCACCGACTTGGATCTTCCTTTCCTTATCGCAGAGATCCTCCTCTCAAATTCCTCTACTATGTGCTCGTACTTCTTCCTCGACCTAATTTTCCTCCGTCACACACCTATTTTTCCTCTTGTGCTTTCCCATCAAATTCTTCCTTATGCACTTTTCCTGGTCCAACATAAGACACCTAGAACTAAAAAATAAATATTTATTATTTATTTCAGAAAAAATTATGTTAAATTTATTGTAAATTTTTATGACCAAGTTGTCAAGGATGATTGTCATTGAAGAATTATTTATTTAATAATTAAAAAAAAAGACACATATCCAAGGGAGACTATTAAATGAGTGTTTAGTGACCCACTAGGAGGAATGAACAATTGTAGCAGGCTCATTGACAAGTGGCATCACTAGCATTCCATTTTCTAGATGTCGGAGGAAGCATAATCCCTAAAAATGTGGTCATATTCCCTTAGAGAGGGAACTGAGCTGGTGGCTCATTTAATTCGAAAAATGACCCAAAGACCTATGCAATCTTATAAATACCATCAAATGGAGCAGGAGGATCACTACTCATTTTGTGTTAAAGAGAATGTACCTTGTGATTGCTACAAAACTGAAAAAGTCAAGAGCATAAGGAATTTGATTAGGGGATATCTAAAGTGGAGTTGCTGAGTTAAGTCTACTACCGAGTGCTAAATTACAACAAGTTGATGTGTGGGCTATTATCCAGTGATGTTTGTCATAGTGGTTCAGTGAACAGGCTCAGGGGTTCTAAGCAAGTAATCTTGGCTGCTTCAGGAGAAGGTTGGGTGCAACACTCTCCTTTATGTGTGTATCCCCTTCTGCACATTGTCCAGGTTCTAAATGTTGTTATTTAATGGTGATTTAATTCTATCTCTGTATTTTGGAAGTATTCTTAGTATCTACAACTCTTATATTGATACTTCATTTTTCTTATCTGAAACTTTGTTATCAGCTACAAAGCTTTTGGGAGTTAGACTTTACTATTTGCAAAGAGAAAAAATCTAAAATTAGTCTAATTTCTTCTATTAAGTTAGTTTTAGCTTAAAATACCTATTACAATGTTTATTATAATATTCATAACAAGTACAGAGGCTACTATAAAATATACATATAGTTACAGAGACATATAAGTAAAAAAAAATATATAACTGATAAATCCTAATAAGGATAAAAATCATATAAAGTTCGTAAGCTAACTACATAATTTCTTAATTTAAACAAAAATAGTGCTTATTATAAACATACTCAAGGTTTAAGCCTATAATAAAAAACACATAGTATACATGTTTATACTAAGGTTAAACTTATTAACTTCAAGCTTGAATATTTAAGTAAACTATCTTGTTCATATCCAAAAACCTAGATACAATAGATAAGAAAAACTTTAAATCAAATTAGCAACTGATCTAGGTTGTAGATCTCAATACAAGAATCTTCCCTATTAAGGTGACATGGCCAGATTGTTGTAAAAGCATAAAGTATTGAA
This sequence comes from Pseudotsuga menziesii, assembly GCA_001517045.1. Lineage (NCBI taxonomy): Eukaryota > Viridiplantae > Streptophyta > Pinopsida > Pinales > Pinaceae > Pseudotsuga > Pseudotsuga menziesii. Next base: position 712,280 of record LPNX010527970.1, read on the forward strand.
TACCAAATTGAGATTATCGACACGATACAACTCTACGATGTAAACCATTTTGGCATTATCATTTCTAATGATATCACTACTGAAAAAAGACACAATATCCTTAGGGATTAATTCTATTCACCATAACATTGTATTTTTTAACAACTTATATATTTACAAAAATAAAGTATGTGGCTTTTATCAAGACAGAGTGATGGCCTTACGAATTTCTCATAAAATGAATGTTGTAGGGTAAAGGACCCATGGCCACATTATATATCTTTAAATACAAACTGTAAACTTAATATAAGATTCTAAACTAAAAATGTGAAAACTCTCATGGGTATTTTAAAAACTACCAAATCCTTTACTAGAAATTATCATTAACAGTGGACTTATGACCCTTTTTCTTTATAAAACAATAATGATAGGGTGGATTCCTCTAGATCTAAGAATCGTTTATCTATCCTTTTTAAGATTTTCCCCAAAGCTGCAAACTGTTGATTTAAGGCAAACGACTATGTAAGAATCAAAATAATATCCAAATACCATAAATATAAACTCCTCGCGGGCTATATTCGATAAAATTTGCCATCAAAGTTAAATAGTAATAACTTATTTGATAAGTGGATCTATGGACCTTTTCAAGAAATGAATCCAATAGGAAAGAGACCTTGCAACCACAGTATAGTATTGCAAAAAAAACGAACTGTAAAATGAAGTTATATACAAAACCCTCACGTGTCTCTCTGAATCTTAAACAACATTGCTAGAAATTGATAACAGTCAATATATTTTGATAGAGGCCTTATGTCTCTCTTTCCAAATCAATCACGACTGTAAGGGACTCATGGCCATAATTTTTTTACAGAGATTTGCAAAAACGATAAACAAGACTGATAATCAAATATATTGCAAAAATGTACATAATCGTATTAATAAATGAGCCATGTTACACTATTAATAATAAAAACATGGAATTATGTAAATCCCTCACGGGTTCTTACAAAGCTAAGTAAAAACCATTAATTTATCAAAACAAGTAGTAGAAATGCAATAGATATACATTAAACATTTTGTTTATAAAAGTGGCATAGTATCTATTACTCCATAGGCCACAAAAATCCCTTACAGTATCACATTGATAATATTACAAAATGAAGTTGATCACTTTCACACCGACGAATAGGCACCGAGTTGAAGCCCCAAATATATGGGGATAAACACATAACAAGACACCAAGTTTTATCCACACATCCAACAAAAGGTAGGGCCATAAGTCTTACTAACTAGAAAATCTTGTCGACCAGTATCCAACCAAAACCCTCATTGCAGAGAGTCGTTCTAGTTATCTCCCAGATATACATTTTAGGAGTTAAAAAATAGCTTATATACCATTCCAAAAAGAAAGAAGAAGAATATTGGAAGTACAGAAGGAACTTTACCTTTATCAACTTTTATAAATCTAACGAGAGTCATTCAAACATCACCAGGACAAGCATTACCAACTTCGCCAGTGAACTGATCAATCTTGGACAAGTTCAGAAGGTGTCAAGGGCCAATATATTTGGCACCACCATCTCTATTCATGGAAATAAGTGTGACGAAGTCGAGCAGTCAGAGGCTAAGTGAAAAAATGGGAGAACAATGAACACCAAATAGAACCCCATCGAAAGGACAGACATGACCTTCAAGATGCATTAAAGACCTAGGGTTTTGCATGCTGCTTATCTTCTACCAGCTGGAGTTCTTAATGTGACTGCATAGCCTACATGTCAATGAATTTATGTCATGTCCTTTGCATAACACTTTCACTATCTTGGTTCCAAGTTTTATGTCAATCATCGCTTCATTTTTAAAGACCAAAATCTTTTGTATAGTGTCTCCACTATGGATTTTATAGCATATGGTATAGTATATAGTATCAAGGTCAATTTAAATATGGGTTAGGGTTTAGGTTGTTTCCAAAATCTAGGTGTACCACCTTTTCGTATATTATTTTGATGCCTTTTTATGATTTGTTCCTTGGCAAAACTTAAGGGTGATCTTATCCACTTGCACAAAGAGAAAACGAAGGTTCATGCATTAGTCTTAAATACTAAGTAATACTATTACCTTTTCCTTTAATAACTCATGAGGAGAACAAAAATGAAGGAATGAAAACAATTTTATGACATTGCAACCAATAGAGTTTTAAAAGCAGTTTTTGCCACAAAATAGTATCTACCAGAATGTATGGCATAATATCGACAAAAGGTCATAAAAAGAAGCATGCTAATGATAAAATTTAAACATAGGAACATGAGTCTTGCATATTATAACAAAGCCATTATAATCACGACAGAGGAAGTATGAAGTATAACCTCTCTTGGAATTATTTCCTAAGAATTTTTAAATTTATATATAGTAAATAATTTTTATTTATTTATTTATGAATTTTAGGGATGTTACATGTGGTATCAGAGCAAGGTTTCAAACACTAGGCCTGATTCGATGACTTGCATACAAATACAAAACAAATATACTGACCATATTTTACATTTATTTCTGTACAAAAATATAAATTTTGTTTGGCAAGAAAATGGAAGGTGTTGAAGCATTTTCTCAAAATGGATCTCAACACAACAATTCAAACAATATTTATGTGGAACTGAATAATCCACCTTCCGAGTTACTAGAAACAATTAAAGAGTTAAAATATGAACTACAAACTATAAAAATAGATAATGAAATAAGTATGGAACTGAATCATATTGTATTAGACGAAATACATAAAAGAGGAAAAGATAAAAGAAATTCTTATGAAACTGATTCTGAAACAGTATCCTACAAACATAAGGGAAAGAAAGTAAAATATTTTGATAGTGAATATTCTTCAGAGGTTAATGCAAGGTCACATAGGGAAAGTTATAAATACACAAGTGATAGTAGTGAAAGTGACCATAAATCTAGGATAATGAAGTATAAACCTTATGAAGAAATTTCTGAGGAATTTAAAAAGATAAAGCCTCCCATGTTTAATGGAGAAGTAGAAAAAGGTGAAGAAGTCAAGGCTTGGATTTCAGGAATGAAGATATATTTCCAAATGTATAACTACTCTGATAGAATGAAATGCCGAATGGCTATATACAACCTAACCAAAAAAACTAACATGTGCTGAAAAGACATAAAAAGAGTAAAAAATCTTAAAGAAGAGTACCTAACCTGAAGAATCTTTAAAAACTATTTTAAAAGGAAGTTTTTATCTGAATAGTACTACGAGGAAAGAGCTAAATAATTCTATTAACAAAAATTGGGTTCAATGTGAGTGACATAGTTAAGTAGAAAATTTCTAAGTGTGTTAAGATATTTACCTTACATAATTGATGAAAAGCCTAAAATACAAATATTTTTAAGTTGTCTGCGCACGGGATAGAATTGAGTTTGATAACCCAAAAACCATTGAATAGGAAATGAGAAAGGATGATTTATGTTATGAACAGAGTAAAAAGTGAGAGAGTTTACCCAACTCAAAGAATAAGAGAACAAGTCAGTTTGACTAGAAAAGAAAAGGGTTTAAGTTAAATAAGAGTTTTGGGAATAATTGTCAGTTTTTCTCCAAGCATAACTATCAAAGAGCATATTTTAAAAATAAAGTACCACCGAATACTACAGCACCAAAAGGCAGGGATATGCCTAACAATTTTTTTCAAAAATAATGAACATAAGGAACCTGTCAAGTGTTGGGAATGTTAAGGACCACATTATTCCAAGTATTGTATGAACAGAAAAGGGAACTTCAGCAATGTGCATACCATTCAGGAAGAGGAAACAGTTGGATATGTGGAAAATGAAATGCCCATAATAAATGCAACCTTGGAGAACCGACAAGAGGATCACTAGACTTCCATGGTGGAACTGCAAGGTATGATACAAAACCAGTATGTTTCAATTCTGATTGATCCCAATGCTAGTTTGATTTATTTGTCACCTAGCATAGTATAAAAATGTAATTTATCTTTGAAAATGTTTGAAAAATCTTGGTTGGTCCAATTAGCTATCGGAACTAAAAGGAAAGTGGTTAATTATGTTGAACACTTTGATTTGCTTATGGGTCATTTTAAAACTCAAGTCAAGTTAAATGTGTTGTCGTTAGGATCTTATGATATCCTAATAGGTATGGATTGGATGGATATACATCAAGTAATTTGAAATTGCTTTCAAAAACTAATACCTATTTAAATGATAAAGGAGAAAGGATTACAGTCACAAGAATACCTAGGAATTTTTTTTTTAGACAAAACTCAACCTTACAGATTAAAAATGCTATAAGAAAAGGATGTAAATTGTTTTTTGTACACATAATAAATAATGAACAAATTGGTAAAGAATATAAGCCAATATTTGATGATATTCCCATCCTACAATATTTCTTAGATGTCTTCCTAGAAGAAATTCCAGGACAACCTCCAAAGAGAGATATGGATTTTATAATCAAATTAGTACTAGGGGTTGTACCTAATTCAAATGATCCTTATCAAATAAATATTTTAGAACTAGACAAATTAAAATTACAATTGCAATAATTAATAGAAAAAAACTATGTAAGAACAATTGTATCCCCTTGGGGAGCATCGATCTTTTTTCGTTAAAAAGAAAGATGGTGCATTACGTCTATGTATTAACTATCCTCAACTGAATAAAATGAAAATTAAAAGTAGGTATCCTCTACCCCGCATCGATGATCGATTTGATCAAATACATGGAGTTAAAATATTTTCAAAAATAGACTTGAGATATTTATATCATAAATTCATATTTAAAGATGAAAATATCTTTAAGATTGTGTTCAGAACTAGATACGGGAACTCCGAGTTTGTGGTTATGCCCTTTGGGATAACTAACGCTCCAACAACTTTCATGTTCTTAATGAACAATTTCCTAAGTAATTAGTTCGACAAATTTGTAGTCGTCTTTTTGGATGACATATTAATTTATTCTAAAATGAAGGAAGAGCATGATGAACACTTGCAAATAATACTAAATGTTTTAAGATAACATCAACTATATGCTAAGTTCAGTAAATATGAATTTTATAAGGATAAGATACAATATCTAGGGAAGGTAATATCCGAAGAAGGGATATCGGTAAACCCGGATAAAATAAAAGCAATAATTGATTAGCATGTTCCCAATGACATAAGTGATGTATGATCCTTTATTGCAATAACATGTTATTGCCAAAAATTTATAGAATGATTTTTGAAAATTACAAACCCTATAACATCATTAAAGAAAAAGGGAAAGAAATTTGTTGGGGATAAAAATGAGAAGAAATTTTTAATAAATTAAAAGGATTATCAACCACTACACCCATTCTAAAAATAACAAATCTAGACAAAGATTTCGTCTTATGCACTGATGCATGCAACGAAGGTTTGGGTGGAGTACTGACACAAGAAGGTCATGTAATTGAGTGTGAATAGAGGAATTTAAAAACACAAGAAAATAATTACGTAACTTATGACCTCAAGCTAGCTTCCATAATCCATGCTTTAAAAATGTGGCGCCATGATCTAATGGGTAAAATATTTTTGCTAATTTGTGTGATAACATAAGCCTAAATATATGTTTGATCAACAAAATCTAAATGTATGGCAAGATAGATGGTTATATTTCCTTAGCGAGTATGATTTTGAAATCAAACACATTAAAGGAAAAGAAAATAAAGAGGCTGATGCCTTAAGAATAAATGCAGTAACAAGTTTTGTAGCTACCATTAGGAGCTATAAAATCGAGTAAGAGGATATATTGGAAGAAGGAATAAACTGGACACAAAATATTAGAGTTTAAAAGAAAAAGTAACTCATAATGTATCTGAAGATATAAATATAGATTACAGCTTAAATGAAAAATGATTAATGCTATATAAAAACAGACTTTATGAGCCTAACATACCAGAAGTTAAACTATTGATTTTGAATGAAAGACACAAAAGTTTGTATTTTGAATATTTGGGGTATCAAAAGATGATAGCAATGCTGCAAAAATAGTATTTTTGGCCTAATATGAAAAGCAAAGTTGCTGGATTTATAGCTAGGTGTATAGCCTGTCAGCAAGTTAAAGCTAAATATCAAGACCCAGTAAGTATTTTACAACCATTACAAATTCCAGTTCGGAAATGGGAAGTCACCAGTCTTGATTCTATAACTCGCTTACCTAAAAATAAAAATAAAAATGATTCAATAATGGTAGTTGTGGAAAAACTAAGTAAGATAGCACACTTCATACTTGTTGAAACAACTCCTAAAGCTTCTAACATTGCTGACATATTCATGAAAACAAATATTTCATTTGCATGGAATTTCGAAGGTCATAATTTCAGATAGAGATCCTAAGTTTACTGGTGATTTTTGGAAATATTTATTTGAAGGAATAGATACTAAATTGAATTTCAGTACTGCTTATCATCTGGAAATGGATGGACAAACAAAAAGAGTCAATCAAGTACTAGAAGACATGTTACGGATGTATTTCAGAGATTATCCCAAGAAGTGGGAAGATTATTTGCACATAGTTGAATTTCCATATAATAACCATTATCAAGATTCAACAAAGCTTAGTCCTTTTGAGATATTATATAGTATAAAATGTAACACTCCTATTACAAGCAGTAATCCAGTACACAGATTAATGTAAGGACCTGACTTGTTAAAAGAATTGGAAATAACAGTGAAACATATATAAAGCAATTTGAAAACTGCTCAGGACAGACAAAAGAGTCATGCCAAACTTAAAAGAACTGTGAAGGAATTCCAAGTAGGTGAGAATGTATTTGTTAAGGTAAAACCCATAAATACCTCCTTTAAACTAGGGTTTGTGCTAAATTAGCACCTAGGTATTGCGGAGCATTTGAAATATTAGCAAGAGTGGGGACAATAGCATATCATTTAGCTCTTCCACTTAATCTTAGAATACATAATGTATTTCATATTTCTATTTTGAAAAAGTATGTACATGATACTACTCAGGTGATCGACTTGAATGTGATTCAGGTAGAACTCGAAGGATATTTTTAGGTGGAACTAGACTGTATTCTTGACAAGAGGGAAGCTTTTCTCTAGAATTGCACCATTGGACAGGTAAAGGTGCAATGGAAACACCTCAGTCCAGATGAAGATTCCCGGAAATTGGAGAGTGATATATGGGTGGAATACCTAACTCTGTTCTAGGAGGATTCATAATAAACTTAAGTAACATCGAGGATGATGTTGAACTTAAGGGGGGGTATTTGTAACACACCTAGAACCGAAAAATAAATATTTATTATTTATTTCACAAAACATTATGTTAAATTTATTGTAAAGTTTTAAGACCAAGTTGTTTAAGGATGACTATAATTGAATAATTATTTATATTAATAATTAAATAAAAGAGACACATATCCAAGGGAGACTCTTAAATGAATGTTTACTAACCCACTAGGAGGAATGAGCAGCTGTAGAAGGATGCTTGGAAAGTGGCAGCACTGACATTTCACTTTCTATCTGTTGGACGAAGCATAATCCCAAAAAATGTGGTCATGTTCCATGATAGGGAGAATTGAGCTGGTGGCTCATTTAATTCCAAAATTGACCCTAAGACGTGCCTAAGACCTAGGAAATCTATTAAATACCATAAAATGGAGAAGGAGGCTCACTACTCATTATGTGTTCAATAGAATGTACCTTGTGATTGCTACAAATCTGAAAAATTTAGGAACATAAAGAATTTGATGAGGTGATATCTGAAGGGGAGTTGCTGAGGTAAGTCTGCTACTGAGTGCTAAATTATAACAAGTTGTTTTGTGGGCTATTATCTAGTGATATTCATCCTAGTGGTTCAGTGAATAGGATCGGGGGTCTTAAAAAAGTAATCTTGGTTGCAGTAGGATAAGGTTGGGTGGAACAGTCTCCTTTGGGTGTTTTTTCCCTTCTGCACATTATCCGGGTTCTAATTGTTGTTATTTAATGGTGATTTAATTCTATGTTTGTATTTTGGAAGTATGCTAACTATGTACAACTTTTATATTGATAGATTATTGTTCTTATCTGTACTTCCTATCTAAAAAATTGTTATCAGCTATAGAGCTTTTGTGAATTAGTCTTTACTATTTCTAAAGTGAACAAATCAAAAATTAGTCTAAGTTCTTCTCTTAAGTTAGTTTTATCTTAAAACAATACTATTTCCTGCTCTTGGAATTTTAATTATAAGTTATTCTATCTCAGTTCTTCTTAAATATAGTTTATTAATAATGTTAGTGGTAATCATGTGTTAGTCTAGGGTTTAAAGAACATAATAGTTTATTTTCAGTCAAGACTTTTGAAAACACCTTATAAGACCTATTACAATGGTTATTATAATATTAAGAACAAGTACAGAGGATACTATAAAATATACATCTAGTTACAGATATATATAAGTAAAACTATATATATAACTAATAAAGAACTCATACATAGTTCATAAGCTAACTACATAATGTCTTAATTTAAACAAAAACATTTCTTATGCTAAAAATAGTCAGGGTTTAAGCCTATAATAAAATACACGTAGTATACACATTTATACTCAGGTTAAACTTATTAACTTTAAGATGGAATATTTAAGTAAAACATCTTGTTCAGATCCAAAACCCCAGATACAATAGATAAGAAAAACTTTAAATCAAAGTAGTAAGTGAGTTAGGTTTCATATCTCACTACATGAATTTTCCCTATTAAGGAGACATGGAGAGATTCTTGTAAAAACATAAATTTTTGAATACCTAATTGAGATTATCGACCAGCTGCACCACTAGGCTATATAGTTTTTTGGCATTATCATGTGTAATGTTATCACTATAGAAGAAGAATGCGACAACCTTAAGCCTTAATTCCTTTCACCATAATATTGTATTTTTTAAGAACTTAAATATTTACAAATATAAAGAGAGAGTGATGGGCTTACAACTTTCTCATAAACTAAATGTGGTAGGGTAAAGGCCTCACTACCATTTTATATATCTTTAAATACACACTCTAAACCTAATATAAGATTCAAAACTAAAAATGTGAAAACCCTCACAGGTCTTTCCAAAACTACCAAAGCCTTTACTAGAAATTATCATTGACAATGGCCTTACAACCCTTTTTATTTATAAAACAAGAATGATATGGTGGAGGCCTCTTTATCTATGAATATTTTATCTATCCTTTTTAATATTTTCCCCAAACCTCCTCACTATCGATATAAGGCAAGTGACTCTGTAAAAATCAAAATAATATCCAAAGATCGTAAATATAAATGCCTTACAGGATACATTCCATAACCTCTTCCATCAAACACAAACAGTAATAACTTATTTGATAAGTGTCTCTATGGCCCTTTTTAAGAAACAAATGCAAGAGGAAAGAGACCTCATGGCCATTGTAATGGCCCCAAAAATTCAAAAAGAAAAATTATTAGGCTAGTCAAAACTACCTATGCTGGACATTATTTAAACTTTGTGGAATGTGTCGTACTCTGTTTGTACTGCTGTATTGTCATAAGTTGTTCTTACGACCTGCTTCCATATTTCTTGATGTGTTCATTAATATGTTACTTACATTTTCGTGATGTTGATTACTGTTTGTACTATGGTACAACATGGATGTGTAAGTTAGTTATTTGTCTACATACCTCATTGTTTATAACATGTGCTTGCTTTCGTATACATGATTCTAACTTGACGTTGTTATTTGATAAAGGCATGGAGTGGCCGCACTAGTTTCCCTCGTAACCACGTGAGAGGTAACAATTTATAATTATCAAAAAAGGATTACTTGGTTATGTTGAACTAATGCATTCCTGTCCCGTTTGCGTGCAGGGGCACTTGGCGATGGAAAACTTGTCTATAAAGCTTAACGGGAAGTGTTGATCGTTTTGGTCACTAATGCTCACATTTGCAGCTCTATCCTAGTGACATTACACTGATTGTTATTATTATCATTATGAACTGTATGATAGTGACATGGTCACTACAACACTTATCATTTATGTGATACCGAGTTAATATCGATGGGATAATCATTTACTATGGTGTAAATGTTTATGACTTGTTCATACCCTATCATATTTTTAACTAAATGGTTTGTTTATATAGTGTGGATAAGATTTGTAAAAACCTTGGTTTAAACATTCCATGGCATATTTCATATGCCATGGACTTAGTGCTTTAATCCTAAGCTTATTCTATGCATGAAATGGTTTAAGCCTTTATGTTGATTTTGGTGGCAAGGTTTAATATAGTCCAAGGACTATACGATTATGGGTCTAGTGTGCATTAATGGTGGTCAGGGTGGTGGTATCAATGAACTTTGAGAGAAGGGATGATCAATCTTAAGGCTTGTCCCAAGTGATAGTTTTGAATTTCACATCATTGTTGCTTAATCTATGCTCCTTATCGGTGTGAAGGAAGGTGACTGTAATGGATTAGCCGATAGGTATGTGGGTGTCATGTTTCATTAGCATTGTTGTTGATTTGGAAAAGGATATTATTCATACTTCTCACATTGTGGCTCTTCTCTGTCATGCACGTTTACAGGGGTGGAGAGAATAGGAGTTGGTCGTATCTTGTGGGAGAGACGATGGGGAGAGCCATACCCCTTTGGTAATATTATTGTACAAGAATTTACTTGTCCCCTCTTGGCTTCGTGTTTATGATTAAGTTGTCACTCAGTGTTGGTTGGATTTGCTTGGGTCCGGTTTGTAATGGATGTGTTTTGGTTTGGGGTTTGACTGTAACTTAATCGCTCTGCATTTCATAATGTGACATGCTTCGGGTTTTGTTTGTTGGGGTTTTAATTTTCCTTTAGGACTAACCACTTATACTATGAAACGAGAACTTTATACTAAGAACGAGAACTCTAGCCATAAAAATGATGATTTTGCATAAAAAACACCAAAAACACCCCCCACATAGAAAAGTGTTGATACCAGTATACACCTTTTTTTTGGTGTAAAAAATTGAGCCATGGCCTAAACATGCCATAATGTTGTTTACAAAAACTTTGAAATCAACCCCTAAATTGGAAAAATATTTTTTTCTTCAAGAGAAAAATTACAACTTTTTTGAAACTTGCATATTAAACAAAAACAAATATTTCATAAAAAATTTCACCACTCTAACCATTTCAAATCAAACAAATTATGTTGTGATTCATAATGAAATCATATATTAGACCCTACACAAACAAATTATTCATATAAATTATCAAAAACTCCTTTAGAGTTTCAATTACAAACATCATACTAATAAAAAACACCTAAAATGTTTCATGTGAAATTATTCAAACTCATCCATGGATTTTGACACCGCGTCATAATCTATATTTTCTGCAGATGAACGACTAGATATAATAAAAATAATAATTAAACCCCTAACCCCTTGACCACCCCATTACATTACATTAAAAAAATAAATTTAACACCTGCCTTCCCCTAACTCCCCTAAACCCCCCCAACAACATTATATTAAAAAAAAAAAAAATTCTA
>LPNX010527970.1:723824-797227 GCA_001517045.1 Pseudotsuga menziesii
ACTCATAGTCTAAATCCCTCAATTAACACCTTTAATCATGGCCTATGAATCCAATGTCAATGAATTTTCTTTTAATAAATTATAATCAATTAATCATTTTTTATTTTATTTTTGATGCTTGAGAACATAATTGTTGTAAATTTTTAATTTACATTTTAATATGTACAATAAATTAAATTGTAGTAAAACAAAATTAACTATGCTAGAATTTTAAGTTTTTAGTTTAAAGCTTAATTTTCTGTTTAAATTATATTAATTGATGGTGTTATCATTGCAAGTTTTTTTTCCAGCAATGTGTCAACAATTAGAAATGCTACCAATTTTGTTCAATGCTATAGTAATGCATGAAGAAATAAAAATTAGAACTCAGATATTATTAATCAAACCAAGATAATGAAAACTCAATCAACTTAACCTACCATTAGAAATAATCATTTAAACATTATTTGATCCCAACAATTAACGCGTTCTCACCATCGTTCACATGAAATGATCCATACATAGGATATTTTGTTCCTAATAGAAAAACACCAACTAAATATGATATCAATATAAGCTAAATTAAAATGAATCATTAAACATGAAGTTGATATGATTGAGATATCTTACGTTTTTCATAACCATGTTATACCGTATGTATGTCATTAGTGAGATCATAATCAAACCACCTATACTCTAACCTAAGCCTATGGCTATGGATCTTAGACATACATAAATCCAATTTATATTTTATTTTATTATCTTCTCAAACCATGCTTATTAATATATATACTATGCATTTTGCAAATATTTTTGTATACTTAATTCTTTAAATGAAGACTTAGATCCTTAACTTTTAAAGAAACATAGGAAATATTAAAGAAAAGTTAATAAAATAGATTCTTCATTTCACTACGCATATTCTTGGTATTATATACTCTAACCTAAACCTAACCTAAGCCTATGGATCTTAGACATACATATATCCATTTATATTTTATTTTATGATCTCCTCAAACCATGCTTATTAATATATACTCTTTCATTTTGTAGATATTTTTATGTATAATTCATTTTTAAAATGAAAACTCCGTTAGTTTACTCTAATGTAAGATAAATGATTGGTGATTTTCTTATTCATTTTTTTTCCTTCTGTTCCAATTCTAGTAATAACTTCACGAAATTAAATCCTTAAATTTTAATAAAACATAGGAAATATTAAAGAAAAGTTAATAAAATAGAATCTCCGTTTCACTACACATATTATTTCCAGTAATTCCAATAATAACTTTAGATCGTTAACTTTTAATAAAACATAGGAAATATTAAAGAAAAGTTAGTAAAATAGAATCTCCGTTTCACTACACATATTATTGATGTGATATACTCTAACATAAGCCTATGTATCTTACACATACATATATCCAATTTATATTTTATTTTATGATCTTGTCAAACAATGCTTATTGATATATACTCTGCATTTTGTAGATATTTTTATGTATACTTCATTCTTAAAATGAAAACTCCGTCAGTTTATTGTAATGTAAGCTAAATTATGGGTGATTTGCTTATTTAGTTTTACCATTATGTTCCATTTCCAGTAATTCCACTAATAACTTCATGGATTTAGATCCTTAAATTTTAATAAAACATAGGAAGTATTAGAGAAAAGTTAATAAAATAGAATCTCTCTTTCACTCCACATATTATATTTATTATATTCGAAGTTCCATGCAAGCTCCATTTTGTTGAAAATCCATGCCATTCCAGGAAGGTCATCATAAAATTCAAATTTCTCAGGTTGTTATATATAACATATATCTATTTGTGTTTGGTCACACAAAGTATCGGGATTTATCTGAACTCTATTGTATTTTTGGGTTGCTTGACAGCACTAAAGCAATAAAAGCAATAAGAGATTTCATGTACATGACATTCTTGTTAGTTTTAAAGCTCGTTATCATCTCAAGGAAGGGCGCAGGAAAGCTACCTCCAGGGCCACCCAAATGGCCCATTGTTGGGAATCTCCTCCAAATTGGGAATAATCCCAACGAGTCTATCTATCACCTTGCTTCAAAATACGGTCCTGTAATAACCCTTCATCTCGGAATGAAAACAACAGTTGTAGTTTCATCTCTGGCCATGGTGAAGGAAGTATTGAAGAGTCAAGACCAAGAATTTTCTTGAAACACCGCCATATAAGCAGCCAAATGCCTCTCCTACAACAACTCTTAATTGGCATGGAGAAACTACGGGCCTCATTGGCGTATTCTTCGAATATTCTGCAACACCCGCTTGAGGATGTAGGCTTTGGAGGCTCATTAAGTGGCACCCAAGCAATATCAATGGTTAGAAGAGGAGGGGGTGAAGGGACGTGGGGAAGGGAAGAGGATGGGTGAGGATGGAGGCAGGGAAGGGAGGAGGGAGTGGAGCTCCATTCCCTCTTCCCTTTCCTGTCACTTCAAAGCGGGAATCAAATCTCATATCTCTTATCACTTTAAATCAAAGCCGGAATCAAATCTCATTTCTCAAAGAAACCGACATCATACTAGTAGGGAAACTAGTTTTTTATTGAGGAGGGCGCAGAGCTCCACTCCCTTTACCACCAAATAGTGGCTCCTCATTGGTGGCGGGATTCTCAAAATCGTGCCACTCTTTGGTGGTAAAGGAAGCGGATTTTCGCTCCCTCCTCCCTCTTCCCTTTCCCATCACTTCAAATCCAGAATCGAATCTCATTTCTTAAAGTAACCAACATCAGACTAGTACGGAAACTAGTTTTTCAAAATAAGTATTTGAAAGGATTAAATGCATATATTTGCATATAATATAAAGCAATTTGAACCTAGAGGAGATAGTTAGAGAACCCTTGATGATTCCTAGCTAAATTAATAGGTTCTAAGAACAAATTAAGAAATTGAATTATTCTTAAAAGGACTAGGCTTTTATTTCTAGGCTGTAACCTTATACTCCCTTAAAACCGGTTATGCGCCCGAAACCAGTTCGGAGGCCTTGCTCGCAGTTAAAAAAAATGAGCGAGGTCTTCCTATTCCGTTAAGAATGCGCCACACTCCCGAGTGGTTTACCACTTCAGAGGGCACTCTCTGAATTCAAGTCCTACACTTAATTACTCCAAAATATATAGATACCATAGATTTTGGGTACGCCTATTACAGTCATCTGATCATTTCATGATTTGGCCGCCTATCACGGGATTCCCACTTGCTTTTAATCATAAATTTAATCAACCAATATTTTTCAAATCCGAAAAGGTTATAGCTTGATTCCATCATAATTTAACTCATTTTATACAATAGGAAACCATGAGATATTTCCACCCATATGTTGAGGCCTAGATATTCACAGGCAAAAACAGAAAGGGATTCTCCCCAGTCAACATTCCCAACTAGCCTGTGACTTTTTTGTATGGGGAATCCGTCTGGTTTGCGGTCCAGCTACCGTAGGTCAAAGTAAAAAAAACAAAGGTTTTACCAGTTGCGGCCCGGTCCATCGTATATATTTTTGTATTTTTGACTTAAGTATGATATGCATATGCCTAATTAACTATGCAGGGCAATAATGATGCAAGAAGCGTTCACAATGTGATGTGCAGTTCTTACCTCTCGTCTTAAGCTCACAAGTGTAATGCCCCGGTTTTGACCCCGTTGCATTAGATGTATATGATGTATATATTGTAAATGATCAGGGTGTGGAGCTAAAGGCCAAGGCCCCACCATTGATCGGTTATGTTATATTTTTGGATTTAAATTTTTCACCGAGTGTATATCGGGGCATGCGGCATACATTATGTTGGTCATCATGTAAATATGCATCTATAATTAATTAAATGAACCCGACCAGCTACGATCGCGGAAACTAAATCGAAAGGGGAATGATTTTCACAAGGATAAGGATGTGGGGGAATTTGTCAAACCTTGGCCAATGGGGTGAAAATCCATGTGTCTTCTTTTCCTTTGCCTTACCCAACCACTTTCATTGAAGAATTACTGCTGGTGGTTGAGGCAGTTAATTTTTTTGGGAGTGGGGTGGTAGGACTATCAGTCCTCACCCACACGCACACTCCACCATGGTTTACTTCACTATTGATGGGGAAAAATGACTACCATCACTCACGTAAGCGATTTTACCACTCTCCCCACGACTGTGCTGAAAACACTCACGCACTTCTGATTTTCGCACCTTCTCTGTTGACTATTCATCCTCACGCCAGAGTGGGATTCTTGCTCATTCTTGCACACAGGAATTTCCTAGGTTTTACCCACATGGTTTTCTTCTGCATATTTGTGGATGGTGTGGGTGGATCCTTTCCTCACGGGTTCATTTGTGGGCTCTAGGTTATTGTTCCTCACGGACAGGTCAAAAGACTATAAATTCATTCCCAGCATGGTCTGTGTAATTTCTTCCGGTGACTTCATTGCCCAAAATGGGCTGCTGTTTCCCCACATTGCTGGTCATGTATGCTGATACGTCCCTCTTTTGGGACTATTGCTTTCCCATGTCATGATTTGTGTCTGTGGTACGTTTGGGGGACTGTGATAATTTGTTGGGAATCTTTTTTGCCACGATAGGGCCAAGAACGATTCAGGATTTGGCTTCCCCTATTTAAGCTGTGATAGCTAATCGATTGCATACGTACAATGGTTGGTCTTTGGAATATGAGAGGAGCAGGGATGTTGGCTTAGATTTGCTTGATAAACCTAGTGGCTGGAAACCACACCGACAGAGCTAGAGGGTTGGCCTTCTTCTCCATCACCCCTGAATAGCACTAGAAGGGAATGCAGGGCCTGAGGGACTGTGTAGCAAAGAAGGGACTGATTCCTTGTGTTGGGTGTGTTTGGGTGTCTTAGAGGTCAGGCTAGTTCTGGTGTAGGTGTTCTTGGCTCTGTAATGAGCTCACCAGCTTAGCAATTTGCTTTCTCCAGCTCCTTGATGGCCTGATAAACCCAACTGTGTTAGATTGGCTGTTTTTTGTCTATACCCGGCTATGTGTAAGCCTGCTAGTTCCCTTATTCCTTGGAGAATCATTCCTAGCTCGGGGGTGGCAGTGCTGCTGAGAGACTAAGGAGCACGCTGGCCTATGGTTGGGTGGAACGTTGCAGTGACATAGCTGGTTGCGGATCGAGTTCATCATAAGATAAGTGATTTTGTCCATTTTATTTCTGCAACTATAAATTTTGTTAATGAAAATGATGAACATGTTAAATGAATGCTTGCTTAAATGCATGATGTTTCCGCTATGACTGATAGATGTTTGTATCTGTCCATGATAAATGTTCATGTGTGTATGTTTAAGCATTCTGTTTTAGCAATTATGTGAATGCACATGTTCATGGGGCACCCAGCCCGGGTGATTGAAGCTGGTAGTCGCGTCCCCTTCACCGGTCGGAGGCATGGGGATGTGACAACAAGCATCTAAATCACATGTCCAGAAATAAAACTAACTATATATCTATCTATCTATCCCCGGGGAGCAGACTTTAACTTATTTGTGAGTAATGTGAATTGAGCATGTATCATAAAGAGAAATTACAGATAGTTGATATTTCTTCCTACAACACATGAATGATTAAAGATATTTCAATAATCAGTTAGCTAATTGTTTTATGAACAGCATACATTACTCATGGTGGTAATTCCACAAAATGAACCAGAAATCATTTAAACAAGAACATAGGTTCTGAGAGTTAGAATGATCTCACGGTTAATGGACAAAAAGATGGAAAAACAAAATAGTTCATCTTCCAGCCATCCATAGCATAACATTTGAAAATGCCACCCATCTTCCTCCAACAGGAAAACAATACTTCTTAATTGCAAAGAGAAATAGTTCTTCTTACAATATAGCTTTTCATGTCTAACTAGGAAAAATCCCCTTCTTCCCTCATAGTCTATTACATTTATACAAAAAGGTGAGACGGTTGGGCTGCCCAAAGTCACCTTTGGGATTCCCAACTCTTCATTTCCCAACGTTTGACTTTTTTCAAAGGTTTTTTACAAAAGGTTACATATTACAAAATTGACCGATCCTTTACGAGGAGGGTCCCACTTGGGCATCTAGAAATTTCTTCCATGCCGAAGCTTCAAAGGCAATGCCCTCAAATGCAAAAGGTTCTAAGAACTGAATATTTATCTCAAACTTAGCATCCTGGTTCCTTATGGCCTCAATCTTGGTTGCACTCAATCGAAGTTGATCCTCCAAAAGTTGCACGTTGATAACCGAATGATCTACTTCACTCCTTAAGATCTAATCATCCAGGGCTTTAATGCACTGTACCTTAGCTTCCTCCTCCTAGTATCTCTTCTGCAGTAGCTCCACAAAGTCGTTGTGATACGGGAAATCCTCAAGCGTCTGCTCGGCCTCTATCTGGAACCGGTTGTAGGTAATGAGAAGCCTTCTGAAAAACTCAGTGCATGCTCCTTTCATCTTCTTAACTGATTTTTTGAAATCCTCCGCGGTATTTATAGCAAATTCCAGCAAGTCATAATCCCGCTTTAGTGCCCGTGTATCCTTTGATGGCAGTTCTGCTGGAGTTTTTTCCTTGTTTTCCAGCCTTGCCATTCTTGCAGTCAGGACATCAAGGATGTCCTGAGATCGATATACAAAGTAAGAGGAGGTCTCCAGGATTTCCTCCAATCTGCTATCTACCTGCAGTACCTTGCACCTTTCTCCTTCTATAGCATTCTGTAGCTACAGCATATTAGCCTTCTGGGCCAAGATATTCTCTTTGAACGGCTAGAGGTTAACCTGCTGCTCCCTTGCTTCCTCGAGAGCAGTTGTCAGAGAAGAAATATGCTCTTGATGTTTCTCTCTCTGCTCTTGGGAGTGCATCTCACTGGCCTGTAAGATAATCTTCTGCTGCTCTTCTAGCTCTTCTACTTTTCCAAGCAACTTTTCCTTTTCACTCCTTAGCTCTTGACATCCTTTCTGCACTTTCTCCAAAGCCTCCTGTGTAGTTTCCATAACTTGTCTTTCTACTTGGGGGGCCTACAATTCAGACTTAGAAACCTTTATCTCCCTCTGCATGTCTTCATACTTCCGCTTCATCCTATTTCCTTCCTCTCTTTCTTGTCTCAACATGTCTTTCAATTGAGCAGAAGACTTTTTGGATAGTTGTAAGTCTGTCATAATCATGCCCACATTATCCTCCGAAGCTTGAATCAGTGCTGCTCCGGCTCTAATGGTGAATCTCGGATCTGGGTATGTTCCCAACATAACAGGCATATCCGTTATCATTTTACCAGGAAGACCTTCTATTTCAACTTTCCTTTCTGTTCTCTTCATTATTCTCTTTGTTGCCCTATCATAATAAACAGTGTTGAAATTCGGGATTTCTTCACCCACCTTCTGTACAAAGGTGACCAGCTTGAGAGTGGGAACCATGGGTGTGCTGGAAATAGGTACTTGTGCGTCCTGAACCTCAAGGTTCTCCACGTCTTGGGTGGTCTGCCTTGCAGTTGTTTCAGAAGCTGACTGCTCTATCTGTATCAGCTTTAGCCTTTCAGCTTCTTGCTTTTGGAGTTCCTCATCCAACTTCCTTTTATCTTCTTCTTCTTCTTTCTTAGCTGCTTCTTCTGCTTTCTCAGCTGCTTCCTGAGTAGCCTTCCTTTTTTCTTCTTCTTTTGTGTGTACCCACCCTGCAGCTTCTTGTTCCAACCTCTGGGCTTCCTCATTTCTTCTCTTTGCTTCTTCCTCAACCTTTGCTTGTTTGTCTCCCTTCCCACCTTTGGTGGTGATCTTCTTCTTGAACCTTCTTCTCAAGGCTGTCATGTTTACTACATTTTAGAAGATGGACTCCTCTCGATCCCAATGGTGGGCATACTCAAAATGCACATTGTGCTCTTTACATTGTTCAACCACTTTTCCTTGAGTATCATTTCTACGTAAGGGCATTTCACCAAAATGAAATCTTTCCAGTTCTTCTACAAATTCATCGGCTTTCTTCACTTTGGTAAACTTGTAGCTTCCTAACTTGAAGGGAAAAGGGGGATAGGCGGTCTTCTTGTGGTCAAATAGAAGGCTGCCTATTCCATCCAGGAACACTTGTCTGACTACCTCCTTGTGAATAATGTAATCAGTTGCGTATTTGGGAAGCAGGGAAGGTGCTCTCGAACCTCCAAACATCTTGAAGTACAGGCCATTTTCAGTCAAATAGTAGTCTGCATACTCCTCTATTACTTGCAGTGCCTCTTCTGACATACAATCACACTCCTTTAGGAAAATGAGTGTGTGTAAGGGCATGATAAAGTGTTCACATACTTCTCGATAATGGCTGTGATATTTGTGTGCCCACATCGGTTTATAGGAAACATAGACATGCATTCTTTCCCTATCCCAGATGCACCTGAAGTCGGGGAAAGGCTGATTACACAATATGCAATCGATAACTATGGAAATCATATAGAATTCAGACCTCTTTTGAGCCACTCCTCCCAAAGCTGAGGCCAAGCAAGCTGAAAGAATATTTGATACAAGGCTAGCCCAGTTGAAAATTGTCCTCTGGGTTGCAACATGAAAAATTATGGGTATCCACTCTAACTTGAAGAACCTACCATGTGCTCTTCCAAAAATCCTATTCAGCATTAAAGATATGAACCTATAGGGGGCTCTTAAGGTTGTTGTATCGTAATCACTTGTCGGTCTATATCTATAATGTTTTCCCCACAAAAGCATCTTTTTAAGAGTCTCTACTAGGTCCATTCTAATGTTGTTCAGCCAATCATCAGATAAAATTACTTGGGCTTCTGGAAAGTGGTAAGCCAACGCTACATATCCAGGGCTATATGCAGCATAGCCTTGTCTTTCAACATTTTCTAGAATCATTGTTGTGACATCTTCCTGGGGCAGAATCCAACCGATTACTTCAGAGCACAGGAACAACTCTGGTCTGGTGGCGATCTTCATCAGTGAAGATCTTTCTATGCTGGCATATATGGACTCTTCTTCTAAGCCCATGTCAGGAACCTCTCTATGGGTGATCAGTCTATATATTCCCCCCCACTGGTATTTAGGTTCAATACCAAAAATGCACTTAGTGTCTTCATATATGTATTCAATTTTAGTGACAACTTCTACTTCAGGCTCTTCGTCGACCACCGGGGTCTTCTTTTTTTTGCCTCTTTGACATTGTGGATTCTTCCTGCCATAAAATTGTAACATTAAGCCATTTTGGCAGAGTGACAAACTTGAAGACATCAATGTGCAGTGTATTGTGTCCTCTATGTTTAACACGATAGCAATCAGTCAATGAAGCAAATATATACATATATGTAAGCTGAAATGGCCTAACTATCAGAGCTATTGAAACAAAATGTACATTATTAAATGACTTTGTCTATATATAGCATGATGGGAAATAGTTATATGCAGTAAACTGTGCAAGCTACCACTACTGTATGATATTAAACAATTCTATCAACCACATTTAGGATGGAAATAGATCTACATTAATATGCAACACATTTCGGCTTTCTATGCACGCCATGGTCATATCACTACGCGGGGAAGACAGTAGCAGTTACGCAGGTTTTCAACGATGCCTTAAAAAAAACCATGTCCACGCACTTATGGTCAATAACTTAAGAGTAGTGGCATATCTCTTTTAGACGGCTAGGAAATCGACGCTGAGCTCATCGAGGTCGCGCAGAAACGTATAGGTGAAACGGATAGGGTTTAAATGATGCAAGTAGCAGAAAATCGGGACCAACTGTCCAACCCTAAAAGAAAGGTCACGACGAACCCACTCCAACCCACAATATTATCATATAGGGTGGTTTGGTGCAGACAACGTAACGTCCATCTGCACCAAACCCCCTCACTCTCTACGTGCAGGGTCGCACGACAACGACGGTGGGGAAAAAATACTATGCAGGTCAAAATGCCCCTCCCCACGGACAGCAATGCCACCAGGAACCACAATATATACATGCAATTATGGGGAAATAAACAGTCGCAATACCTAACCTTGGAAAACCAAAACCACCAAACGTTCAATGGAATGGGGAAAGGCAATAGCATCCTACCTAGCACTGATATGTATCCGGCGTGTATGGCAGGATGAAGACGGTCATACTTCTACAGCTGCCACCTGGATGCGGGTATCGGTAATGGGGTCCAAACAAACTTGAGCGATCGACAGCACGATAGCGACAGAGCACGGCAGCTAAAAAATAACAATAGAATAATAAACCCCTCGACCCTGTATATATAAGGTCAACACTCGCGGCATATCGGATGGCGGACCACTTTTGGATCGGAAACTGAAAGCCAACTTTCTTTTGCAACGTTGGACGACCAAAATGCTAAGCCATTCGTGTACCATACTTAGAGGAACCTTAGTAGACTATTCGTCAAGACCAAAGTGAAACTGGAGCCGCAACGGCGCAGCCGCGGAGGGTAAATCAATCCGCAATGGGTAAAATCTGAATCGAAAGAGAAACGACTCCAAATTAGAAGGAATGGTGCTTCTTTCATCTGCAATGGCAGAACCATAAAGTGTACCACCGTCCGCAATGTCAGGACTTGAATCAGAAGCGAAAACACTAAAGGCTCTGAGAATTAAGAGTTTTGGCAGCCGCAACGGCGGAGCCACAAAAGATGTGGTCTTCCGCAATGGAGGGAATCGAATGACTTAAACATCCCAAAACCAAAAGCCTTCCGCAGCCGTAACCATGGAAGCCCCCCCGACTTATGGGATCGACAAAAATAACACAGGCGGGGAACGGAACATCGAAGCAATGATCAGGAGAGGAAGTGGTTTTCCATCTGCAACGGCGGAGAAAGAAATGACAAATCCTTCTGACATAAACAAAAATGGAACATTGAAGCAATGATCGGGAGAGGAAGTGGTTTTTCGTCCGCAACATCGGAAAAATAAATGACAAATCCTTCCGACATAAACCAAAAGATCAGCCGATGTGAAAACCAATGGATCGGAAGACAAAAGTGTATTTATTTCCGCAACGGCGGAAGACCAAAACAAAGATCCACATGCAATGGCGAGTCACTGACTAATCGAAGCAAAGGAGGGTCCTAAATTTTTTTGGAATTTTGGGAATTTGTTGCAGCTACAACAATTGGTGACTACCTGGTGAACCCCATATTTCTGAATTAACTCCTTCCCAGTGCAAGACCATCTGAATAAAAGTTGAAATCTTCTAGATGTTTGTATCCCCAGGATGGCCAACTTAAGCATTTAAACCATTGAGAAGTATTCCATTCTTTGGGAAATGGTAACATCAGAAACATTGCAAGTTTGAATAACTATTTTGAGGCCTAATGAATGAGGTTTATTTTACCCATCCTTAGGTAGTTTCATGCTTGGACGCCATAGGATTGTAACAGATAGTAAACAGCATTATCCTTTTCTTCCTCATTCCGATGCCAATTGCACTTTTGTGCCATTAGAGATTTAGTTATTTTGAGTCCTCCATTTTCCTTTCTTTCTGAATTTTATTCAGGCTCCTCTATCCCATAGTGCCCTTTTGTGTGAGAGAAGAATTGGCATTTCATCTCATGGATGGAGAGGAACTTTCGGCAATTTAAAATTCATGCTTTTGATATTTTGCTTTGATATGTCTTGTTTCTTTTAAGGAGTTTTGACTCTTGATATCTTTTAGCTTTTCTGAAATTATGGCATGGGATCATTTATATATGATATACTATTTACCTTGCTTCCTTTCCATGGGTCTTTCACTATCACCCCCTTGGATACTTAAGATGTGAAATGGATGGAGCCTCAAAATAATATTCCAGACCGCTTTAATTCTGAGTTATTTACAGGGGTTAAGTGAGACTTCAATGAATGCATGGCCAGTTAGGAACACTGCTACTAGAAGACATTCTATGTTTCAAAGCACAGTTTTTTGCTCAAGATTTTAGTTAATAAAGAACCCTGATGTTTCCATTGCAACCAAAATTTTTCCTCTTTATTCAAAATCCATAGAACTACTAACAAAGCGGTGAAAATGAAAGAAATCATCAAAGCTATAAATTAAAATAGAACAACCTCAAATCAATAATCAAAGCATTAAAGCAAACAAATCAATTTATTTATGTACAAAGCAAAAGAAAAGAAAAAATTTTGCCCACTCCTGAATATCTTTAATCTTAGGGAGTTAGAGGGTGGGCTAGATTATAGACATGAGACATATAACCATGGTCTAGTTGTTCTATCTTTGAAATCGAACACATGTCTACTATCCTACATTAATCCCTTTCAGCCTGAGGAAGTTGAAGGAGCTCAGGATGAGTGTCAATCATCGAACTAGCCTCTTTTGAGGTGTGATGTCTTAGCTTAAGCTCAGTTAGATAATTTCCCAAGACAGAATCAGCAGATTCATTTCCCTCTCCTAGCCCAATAACATTGTGCTTCATGTAGGGCTCTCTTAAAATCTTAATCAGGTTTGAGCTACCCTTCTGAGGAAATCATATGTGTGACCAGTCTGAAGCAAAGTAACCATCTAGTCGTGCTGACCAGTCTCGATTCAAGATCAATCCATAGCCATCAGGTATGTCTGCTACTACAATATCAAGGTACTGACATATATTTTTATTTGCAGACAATTGAATCAGAACATTCTTCATCTCCCACACCACTTTGACACTAGTCTTGTCTAGTTGAGTGACGTCCTAATCAGTAGGTATTAGCTTCCCATTAATTTTTTTGCAGACTGCAAGAGGCATAACATTCACCGATGATCTAGAGTCCACCAGACAATTATGCACCTTATGGTTCAAAATCTCCAAAGTCAAAAGGAAAGGTGGGGTGCTAGTTTTCCTTTCATCAGTTGATTTGACCTTTTCCTCCATAGGTTGGTTTTCGGTAGGTATCTCATATTTAACTTCCTTTTATCTTCCAGCGTTCTCTTCCTCAATATTTTCCACAGGTTTGACAGGCTCAATGATTGGTTTTGTTTCCTGGTCGAAGGTAGTGACTTTAGGTGTTTTATATTCATTATTGGTATCTTCCTGTCCTTTGACATTCTTTTGCAATCTTTTGATCTTTGAAATAGTTAAATCCCTATTCTTTGTTGTTGTAGGTGTACATTCAGGTTTGAGAGCGCTCTCTCCAGTGTCAAATAGCAAGACACCATCCCATGAAAACATAGTGTCATTATCTTGTTTCTCCATAGTCTGGTTTTTATTTTCCTCTTTTCCATTGTCCTTGGTCAGTTTAGAATCTAGCAACTGATTCATAACCAATGTCATTGAATTCAACCATTGAGGACACTTCTTTTCAGAATGAGGTTGTTGGTGAAAAGTGCAGAAATTGTCTCCTCCCACTTCTGTTATATTCATTGAGGCTAAATTTGGGGGAGGGATTTTACATTGGTTGCTATCCTCTTTTTTTGGATAGGATAGTTTGTAAGTTTTTTGCATTTCCCTTTATTTTTCCATATCTATTATTCGGTTGGATAGTTTCTGCATCATTTTCAGCATTCCCTCAAAATCACGTGATTGCTCCTCTTTAGGTTTAGATAGCAATAACGCTCTTCTATTTGTAGTTTTCTCTCCAGGTAAATCAGGATAATCTTATACACTTTCCCTTTCAGCCTTTACCCTTTCTGCCTCTTCATAAGTCTCTACCAATGTAGGTTTGGCTTTCATCTTGGCAAACATGGCCAGCTCAGGTCCTAGGGCTGAGGTATAATACTCAATTAAGACCTTGTCTGAGGGTTTGTCAGCTTCAGAAAAGTTTTTTAGGTATATTGAAAATCTTTGAGTGAAAATATGTACCTTCTCATTCTTATCTTTTCTTAACAAACCAATACCTTTCATCAATGAGGCATGTGTCTTTTTGGCTGTGTATTTACTTCTGAATATTCTTTCAAAAGTATTCCAGTCTGGGATCGAGTTTGCGGGAAGAGAAAAATACCATGAAGCAGCTGCCCCTTTCAAGGTATAAGGGAATAATCTACAGACAACATCTTCGTACTCCCCAGCCCTTAACCCTTCTACTGCTAAATAGAAACTCTACAAGTGGTCATCTACAGCAGTATTTTCCTCAGGGTCAAACTTAGGCAGCAGCTTATCAAAATCCTGAGGTAGGTTATGCAATGGAGGTGTGAGGTTCAAAGGGGATCTAGCTCTCCAAGCAGGAAATGGGTTGGGTTGATTCACCATTACACCAGCCATAAGCACAGGTAAAGGAACAAAGTTTGAGTAAAGTGCAACACAAGATGAGAACAATATTTCTTATGTCAAAGGTAGAACCAAACTTTTAAGTACTTGGGTCAGGTTACAATCTTCAAAACATCTGCTGGTAAGGTAATCTTGGGAAAAATAAGTTTCCACGGATAGCCATGCACTAGCGGCCCTCCTTCTACCGCCAGAACTGTCGAGGCTTGGAAATTCGCAGGAGCAACAGAAAGGGATTCTTTCCAGTCAACGTTCTGGTATGGGGAATCCGTCC
Organism: Pseudotsuga menziesii; assembly: GCA_001517045.1. Classification (NCBI taxonomy): domain Eukaryota; kingdom Viridiplantae; phylum Streptophyta; class Pinopsida; order Pinales; family Pinaceae; genus Pseudotsuga; species Pseudotsuga menziesii. Next base: position 738,236 of record LPNX010527970.1, read on the forward strand.
GGTTTGCGGTCCGGCTACTGTAGGTCAAAGTAACAAAAACAAAGGTTTTACCGGTTGCGGCACGGTCCACCGTGTATATTTTTGTATTTTTGACTTAAGTATGATATGCATATGCCTAATTAACTATGCAGGGCGATAAGGATGCAAGGAGCATTCACAATGTGATGTTTAGGTTTTTACCTCTCGTGTTAAGCTCAGAAGCATCTAAATCACATGTGCAGAAATAAAAATAACTATTTATCTATCTATCTATCTATCCTCGGGGAGCAGACTTTAACTTATTTGTGAGTAATGTGAATTGAGCATGTATCATAAAGAGAAATTATAGATAGCTGATATTTCTTCCTACAACACATGAATGATTAAAGATATTTCAACAATCAGTTAGCTAATTTTTTTATGAACATCATACATTACTCATGGTGGTAATTCCATAAAATGAACCAGAAATCATTTAAACAAGAACATAGGTTCTAAGAGTTAGAACGATCTCACGGTTAATGGACAAAAAGCTGGAAAAACAAAATAGTTCATCTTTCAGCCATCCATAGCATAACATTTGAAAATGCCACCCATCTTCCTCCACAGGAAAACAATACTTCTTTATTGCAAAGAGAAATAGTTCTTCTTACAATATAGCTTTTCATGTCTAACTAGGAAAAAGCCCCTTCTTCCCTCTTAGTCTATTACACTTATAAAAAAAGGTGAGATGGTTGGGCTGCCCAAAGTCACCTTTGGGATTCCCAACTCTTCGTTTCCCAATGCTTGAATTTTCTCAAAGGATTTTTACAAAAGGTTACATATTACAAAATTGACCGATCCTTTATGAGGAGGGTCCCACTTGGGAATCTAGAAATTTATTCCATGTTGAAGCTTCACAGGAAATGCCCTCAAACGCACAAGGTTCTAAGAACTGAATATTTATCTCAAACTTAGCATCCTGGTTCCTTATGGCCTCAATCCTGGCTGCACTCAATCGAAGCTGATCCTCCAGAAGCTGCATGCTGATAGTTGAATGATCTACTTCGCTCCTCAAGATATGATCATCCAGGGCTTTAATGAGTTGTACCTGAGCTTCCTGCTCCTGGTATCTCTTCTGTAGCAGCTCCACAAAGGCATTGTGATTAGGGAAAGCCTCAAGCCTCTGCTCGGCCTCTATCTCGCACTGGTTGTAGGTAATGAGAAGCCTTCTAAAAAACTCGATGCATGATCCTTTCGTATTCTTAACTGATTTTTTGAAATCCTCCACGGTATAGCAAGTCATAATCTCGCTTGAGGGCCGGTGTATCCTTTGATGGCAGCTCTGCTGGAGTTTCTTCCTTGTTTTCTAGCCTTTCCATTCTTGCAGTCACGACTTCAAGGACGTCCTGAGATCAATCTAAAAAGTAAGAGGAGGTCTCCAGGATTTCCTCCAATCTACTATCTACCTGCAGCACCTTGCACCTTTCTCCTTCTATAGCAGTCTGTAGCTGCAACATCTTAGCCTTGTAGGCCAAGATATGCTCTTTGAACGGCTAGAGGTTAACCTGCTGTTCCCTTGCTTCCTCTAGAGAAGTTGTCAGAGAAGAAATATGCTCTTGATTTTTCTCTCTCTGCTCTTGGGAGTGCATCTCACTGGCCTGTAAGATAATCTTCTACTGCTCTTCTAGCTCTTCTACTTTTCCCAGTAGCTTTTCCTTTTCACTCCTTAGCTCTTGACATTCTTTCTACACTTTCTCCAGAGTCTCCTATGTAGTTTCCATAACTTGTCTTTCTACTTGGAGGGCCTGCAATTCAACCTTAGAAACCTTTATATCCCTCTGCATGTCTTCATACTTCCGCTTCAGCCTATTGCCTTCCTCTCTTTCTCATCTCAACGTGTCTTTCAATTGATCAGAAGTATTTTTGGATAGATGTAAGTCTGTCATAATCATGCCCACATTATCCTCCAAAGCTTGAATCAGTGCTGCTCTGGCCCTAATGTTGAATCTCAGATCTTGGTCTATTCTCAACATAACAGGTGTATCCGTTATCATTTTACCAGGCAGACCTTCTGTTTCAACTTTCCTTTCTGTTCTCTTCATTATTCTCTTTGTTGCCCTATCATAATAAACAGTTTTGAAATCCGGGATTTCTTCACCCACCTTCTGTACAAAGGGGACCAGCTTGAGAGTGGGGACCATGGGTGTGCTGGAAACAGGTACTTGTGGGTCCTGAAACTCGGGGTTCTCCACATCCTGGGTGGTCTGCCCTACAGCTGTTTCAGAAGTTGACTGCTCTGTCTGTGTCAGCTTTATCCTTTCAGCTTCTTGCTTTTGGAGTTCGTCATCCAGCTTCCTTTTCTTTTCTTCTTCTTCTTTCCTAGCTGCTTCCTGAGCAACCTTCCTTTTTTCTTCTTCTTCTGTGTGTAGCCACCATGTAGCTTCTTGTGCCAACGTCTGGGCTTCCTCATTTCTTCTCTTTGCTTCTTCCTCAACCTTTGCTTGTTCGTCTCCCTTCCCACCTTTGGTGGTTATCTTCTTCTTGGACCTTCTTCTCAAGGCTGTCATGTTTACTACATTTCAGAAGATGGACTCCTCTCGATCCCAATGGTGGGCATACTCAAATAGCACGTTGTGCTCTTTACAGTGTTCAACCACTTTTCCTTGAGTATCATTTCTATGGAAGGGCATTTCGCCAAAATGAAATCTTTCCAGTTCTTCTACAAATTCATTGGCTTTCTTCACTTTGGTGAAGTTGTAGCTTCCTAACTTGAAGGGAAAAGGGGGATAGGTAGTCTTCTTGTGCTCAAACAGAAAGCTGCCTATTCCATCCAGGAACACTTGTCTGACTGCCTCTTTATGAATAATGTAATGAGTTGCATATTTGGGCAGCAGGGAAGGTGCTCTCGAACCTCCAAACATCCTGAAGTACAGGCCATTTTTAGTCAAATAGTAGTCTGCATACTCCTCTATTACTTGCAGTGCCTCTTCTGACATACAATCCCACTCCTTTAGGAAAATGAGTGTGTGTAAGGGCATGATAAAGTGTTCAGATACTTCTCGATAATGGCTTTGATATTTGTGTGCCCACAATGGTTTATAGGAAGCATAGATAGGCATTCTTTCCCTATCCCAGATGCACCTGAGTTGGGGGAAAGGATGATTACACAATATGCAATCGATAAGTATGGAACTCATATAGAATTCAGACCTCTTTTGGGCCACTCCTCCCAAAGCTGAGGCCAAGCAAGCTAAAATACTATTTGATACAAGTCTAGCCCAGTTGAAAATTGTCCCATGGGTCGCAACATGAAAAATGATGGGTATTCACTCTAACTTGAAGAACCTACCATGTGCTCTTCCAAAAATCCTATTCAACATTAAAGCTATGAACCTATAAGGGGCCCTTAAGGTTGTTGTATCGTAATCACCTGTCGGTCTGTATCTGTAATGTTTTCCCTACAATAGCATCTTTTTAAGAGTCTCTACCAGGTCCATTCTAATGTTGTTCATCCAATCATCAGATAAAAATACTTGGGCTTCTGGCAGGTGGTAAGCCAATGCTACATATCTAGGGCTATATGCAACATAGCCCTGTCTTTCAACATTTTCCAAAATCATTGTTGTGACATCTGCCCAGGGCAGAATCCAACCGATTACTTTAGAGCACGGGAATAACTCCAGTCTGGTGGTGATATTCATCAGTCAACATCTTTCTATGTTGGCATATATGGACTCTTCTTCTAAGCCCATGTCAGGAACCTCTACGTGGGTGATCAGTCTATATATTTCCCCCCACTGGTATTCAGGTTCAACACCAGAAATGCACTTAGTGTCTTCGTATATGTATTTAGTTTTAGTGACAACTTCTACTTCGGGCTCTTCCTCGACCACCGGGGTCTTGTTCTTTTGCCTCTTTGACATTGTGGATTCTTCATGCCATAAAATTGTAACATTAAGCCATTTTGGCTGAGTGAAAAACTTGAAGAAATCAATGTGCAGTGTATTGTTTCCTCTATGTTTAACACGATAGCAATCAGTTAATGAAGCAAATATATACATGTATGTAAGCTAAAATGGCCTAACTATCAGAGCTATTGAAACAAAATGCGCATTATTCAATGACTTTGTCTATATCTAGCATGATGGGAAATAGTTATATGCAGTAAACTGTGCAAGCTACCACTGTTGTATGATATTAAACAATTCTATCAACCACATTTAGGACGAAAATAAATCTACATTAATATGCAACACATTTCGTCTTTCTATGCACGCCATGGTCATCTCGCTGCGCAGGGAAGACAGTAGTAGTTACGCAGGTTTTCAACGACGCCTTAACAAAACCATTCCCACACACTTATGGTCAATAACTTAAGAGTAGTGGCGTATTCCTTTTAGACGGCTAGGAAATCGATGCTGAGCTCAATGAGGTCGCATGGAAACGTATAAGTGAAACGGCTAGGGTTTAAATGATGCAAGTAGCACAAAATCGAGACCAACCATCCACCCTAAAAGAAAGGTCGTGGTGAACCCACTCCAACCCACACTATTATCATACAGGGTGGTTTGGTGCAGACAGCGTAATGACTATCTTCACTAAACCCCCTCACTGTCTACGCGCAGGGTCGCACGACAACGGCGGTGGGGAAAAAATACTATGCGGGTCAAAATGCCCATCCCCACAGACAGCAATGCCACCAAGAACCACAATATATACATGTGATTATGGGGAAAGAAACAGCCGCAACACCTAACCGTGGAAAACCAAAACCACCAAACGTTCAACAGAATGGGGAAAGGCAATAGAAGCCTACCTGGCACTGATGTGTATCCGGCGTGTATGGTGGGATGAAGACCATCAGAATTCTACAGCTACCACCTGGATGCAGGTACTGGCAATGGGGTCTCAACAAAATTGAACGATCAACAACACGATAGAGACAGAGCACGGTAGCTAAAAAATAACAATAGAATAATAAACCCCTCGAACCTGTATAAATAAGGTCAACACTCGCGGCATATCAGATGACGGACCACTTTTGGATTGGAAACTGAAAGCCAACTTTCTTCCGCAACGATGGATGGCCAAAATGCTAAGCCATTCGCGTACCATACTTAGCGGAACCTCGGTAGACTATTCATCAGGACCAAAGTGAAACCGGAGCTGCAACGGCGGAGCCGCGGAGGGTAAATCAATCCGCAACGGGTAAAATCTGAATAAAAAATGAAATGACTCCACTTCAGAATAACTGGTGCTTCTTTCATCCGCAATGGAGAAACAGTAAAGCGTACCACCATCCGCAACGTCGGGACTTGAATCGGAAGCGAAAACACTAAAGGCTCAGAGAATTAAGAGTTTTGGCAGCCGCAATAGCAGAGCCACAAAATATGCAGCCTTCCACAATGGTGGGAATCGAATGACTTAAACATCCCGAAACCAAAATCCTTCCGCAGCCGTAACGGCGGAAGCCCCCCTGACTTACGGGATTGGAAAAAATAACACAGGCAGGGAATGGAACATCGAAGCAATGATCGGGAGAGGAAGTGGTTTTCTGTCCGCAACGGTGGAGAAAGAAATAACAAATCCTTCTGACATAAACCAAAATGGAACATTGAAGTAATGATCGGGAGAGGAAGTGGTTTTTCGTCCGCAACGACGGAAAAATAAATGACAAATCCTTCCGACATAAACCAAAAGATTGTCTGATGTGAAAACCAACGAATCGGAATACGGAAGTGTATTTCTTTCCACAATGGCGGAAGACCAAAATAGAGATCCACCCGCAACAGCGGGGCACTGACCAAAATAACTTTCGATTCAAGCACGCTTCAAATGCATTCAAAGGCAGCGATAAAGCTTGATCAAATAGTGGATTACTTCAAGCATCAGAGGAGGAAACAAAAACAATTGGTAGCTCAATCCAAGCATTAACTTAAGGACAAAGAACTAATCGAAGGAAAGGAGGGTCCTAAATTTTTTTGGAATTTTGGGAATTTGTTACAGCTGCAACACCATGCTAACATGTTTTGCAAATAAAGGTTTGGAGCTCTAATCAATACCCGGTTATCTAGTTGAAAATTTAAAAAAGGCCCATCCCATGCACACTATATAATTAGTGCAATAACTATTTTAACCTCCTGAAAAGAAATATTAGCTTTGGCACTTTAAACTTTCCTTGATCTTTCCTAGATACATTCCGTAAGTTTAATCTCTTGTTGTTTTGATGGCATATAAGCTTTATCAATATGAAAAAACTACAAAACTAAAAAGGGAAAAGTCAAAAGAAGACACAAAAGTAAATTCAATAGTATAAGAATAAAAAGGTGAAGGAATTAAGGAAATGTATAAGGAATTAATGATTCATGACTTGTGAGTAGCTAAGAATTAATGATTCATGAAATTTATAAAGGGAAAAGTAAAAAGAAGACACAAAAGTAAATTCAATAGTATAAGAATAAAAAGGCAATGGAATTAAGAAATTGTATAAGGAATTATTTTCATGATTTGTGAGCAGCTAAGAACTAATGATTCATGAAATTTATTATTATTAGTATAGTGCTTCTGAATGAGTGTAAGTGTAAGATGCTCAATTAGTGCCCTATATTACAGTTTATATAACTAGGACAATAACTCTACAAATATACTAACAAAGACAAAGCATAAGCATGTTTATAGAATTCCAAATCTCTTACTAATTTTATTATTATTATTAGTATAGTAATTATTGACGATTTTATATTAATGTGTTATTATCTTGATTTTATATTCATTATAAAAATATGTTATTTTTTAAGAATAATTTTTATTTCCTTGTGGTGTTTGCATTTTTTATTAATTTTATCAATTTCTAAAAAAAATTTTTAAGCAAATATGCATGGTACATGATATGACCTTTATGACACTCAATATGTTGTCTCGAGATATCTATAGTGGAGAGGAGGTGTATCAAGGCCTCCTTGTATTTAATGCCTCATCTTTGTCTTGAGGTTTTCCTACAGTGGATGTAGTGGAGGTTTCCATTTACATGGCTACATGCTCTTTCATGGAATATAAGAAATGTTTCTAAACCATTGTTGTATAGATCTCCACTTCTTGCTTGTTATTATTCAATCTAAAGAACCCTACTTCAAAATCTTGGAATTTTTTTCTCAGCGTCTTAGGATAATAAGTATAATATTCATCTATGTTGCGGGGTTTGAATTCCAGACTTACCCATTGCATAGGGTTTCTAGTTTTGAACACATTTCCATACCTCGTGCAAGTTCTTCCATTGTTTGGGCTATGAATAACTGAGATTGGAGGGTTTTTCCTCGAAAAGGGAAGATGATTTTTAAATTTTTTTTAATGTAATATCGATGTAATTTTTTTAATGTACTTTTTTTCTTAATTTTAGTGAAACACTTGTGGAAAAGGTGTCAAAAGAGCCTCAAACCCCATGAGGAGGGAAGTTTGGAAATGAGCACTTTAGTCATGTTGCAGACATAGAAGACCCAATGGAAGAGGACATTGATGTTCCCAAAGGAAACCAATCTTAGAAAATTCCAATTTCAATGAAGAATTTGACCTCTCTAATATTGTTGATTAGTTTCATGTTTTAAAGAAAATTTTAAATTTGACAACTTTTTGATAAGATATATTAGTAATGTTTGTTATACCCAAATCATGTCACCACCATGTGATGAGACCCTTAACTTACATGTTTTCCCTTAATCCTAGCACTTAGAGTGGAAACCTACTATGTTTGTCAATTATACATGAAAAATCTCAGCACCGCGCTTTACCTGTGGCCCATGAGCGGTACCTTTCTTGCACTACCTGTATCATGTTTTCCATAAGCGATGCCACCACCTATGGTCTTTGGCCCATAAGATTTTTTCATCTAAACCTCTCTATCATAAGAGAATAAAAGCGGTACCCCAGGTAAAATGGGAAAAAGAAAATTTTCTCGATGCTTCTAGATCATGAGCCTCGTGTCCTCCCTTACCCCTATTGAATTTTCATATGCTTAGCTAAGACATCAGTATATCATTTCATTTTTCATAACAAAAGCATATAAATAGGATCACTGAAAGAAACAGTATCACAAGAACAACACAGATTTATCCTGGGAAAACCCTAAAGGGAAAAACCCAGCAAAAATTTCCTCAATATAGATGCCCCAAAAAGGTAAAAAGGTAAAACCAACAAGGAGATCAAAAACCTGATCCTCCTCCTTCTCCAGCTACTTCTCTCCTCCACAAGTGTGCTACTCAAGTGAGAGTGTGTGTTACAAATGAGGAGCACTACACCTCTATTTATATTCATCCGTTCACTTAAGCTAACTCATCTGTCATGTAGGCTCGAGTTAATCATGTAGGCTCTAGTTACACATGTAGGCTCAAGTAACCACACTTGGGTGCTAATGACCCACCTTTACAATTAGAGGGGACTTCCTCATGACTCTTATTAGTTCTTCCAATTAGGAGCATCGGGGTACAAAGTAGTACAAGTGGTTCTCCCTGTAGGACCATCAGGGACCACAAAGAAATACATATAGAATATTCTTTGAAGTTACAATATTTCAACACTCCCCCTTAATGAGAAGGGTATTCTATAACAACATCAACAACAACAATAATAGGAGAGAGATAGAAGACATCATCAACATCATCAGGGTGATACATCTATAAATCATTGGCAGCTTTTCCACATCATGTAGTCTTCATCTTCAATCTTTAGTCTTCAGCATCATTAGTACTTTGACCGCTTCGATCAGCAACATCTTCAGCATCTTGACTCTTCAATTAGCAGCAACATCTTTAGCACTTTGACCTTTCTATTAGCAACATAATCATACTCTAACATCAACTCATCATCATATTCTCATCTGTCATCATCATCATACTTTGATAATATGGTATCATCATCATTAGGATCTCATCGTCATCACATTCTGATCTTTCGATCAGAAACATCAGCATCATCATCGCATTCTAATCTTTTGATCAGAAAACATAATCATCATCAGCAACATCATAATCATAAGCAACTTCTGATCTTCTGATAAGAAAACATCATCATCATATTCTGATCTTTCGATCAGATAACATCATCATCATCAGCAACAACATCATAACTATATTCTAATCTTTCAATTAGAGAACATCATCATCAGTAGCAACTTCTGATATTTTGATCAGAGAAACATCATCATTATCATATTTTGATCTTTCGATTAGAGAACATCATCGTCATCAGCAACAACATCATCATCATATTCTGATCTTTTAATCAGAGAACATCATCATCATCAACAAATTCTGATCTTTCGATCAGAGAACATCATCATCATTAGCAACATCTGATCTTTTGATCAGTATGTCATCATCATCATCAACTACAACCTACAATCCACAACTCAAAGAAAAAATGTCTTTGGATCACTTTTGGAATTAAATTCCAGAGATGATACAATCCCACCACATTGTCAACAACCAAAGTTACCAGATTGATTACGGGAGAATCAGTCCCTATCACTTTACGACTAAGTCCAATGACGATGCAATCCTACCACATTCTCGAGAACCGAAGCCACCGGATTGATTACAGGAGAATCAGTCCCTATCACTTTAGGACTATGTCCAAGGATGATGCAATCCTACTACATTATCGAGGACCAAAGCCACCAGATTGATTACGGGAGAATCAGTCCCTATCACTTTAGGACTATGTCCAAGGATGATGCAATCCTACCACATTCTCGAGGACCGAAGCCACCGGATTGATTACGGAAGAATCAGTCCCTATCACTTTAGGACTATGTCCAAGGATGATGTAATCCTACCACATTCTTGAGGACCGAAGCCACCGGATTGATTACAGGAGAATCAGTCCCTATCACTTTAGGACGATGTCTAAGGATGATGCAATCCTACCACATTCTCGAGGACCAACATCACCGGATCTATTATGGACAAATGTCTTGGGATGATATAATCCCTCTTCATTCTCGAAGACTGAGGTCTCTGGATCACTTTAGGGAAAGTGCCCAGGGATGATACAATCCCACCACGTTCTTGAGGACCGAGGTCAACGGATCTATTGTGGACAGATGTCCCGGGATGATACAATCCCTCTTCATTCTCGAGGACTAAGGTCTCTGGATCACTTTAGGGAAAATGCCCAAGGATGATACAATCCCACTGCAACATCACTACTCGCCCTTTCGAGGAAGGTCTTTTTGAAGAACACCAAGATTGTCTCGAAAGTGTTCGAACTCTACTCGAGGCAGAGGCTTTGTCAGTGCATCATCATCCAAACCATCATCATCTACATCTTTAGTATGTGAATACTGAAAGCATCATCATCTATATATTTAGTATATAAATACTGAAATGATCATCATCTCTATATTCAGTATGGGAATACTGAAATCATCATCATTTATATCTTTAGTATGGAAATACTGAAATCATCATCATCTATATCTTTAGTATGGGAATATGAAATATCATCATCTCTATATTCAGTATAGAAATACTGAATCACCATCATCTGCATCTATAGTATCATCATCTACATCTTATCTTGTATGTAGAAATATCAGATTTCTATGTGTTACGTCGGAACACAGGGTTCTTTGTCATCACAACTTTGCTTATCACATAGAATCATTGTAGTATCCATCTTCAGGTCAAAGAGACCTGATATCATCTTCTAAAGCCATATGGATTCACAACTTAGTAGAGCAATCTGCTATGTATTCTGCTTCAACCGTTCTAAGAGAAACACCGGACTGTTTCTTGCTAAACCATGAACTCATAGCAGACCTCAAACAAAAGCATCTAACTGATGTGCTTTTCATGTATGAGATACTTCCAACCCAATCTGCATCTGTGTAGCCATACAATATATACTCATGGCTACCATAATAGTATATACCAAAGTCTATAGTCCCTTTTAGATATCTCATCACATGTTTTGCAGCTACTAGGTGAACCCATCTTGGTTGAACAAGATATTGACTTAAGGTGTTTACAGAAAAACAAATGTTTGGTCTGGTATTTTTCAAGTACATCAATGACCCAATGATCTGTCTGTAGTGAGTCACATCCACTAACTCTGATGAGTCATCAGCTAACAGCTTGAGGTTGGAGTCCATGGGTGTGGCCATGGCTTTGCATTCCAACATATTGAATCTCTTCAATATCTCTATCGCATACTTTCGCTAGTTGAGAAATATTCCTTCTAAAATTTGCCATACTTCTAGACCTATGAAATAATGCATTAACCCAAGGTCTTTCATCTCAAATTCTTCTGCTAGTTTCTTCTTTCTTTCCATGATCTATTTCTCATTTGGTGTCAAGAATAAGTCATCCACCCATAATAACAGGATGACAGGTTCATCTTCTACAACCTTGTAGTAAAGGTTAAGATCGAATTTACTCTTGGCAAGGTCCATGCGCGTCAGGAAACTATCTATTCTTCCATACCAAGCTCTTGGAGCTTGCTTCAGGCCATAGAGGGCCTTCTTCAACTTGCATATGGGTGATTCCATGAAGATGGGTAACACTTTTTGGCCAAATTTGGCGATGAAAACCTGGTTTTTTACTCATGTGCTAGATAGAAGCCCTCAAAACTCATATATGCCATGTGAATTTTGACTTGCAGTTAAAAAACAAATTGTAGAATATTATGTTGGCTTCATAGTGATATTTTTTTTAAAATATTCCGATATCATTTAATGTTTGAATTTTTGCATTTAATGAATTGTGTGACCTTAAAAATTTGAAGAAGCTAATAAGTGGCTCGTGTCCACGTAGAGTAATTCAATATTGCATTAATAATTTAAAAAATATATATATATGAGCATGATCTACATAAAATGCAGTGTCATGTGCATATTTATTTGTTAATTTTTTTTGCATTATACAATTATTTATTATTTTTCGAAAGTGACCACATTTGATTTCAGCATCGTTTTAAACACATATTTGTTCACGTAAAGAATTTTTTTCTATTTTTTCAAAAATTGAAAAACCAAAGATACCCTTTTGAAGAGGACACGTCGATATGTGATGTGTGCATTTTTAAGAATTTTTTGGCTATGTATTTTTAACTATGCAGATTTTTCTTTGAGCTGCTTCGAAGTTGCAGTGTGGTTTTCTAAGTATAAGTTTTAGAAGTAATTAAAAAATAAATTTCATATGAATGCCAAAATGCGTGTATGATATCTCAATGGATAGAAGATTCTTTGGTGAATTTATTGGTATCAACTCCGCTCAGTTATGTACTAGGAATAGCAGGGTGTACACCTCTGCAAGGCATAGAAAATTTTTCATTTGTTTGAATGTGGGATAAGTCTATTTTCTTAAGCCCTCGACCAAGGTATGAACCTTGACCGAGGTATTTAAATACCTCGGTCGAGGTCTTAACGAAACCTCGACCGAGGGTTTGTAAAGCCCTCGACCAAGGGTTTAAAATATGTGATATATGATATTTATAGCCCTCGACTGAGTTAATACCTCGACTGATGTATTTATTAATTCTCGGTCGAGGGTTTAACAAGCCCTCGACCGAGGTGTGTTTTTTTGTTTTTGCCGAAATGCGCTTGCCAAAAAGTGTTACCCAGGTCCACGGATTCACCCATATGTGAGTCCATCTATCTTCAACTTCAAATCCTTGTGAATATTCGATGTAAAACTCTTCCTCAATCATTCCATTAAGGAAGGCTTGTCTTTACTTCATCATGGAAGAAACTACCATGATAGTTCTAAAGGAAGTGTACCTTACTTCCTCGAGTAAGTGTCTCTTCAGAATTAATTCCCTCTTTCTGATAGAAACCTCTAGCCACAAGTCTTTCCTTACTTCTATCATCAACATATTTTATCTTGCAAATCCATTTGGAAGATACCACATTCTTGCTTTCTAGTTTGAATACTATATCCAAACATTATTCTAGTATTCTTTCATCATAACATCTTCCATGAGTTCGTCTTGTTAGGTCATCAGCATATCCTAGTCTTCAGCATTCAACCTTGAAGGTTGGAACCCACTTTACTCTTGGTAAAGTCTCGATCCATCATGAAGCTATCCATCATGTCGTACCATGTCGAACTCAAATATCTTCTATAGTCACTCCCCTTGAAGTGGAGTATCATCTTCCCTCTTCATTATGTACAGGTGGTTCTATGGTTGATATATATTGGTCAATAGAGTATGTCATGCCATAGTCTATTCTTTCTGGATAGACTATATCTCATATCTCACATAAAATTTCTAGATGCCTTCCATATCTATCATGACATTATTGAGATTGTGCACTAATCCAATATGTCACCAAGGCAGCTTCATTCTAGATAAGTAGCAATGGAGAGCACCACGAGCTACTTACCCATCACACTACTACATTTCGATCCAAAATCCGATGAAAAAATATGATAGCGCGTGGATTTCTTTTTTTAAACTTACCAAAAATCACAAGGATATTTTTTTTTTTGTAAATGTGGCCATAAGCGTCGCTTAAGTGACGGCTAGTCTCATAAGCGTCGCTTAAGCGATGGATAGTCTCATAAGTGTCTCTTACGTGATGGTGCCTTGAGTGAGTGGAAACTATCCTACCTAGAAAAAAATGGATTTCAATAACACACATGCATTATATAATGCACACATGAATTTCCCATAAATTTCTACCTTGATATCAATTTTTGAAGTTTTGTTTTCCAGTTTTTCAGCTCATCTCAAAGGCCTTGAAGAGATATCCATGATTATTTTATGATGCTTTTTTATGTTTCTACATATATAATTTCTTATTTTCATAGTAATATAAAATAAATCTATATGACATGATCAACAACTCCTTGGATAAAAAAATGCATTGGATGAAAGCAATGGGTGGCAAGGCCTTTCCAATAGGCGTTGGAGGAAAATAAAACTATTAGACCCTATATGAAGCTTCTAAGGACCAAGGTCCATGAATAAGGACACAAACCATACAACATCGTGTGTGTTGGACATCATTGTCCTTGTAGTGGTATGAGAGTGTTAATATGAGATTTTGTGCACTATGAATGAGTCTCAAACCATGGTTGGGAGAGAAATTGATGCATTTATGCTCTAAATTATGACTAGTAAGCTAATAGGCCATGATAAAGGCCTCAAACCACAAAATATATGATTTAAAGTAGATATTTGGCAAATAAGTGATATCTGGACATATTTATGAGTTTTTGTGTGATAGGGATAGGTGTCAAGGCCGTAACAATAGTAAAGGGAGAAAAATTAGGGACTTACACAATAAATTCACCTCTAAGGATCATTAGTCATCAACATGACCTCAAACTACAATACGATGCCTTAAGAGGTGATATTTGGTCTCCATGTGGGATATGTGTACCAGTATGAGGTGTTGTGTGGTGGGGGTGGGTTGTAATGCATTGAACATATTCGAGGAAGGAAAATAAGTCCCTTTGTAATTAGATGAATCCTTTAGGAATAAAGCTCAACAAATAATGATATAGTCCACATAATTTGTCCTCGATAGGAAATTATTGACCTTCGAGTGAGATATGGGTACCATTACAATGTTTTGTGCATCATGGGTTGATATTAATGCCTTAGACATTGTTAGGAGATAAATCATGTTAATTAAACACTAAATGGATAATTGGTGTGCGAGGAAGTATAGATTTTTCATATAAATAAAATAAGATATATTCAAAATGCAATTATGTGTGGTTTAGCAGTGCCCTTTCAAGGTGATCATGGCTAACATGTATGAGTGAGTACATGCTTGTGGGATAATAATGCAAGCTTTGGGGATGGTTGTTGATTATTTAAAGAGAACTAACTCTAGTCACAATGCATCACATTTTGTTAAAAATATAGAGAACATTTTTAATCTTAGTTTTCAATTTGTAGTGTTGAAAGAAAGCTATTTTTGTATACTTATCATATTATAGTCAGGATGTTTTTGGGAGCATGACCAATCTTATAAAGCATTTGAGTCTTTTATCCAAAACTAGTAGGTTCCTAACTTCAAAGGAAAAATTAAAGTTAATTTTTTGGTAAAGACTTCTTCGATTTACATTTTCAATCTAACAATGGTTATGATTTAATATTATACAATGCCCATGGTTTTGGGGCACTGGATTTTTGTATCTTAATCAATGGTCTCTAGATTTTGAGCTAAAATAGGAGATTCCATCATATGTTTTAGTGTGGGAGAGATTGCCCCATATCTCTTTTAACAACTATGCATTAAGAGCCTTGAGGCAATATGGAATAAGTTAAGAAGAGTTGTTGATAGAGTTGATCCAAGACCGGAGTTCTTTAGTTGTGCTTGAATTCACATTGAAGTATAACTTGAAGAAGAGCTCCCATGAGAAATAGATCTCCAAAATTAACAAATAGACCCTTGTGCAACCATTCCACTATGAACATATGCCATTATAGTGCAATAGTTGTCATGATTGTAGTCATTTCAACAAGAACTACCCAAAGAACCTACCCCCAACCTAGCAGAAAGAATGAGAGTTTCAAAAAGCATCCAGATCCTTGAATAGAGGGAGAAAAACATGGTACTCCCAAACCCATAAATGATACAAAATAAGACCCGAGTCAAAATCAATTTGTAACCTTAGAAACTATCCAAGCAAAGGAAACCCTTAAATCAAGGAAAGAGCTCGACAATGAAGACATTTCAAAGTATGGTTTTCCCTTGGTTGTGAGTATTTTTTCCATGTGACATATTTTCTTGCCATACATCAAATAATATTCCATATTGCATCATCAAAATTCCTTGAATCAAAATCATTATGAATAGGGTGACCATGCTACATAATGACTTCTCTCTTTACAAAATTAGGCATAATAGTATTGATATGAAATTACTAGGTGAGAATCAGCGTAAGAAGGATTGATTCAAAGCATTGTTACTTATTTAATTTTTCAAAATCCCATTGTTGAATATCATATCAAAATAAGGTTAGTTTCTTATTATTACCACAAAAGGTTAACTAAGAGGCTAGACAATTTATGAGGTTATATGCCTCTTAGGAAAACACATGGTTATTAGTACATGGTCCCATCCCACACATGATGATATAATATTCGTTGATGGTATAAAACACATTGCATCCAACCGCATGATTATTTTGGGTTTTTGCTTATATTGTTATATCAGCATCACAAGAAGCTCTGGGTGTAGTAGAGAAGTGCTATCTGCGAGATTTAGAATGGGAATGGGAGGGGTTTCTGCCACAAGTAGTCTGAGAATTGCTTTGAAAACACTGCGGTTCATCAAAATAAAACGAATGGGCCTAACGAAAGGCAGATTACGAAGTGGAATGAAGCTAATTCTCCAGGTCACACAAAGGAGGTTTGCAGGAGGTCATGCAAAGGAGGTTGCGACAGGTGGTGCTAGTACTGGAGGTCACGCAGAGGAGGGTTTGCTGCAACCAGGGTTTGTAGAGGCAGAAGACGGTTTGAAGAGGCAGAGGAGGGTTTGCGGTAGTGAGGGTTTGCAGAGGTAGAGGAGGGTTTGCAGAGGTCACGCACAGGCTGACAGAATCCCCCAAATTTATCAGTACCCTAAAATGATTGAGCATACTCTAGTTTTGCTCAAATAATTCTTATGATTAGTAGGACCATCAGGAGCATTAGTAAAGTGAATGTAAAACTTAGATCTAGATTGATATTTTTCTATTCTTTTCATTTTCCTTAATGATGTAGGTTTGTCCAATAGTTCAGAATAATTTGGTGGAGTGGCTGTTATGAGTTCATTTCTTACAATTTCCACTACTTTCACACATCAAACTGCAGACCATTGGCAGATGTAATAGTTTTTCAACTACAGTCACTTGAGCTTGGTTTAACATTTTTCCCTTCTTACTATGTGTACAGTTCCTTGGAGGTGGTAGCGAAAAGATGGTTGAGTTTCTACGTAGCTCCATTGGAATCATCCACAAGAACCATGCAGAGAGTATAACTTCTTACATCAAGGAGAGTGTGGATGAAGAGTTGGAAGAGGAACAGGATGGGGAGAGAAAAATGCAGAAAAAGAGGCTCACATTTTTTGTGGAAGGTAATATTAGTGTTGGGAAAACCACATTTCTTCAGAGGATATCAAATGAGACAATTGAATTACGTGACCTTGTAGAGGTGGTTCCTGAGCCTATTTCTAAGTGGCAAGACATTGGGCCTGATCATTTCAATATATTGGATGCTTTCTATGCTAAACCCCAACGGTATGCCTGCACATTTCAGAACTATGTTTTTGTAACAAGGGTGATGCAAGAGCGAGAGTCTGCATGTGGATTAAAGCCTCTACGACTCATGGAGAGAAGTGTTTTCAGTGATTGGATGGTATGTTTTGAGGTTCATTTTGGTAGAAAGTTTAATGGCATTTTATGCATTTATGACAGTGTAGGAACTTGAGAGTCTTAGCTTTCATTGTATGTTCTATTCAGGTCTAATTTCATTACTGTCCAATATAGATGATGAAATTTATAAGTAAATAGATGTTGTAGTTTATCTGCCCCATTAAGAGTCAGTCTAATTGCTTTCTTTGTTTTTGCATCTTTACTTTTTGTTCTAGTGTCTACTTTTAGTGCAATTGCTGGCATTTTAGCACGAGAAAAAGAAAGTTAGAAACAAATTTACCGGTCTTGAATATACCAGGTGTTTGTGCGAGCTGTTCATGAGGCAAAATGGATGAATGGGATGGAGCTTTGCATCTATGATTCATGGTTTGATCCAGTTGTTTCTGTTTTACCTGGGCTTGTTCCTGATGGATTTATTTACTTAAGGGCCAGTCCAAACACATGCCATAGGCATTTGTAGTTACGAAAAAGAGCAGAAGAAAATAACGTGTCACTAGATTATCTGAGGGGTTTGCATGATAAACATGAGAACTGGCTCTTCCCTGCCCAATGTGGAAATTGGGGGTTGTTGTCTGTGAGCCATTTACCTCTTGATATGGATAGGTCTCTACACCCCAAGATCAGGGATCGCACATTTCTTTTGCAAGGAGAACATGTACATGCTAGTATTTAGAAGGTAAGCCAAATACTGATCTATGGAATATTCATAATCAGCTTGGAATATAGCGCTGCTATATATTTTATGATGCTAATTGTATGCTTCTAATGCAAAAACGTCAACTTCAGGTTCCAGCCTTAGTGCTTGATTGCGAACCCAACATTGACTTCAGCAGAGACATCAAAGCAAAGCAAGGGTAAGAAAATTTTCACTGATTTGGTGTTTACGATTACATTATGGAATAAAATATTTGACATAAAGGAAAAGAGTCTTTTGACCTCTTTAAGAATTGAATTGCTTATAATAAACATGTTTAAGGTAGGTTTTTTCTTGCATATTTGGTTTGGTGATCCCAAAGATAAATGTTTGAGGGGAAAGATGGAATATTTTTGTCCTATTATGTTTGTCTTATTCACAACTAGCAGACAGAGTGGAGTGCCATACACATGGGAAGGACTAGGATAGCTTGATCTATTGAAGTGGCAAGCCTTGGGCTGTATGCCATGACATGCAGCAATACTTAGTTATTGTAAAATTAAGCTTCATCCGGTGATGAGAAGTAGAGGAAGTTGTTAAGAAAGCTCTTGGAATAGGGCACCGATGGAATTTGATGATCCATTTAATTTGTTACATGTGGCTGTGATACACACAGTTCTTTATCCAATGCATCAGTCTGATCACATCCCACTTGCTCCATAATAGCTATCACTTCATCCATTGTTCTCAAACCTATTTTTGTTGGAGGGGAGAAATAGAAGGAACAATACAACCCAACCCCAAAATGATTTGGTAACTTTAAATCTAGTGTAATGTAGCTCTAGGATGTTAGTAGTGACTAACAACCCAAGTACTTGTCTTAAAATAAGAGTGAGACGTCTAGATACCATGACACCTCCTAACTCAC
Source organism: Pseudotsuga menziesii (assembly GCA_001517045.1). Classification (NCBI taxonomy): domain Eukaryota; kingdom Viridiplantae; phylum Streptophyta; class Pinopsida; order Pinales; family Pinaceae; genus Pseudotsuga; species Pseudotsuga menziesii. The sequence continues at coordinate 757,122 of LPNX010527970.1, forward strand.
CATGTTAGTAGATTTTGAAGTCATTTTTAGAGAACATTGTAGCCTTGAGCATTCAAAATTGACTAAAACAATTATTCATTGGGGATCATCTTGCAAATTACAGTAAAAGTATGTAGGTCACTGCCATGCTTGTCACATCTACTATACATGAACCAGATATTTAAAAAGCTTTGAGCTTACTATGAAAGTTCATATCACTTGAGTATACCTTGTGCATGTGTAACATTCTGTATGCAATTATAGACAAGTATCTTTCCTGTCCAATTTCTGCTTATGGCTCTGATGACCTATTTTGCTACTAACACAATCCCTCAAATACTAATATCTGTTAACCCAGTCCTTCCATCCTTTCTGGACAATTAGAGGTCCCAGGAAACTGACTATCCCTTTTTTCCACCCTGCCGCTTCCCCCCAGAGAAAGGGTCAGAGAAGAATCTTCTACTGCTAGTATCCTGAACTAGGAAATAAACAAGAAGAGTTAAAACATGACTTGTAGCCAAGTTTCTAACCATGATGATGATTTGGATTGCAAAGTGAACATATTTGCATGCCCATTGTTGAAGCTTTTTTTCCATTTTGTGCAAAACTTGATCCCAAATAATGTTTACAAGTACATCAAATTTCAAAAGGGAATTATGGTTGGATTTGTTTTTGTTTGATTTTAAGCCACACTTGAAATCCTTCTTTCTCTATGATGAATTCCCATACTTTCCTCTCTCACAATAGCTCTAGTAGCTTTTGCAAAAATGTCAAGGTAGCAAATTTCTTTGTACCTTTAACAGAGTTACAAGATATGTTTGGAGTGAGAGTTGAGTCATCAGCAAAATGGATGTTAAGTAACTGCTCATCAACAAGAAGTGAGTTCCCCAAATTTGTTCCAGAACTCAGTAACTCCAAGAAGATATCCTAGAGAATTGACTATAATAACATACAAACAAGGGGCCAGAGGCAACTCCCATCTGATGGGAATGATGAAGCGGAGATGTTGCTAATAGTTGTCCATTGACACAAACTAGTAGAGGCATTTGAAGAAATGGTTGTGACTGATTCAGTAAAGAAAACTTCAAGAATCCAGCCATTAGAGCATATTGATGATGGAATCCCACTAAATTTTGTTTTATGCCTTGTGACAATCAACCTTAGATAACGACCTTTTGACTAGGCTTCCTTTGCCCAGTCAAGACTTGCCTAGGAGTAATAAAATTATTGAGGATGAAATGGCCTTTGAGAAACCCTATTTGCTCAGGTCGAACACTTTGGGCAGTTGTATGTTTGATTCAAGTAGCCACATTAAGCAAAGTTATAGGCTGCTGACCACTCAATTTCCTTTCATGTTCCTTTAGATATCAACATAATAAGATCTGCATTTACTTTCTCCCCAGTGTGGCCTTGTGTCCAAAGCCTCTTGGCACATCCAAGAAAGATCATTTCCACTGATGGTCATTTCAGCCATGCATTCTGGCTAAATCATTTTGAGTAGGGGTGGAATGTTATATACCCAATAAAGGGGTAATTATACAATATTTGAAAACTACCTCTTCAGAGTTTGTTCCACATAGAGATTCAAACAGAGATGAGTGCTAGGACCTGTATGCTGATATCAGTTTTACTTTTCTTAATGATGAGGCCCTATGCTTTAGTGAAAATGAGCATAGACCCATTTGAGATTTCAACAAATAGAGAAGACAAGCTTCATGAAAAATAAGTTGAGGGATCATCCTTGCCTTTCCTAAATCCTATTTATATGGAGATTAATCATAGAGTATATTCAACAAAGAAAAACAGAAATAATTTTCTTCACATAACTAAATGTTTCCTGCATACTGTTAATCGCAGTCTTTTCTAAATCAAACCATTCATCAACTTCTCTATTTTTTCCTATTATATAATTAAAAGAAACATATTTATCACATAGATATGAAAATGGATCCATTGTGTCTTTTGAATATGCCATCCTAGGTTTTTATACAAAAATCAAAGATAAACCCAATATGATTTCCTATTTTTCTTGGGATTTCAGGTTGACAATGTACAACTGCAGAACTTTGTAACTCATGTAATATTGCTCAGAAATATAACGTATAATATGTCAAATTTATGTCTCAGAAGTGCTCTTTAAATTGGTGTTGTCCTAGTTTCAATCTATTATGCAGTTTGTCAAAAGTCATATGCTCTAGAATACTGAGATTAGAGTCGTGCCTGTAACAGTAAACCCTAAAAATAGCCAATTTCTGATCTACAATATTTTGACTGTATGATCTCTGTTTTGAGCATTTTTTTTCAATCTGTGTATTCCTATGACTGAATATAGATCTGCAATTTGTTTCTGAAATTGATGCTTCAAAGAATTAAAATAATTGTTGACCAAATATTAAAATAAGGAAAAGCTTTTACGTCTTATGTTCTCCATGAGAGGCTCATAAAGAGTACTGCCAATAAAAATTAAGAAATTTGGAAACTTGAAGTGAGTTGGGGCAACATGTATGGGTACAATAATGAATGTACCGTTAGATGTCTATAATTTTCTATGTAGATGTACATGTACATGTATTTTGATGTTCATAGCCACTTGTGATTTAAAACTTTGTGATGGTAAATGGGGTAAAATCGTTGGTTTTGATTACAGAGCTGTCCATATGAAGGTCAGAAGGTTGAAGTTTATGTGGTTGTTTGAGGTGTTCTACTATTGTTTTAACTTCTTGTGTTTGTTTCCTTGTAAATTCCCATTGAAAAAGATTCATTTATGATCATTTCTGTAGGGTTAAATCCTGACATATGCTATATGATCTTATGAAATAGAATGAAATGAATAACTCTCAGAATTTTTCTTGAAATTTTGAGGTTCTTGATATCTTAATCCATCATATGAATTGTAATCTTCCCTATGTTTCGTTATATTTTTAAACTTTCCTTGACCGAACTAGGTGGTCCATTGATAAATCAATACTAAAATAAATTGTTGGACTTGGCTTCTGTCTAACGGCTTAAGGTGCAAGGCAAACGGCTAAAGGCTTCTGGTAGACTTGGTGATGAAGGCACATTTTGGAACATTGTTACCCACTATGGGTTTCCCCCTTATTTAGTGAAAATTCCATATCCACAACCATTAAAAAACATTGAGGTTTTTCTAGGGTGTATCGTGGGATATTCTAGGCTTTTGATGCTATACATTATAATCATAATCTGTCTTTATTGTGAATCCTAAGGGTTAGATGAAAAACTACAGAAAGATAGCACTGTTGTGTGTATGTATTCTTGCATACATTAGTTATATTTTCATTTCACTTGTTTTTTAATTGTCCAGCGGTTCTATAGTTTTCTTCATATGAAGTCAAGAAGATCAAATGCTAATGTGTTTTCGATTGACGATGTTTTTAAGAGGATAATTGAGCCTGACCCAGAGTCGTTTGCTGAAAATAAACTTGATAAGTTTTGTAGCCAATTCCAATTGAAAGTGGATCCAAAGGTAAAGGTTCTCTTGTTCTAGTTCACAATCCTTTTTCATTTATTTGGAAACGTATTTGAAGTCCTAGGTGCTGAAGAACAACACACCATGAGTAACTTGTTTGCTCTCTCTTCAATAGATAGAGAAGGCATCCAAGAGATTCTGGAGGGACAAACCATCATTATCTGAAGAAATGGTAGGGAAAGATGCAGGAAATGATATGTATAGTGGCATCTCCTATGACAGTCTTGCAGCAAGGAAAACCAAACAAGTTGGAAGCTTGACACCAGTTCAATATTTTGAGGCTATGCTGGCTCACTGAGATAGTGGTGAATGGTTTCCTAAGGCTATTAGAGAAATGAAAAAGCTGATCACTGATATGTTGGATTCTTCTTACAAAGGAAACACGTACCATAAAGCACTGGATTTCTTTGTTGCACTACGAAATGGCTATGTACAACAAGAGGTGGGTGTGTTGGTAATGTCTTTTCCCTCTGCTGCTACTTTTCCATGCTTAGTTGCTTGATGGAAGGACAGGGAGGTCCACATTTTAACTTATTATGGTCCACACATTACAAGCATTTAGTAACCTGTCTCCACTTTCCATGAATTATACTCTTGGGAAACAGTATTTATTTTCTCCATATCTGATACTTATGCCTTATCTTTGTTCACCTCACATGTTTTCAAAAGCTTCCTCCATTTTCAGAGTATTATAACCTATAAGAATAAGAAACTACTGAGTAAATAACTAAGAAAAAATGGATTTAGATGGTGTCTTTGCAGTGATGGGGCTATTTTGCACAAGTTTGAACAACTTTCTATAAGTTATTATAGTTTTGTATCTTTCAGTGAAAAGCTATGATACATTTGTAGATCTTAACTCTGGACTACAAACTTTCCTATCACTGGAGTTAGATCTGTACATGCATATGTAGTGGTTGAGGTTGTTTAGTCCTAATTATATTTTTGTTTCAGGAGCCAATGGAATTCAACAATTTCATGCGTGAGTTAACAAATAAGTGCCAGGGTAAAACACTGAACGATTTTTGGGAATTACTTGTTTCCAAGAATGTCAGTTTGATAAACAAGAATGAAGCTGCAGACAGGTATGCCAGAATGCTATTGATTATGTAATGTAATGAAACATATATCCATGCTCTGCTATTGATTATGCAATCAATGATATACCCATGCTTTATTTTCTAAACAGAAGGCATATCACTTATGTTTTACCTTATTGAAATTTATAGTGATGTGACTGAAGAAGAAGCGAAGGCATTTCTAACCAAAGCTAATGTTGTTGGAATTCAAGAACATGAGAAGCCACCAGAAGCAGTTGTAGATGAGATGGAACTACTTCTCGGAAAAGTAGTATGAGGTGTAGATCAGAAGACCGCTACAATGTATATCAATTTTGTATGTTATGAAAATTTTAGGTGGGAAAAGTAGATTCTAGTATATAGTACATCATTCACATGTATTCATTCATGATTTCACTTTTAAGTTACAAATTACAATAGCTTCATAATTTTGTGTCCTGACTCCTAAGAAAGGGATTGGGGTTCTTGAAAGTGGATGTTGTGGGTGACCTCACCAATATACAAGTGCAAGCGTATATCGAAGGTGGTTCTTATATTGCTAACTTTTGCTAGAAACACAATGTTGAGGTCATTTGTAGGCATTAGGCTAATTTGAGAGTCGACCATGAATACTATTATTTTCTTGATGTCCTTTTGTATATGTAAAAACAATAATGCAGATTCAAGATGTACCCACCGAATACTATTATTTAAAGAAAAAAATACAGTACTGTCGCTTAAGCGACGCCTGTAGGTGTCGTTTAAGCGACGCTTGTAGGTGTAAATGTTTTATAAAAAAAATTGTCCCCGTCTCTTAACTGACGACCATGCTGTAGAAGAAAAATCCTGTAAGTGTTAGATAACCAACGATTTACATTTAACCGATGGTAAACTGAGCTGTCGCTTAACTGACGGATTGGAAAGATGTCGGATAACCGACGAAAATCCACCAACGCTTAAAAAAAATCATAGTGTCGTACATGCGACAGGGAAGTGTCGAAAATCCGACAATACAGCCATCGAATTGTTGGTCGAAATGTAGTAGTGTCACATGCATATTATTAGTATACAGTGATTAATTCAAAAAATCTATCATGCATAACCCATCAACTGAATATAATCAAATGTATAACAAAACAATATCATGAAGTGACAATTGAATACCTATCTTTTATTTGTTTCGTGGGTAAACTCCATCTTGATCATTATGCTTCATCATCTTCTTCATTCATGACATCATCATTTCTTATTTAAATGATAAGATGGATAAGAGGTTGTTCAAAAATTGAGTTCTTCACATTCCTCATCGCTTTAGGGATCTTCTTTGAATGGTGAAAGCTTGATATTCAATTGCTCCCATCTTCTTCTTCTCTTCTTATGAGTCGATCTTCTTCTTCTTCCCGAAGTCAACTGAAAGCAATCACTTCATTTTGGCATACATTCTTCGCATGAATGAATCTCACGATCCTGGGATACCATTCAAGGTGGCTATGACCACTTCTGCATTCTCTGCTTCTTCTTCTACTACTTCAAGATGTTCTGCATTCTGGATCTTCACATTCTTCAACTATTTTCTTAAATCCATCTTCTGATTTATGTTCTTATCTTCAAATAGCTTAATCAAGGAATCAAGCATATTCAATGTCTTTAGGGATGACACTTGTGGTACAAGTTGATCCGTTATTGAATCAATAATGATCTTCTTGTCCTTGATCAAGTTCTTCTTGTGTAAGGCTTTGAGCCTCATCTCCGTATGGAACTGGGGCCTCTCTACTCATGTAGGTGTCTAATTCATTTTCTTCAGAGAGATAAAATAATTCCATGCTTGGAAGTTGTCAACTTCACCAATCTTATCAACAAGCTGATGTGATATATCACTTTGAAATGAGAACCTCAAATTCAAATAACAAAAGATTAGATCTTACAGATTTGAGGTGTCCGTCCTGCTTTCAGAGCCAGCTGATCTAGGGTTTGTCAGAGAAACCCTAATTTCAAAAACTTGGAATATTTTATATCTGATTGGATATAAATATATATCTCTTCAAATGGATCTTTCTAATGTACTCCTTTTCTAAAAACAATGGAGGGAAGCTCTCGGAATAGGAAGCCCTAGTTTTCCAATTTCTTTTGCAGAAATGCCTGTCATTGCTTCTATTATATCTCTGAAATTATAGCTCCTATGTGTCTCAAAATTTAGTATTAAGGTAACCTGGCATGTCCCTGATCCAACACCATAGGTTTCATTAGAATTGGTTTCACCAATTGGGATTTATGATGATTTTCCCAAGGTGACCTATTTCAGGATTGTTCAGAACAATGAAGTTGTATAGCCTTCCACATGTTAGTGTTTCATCTTCTGGTTCTTAAAATTAGGACCACAGAAATTATATTTCGTTCTATTTCTGGAACATATTTAGGAATTTAATTTGGACCTCTATAGCTCACGCAATATCAATTTTCCCCAGGTGTCTTGTTTAGGGATGAATTCTGGAGGAGGATGGAACCCTAACTTTGACGGATCATATCTCCCAGAATATAGCGAATCTGAGGCTGAATTTTGGAGACAGTGTACATAAGGTTTTTATATTCGTCCTCTATAAATTTCAGATATTTATCCTTTTCCAATCATGGTATATAGTGAATGTAACAAAACATATCATTTTTAGAATTTAGGGTTTTTCTAGCTCGGGGTCAAACTAGGGTTTGAATTTTCCGGAGTTTCACCCAACCAAAAATCTTGATCGAGGTCTCTAAAATTCGATTTTGATGAGGAGCGGAATCCTATTCTAGGCTCACTCAAAAATTTCTCTTCAGTAAGAAGCCCTAATTTCCCGCACCGAAAACTGAAAATGCTCGGAATCGAATTCCGCTTCGATAGAAAGATGCACTCTTCAATGGAGAGTCAGCCTAGCCTTCCTTTGCTGATTGATTATGGAGAGAGAACAAAAAAGTAAGAATCCATATCTTCTATACCTTGTGAAAGCTGTCCTATTGAGGTTAGCTCTAATACCATGTTGAATTTTCATATGCTTAGATAAGACATCAATATATCATTTCATTTTTCATAACAAAAGCATATAAACAGGATCACTGAAAGAAAGAGTATCAAAAGAACAACACAGATTTATCCTGGGAAAACCCTAAAGGGAAAAACCCAGCAAAATATTCCTCAATATAGATGCCCCAAAAAGGTAAAAAGGTAAAACCAACAGGGAGATCAAAAACCTAATCCTCCTCCTTCTCCAGCTACTTCTCTCCTCCACAAGTGCGCTACTCAAGTGAGAGTGTGTGTTACAAATGAGGAGCACTACACCTCTNTATCATGTAGGGTTGATTTAATCATGTAGGCTCAAGTAACCACATTGGGGTGCTAATGACCCACCTTTACAATTAGAGGGGACTGCCTCATGACTCTTATTAGTTCTTTGGATTAGGAGCATCGGGGTAAAAATTAATACAAGTGGTTATCCCGGTAGGACCATCGGGGACCACAAAGAAATACATATAGAATATTCTTCGAAGCTACAATATTTCAACAATCCCTATCATTATGGGTCAGTTGAGCTCAAGATCCCCCATCATAGGATCTTAGAGCCACCTCATCCAAAAATCTCTCAACTATTCCTATCCACTGATCCTTATAAATACAAGCTCATGTCGATAGTTGAGGGGGAGAACTATAGAGGTATTGTTATGTTGTTTGATTGACCACTTAGTGCAAGCCATTGGAGAGCATAGAGATAAAAGTTGGAGCTTATGGGGATGAAGTGTTTGTTTCGTGGAGATGCTTGTTAACACTAAGGCAATGGTTGTAAGATTCTCCATACATCTTTAATGCAAAGCTGATTTCCGTCCCACATTACTGTTGTTTTGATTTCACATGTACATGTTGTTAGATTGCTTAGTCACTAAAATGGATAAGTACATGATTTTTTGGTAGCTTTGATGTGTTTGCATGTTTGATCTATTTGTAGGTACACAGGTTTACTATCGAATCAACATTCCAGGTGTCTAGGACATCCAAGGAAGGTCTTCATCCTTTGTCCTTCACTCATTTGTTCTGTATCTGAACCATTCAGACGAGAGGAACAACTTTTGTTTGCTGAAGGTGAAATATTCCTGGTTACAATGTTTTGGCTTTTAGAATTTATTTTAGAAAAAAAATTCTATATATAATGTTTTTAGTATGTTATTTACAAATATGTGGTATAGTTTTTATTCAATTTATGTGAATCGTCACTTTCTAGAAAATAATATAAAATAGTATCATTTTTATACAAAATATCTCTAAAAATCCATTGAAAATGGTTTTCAATGTTTTTATTTTCTATTTTTATTTTACAAATTTATTAATAAAAATGACTTCTTTTGTCCATAAATATGTCTCATTTCAAATAAAAAATTGCAAAATGTATATTGTTTTCATCATAACTTGCTTCTAAATGTATGTTATTTTGTTAAATTTCTAAAAAACACACTTGAAAACATAAATTAAAAACACTTTACGACAAAGATGATTCAAAGGCCCAAAAAAATGCCTCAAAATGAAAATGTGTGTTACTGGTATCAACCCTTTTTGAAATGGGGGTGATAATATCTACTAAAATTAGGAGAGAGAAAAATGAGAACTGTGTCGAGTTCTCGTTTCATAGTATAAGTGGTTTCCTGAGCTTGAAATGTAATGGGATTTATTTCATGGGTGCTCTGTTCAGTGAAAAGGGCCTAGGTAGCTCTCGACAGGCTCTCTATATTTTGTAATTAGTGTTTTGGTTGTGTTAGTGGAAAATAACACTGTCGTTTCTTGCAATGGTGCAAGGCCGGAAGTAATCGACTGTGTAAACTATTTGTTAGTTTTATAAAGACTGTGTTTAAATGTATAAGATGCGTTGATTTTCTATGGTTGTAATTTGTGGACTGTATTCATTTTGCATTCAATTTTTGTGTTGGTTGTATGGATGAAATGGGTGACAACGTTATGGCTTTGGGGGCATGTCGTATGGCATTTTCATTTCCTTCCCTTCTAGCTATGATAGCGTATTACTATTTACATTTTTTTTATGTAATAAAATATGGGGGCTCACTATGGTGTAACCCTGCTACTATTAGTTATCACTGTGGGTAAACATTGACATGATTGTAATATTTTGAAAATGTTGATTATTATAATGAGTTGGATGTGTAATAGGCCGAGGGCCATAGATTACAATGTATATTTAAAAACGGGCATTTTGACTTCTGTGCAGAGAGTTTTTGTTTTGTTTACAGCCTGCATATAAGAAATATAGCGTGCCTTTGTAAATTATTGACAGACCTTACAGGATTTGATCCTGGGTCATTTTATTGTGATGAGTGTTTATATTTAAATAGAAACAATTTGGGCATTAATGCCCACAGGAATCGATCCTTGTGACCTCTATGAAATTATATTTGTTTTAAATGAATATTGTAATGATATTATGTTTTTTTTGAAATGATTACTGTAATGATATTATGTTGATTTTACTGTAATGAATTTTGTTTATGGCATGTGATTTATAATATGATTCGTTGTTATTTAAGGGTTTTATTTTTTAAATTCGCAAGGGTTTGTTTATGTATATAATTGGTATACTCTATTATGATGTCATGGATGTAGTTGGTAGTAATAGATTGTGAACCATTAGACGGTCTTGATACTTAGTATGTAGCTTTTATTTACGTTAATATTTGATTAATGAAGAATTTTAATGTTTATCCAAGTTCTTGGTAGGTATATAATGATGCACACTGTGTGAGGTCTTTGCTGGTTTTTATCTTAGCTTTAATCATTTGGTTTTATGATTATTCTTAGATGTGTTTATAGTGTTGCTAATTTAGAATTACATTTATGTTTTATACCTCATATAATATATATATATAACGTAGTTATTTGGTTCTATTTATTATATTTAGTTAATGGTAAAGTTATATTTAAGTGTTATTTGAAGCTTAATTATGAACTAGTCTTTTACTCCTAAACATAGCTCTACTAACAATATTAAATATGTCACTAGAGTACATTAGTAAATGAAAAGCTAAGTACTTATTAGAAATAGTTCCTATCTTGTAGGAAAATAAGGTTTAAGTTGTAAAAGACAAAGAAGAAGTAAAACTTGTTAGATTTTTATCATTTGAGGAATATGATCTTTAGGATCTTAACTAAGAGAATAAGATGCACAGTAAACAATCACAAGAGACAACAGACAAAAATATTTTACTCGGGGAACCCATAAAGGATAAAAACCTGCAACTTCCTCAGAGATAGAATGAGCACCAAAAGTAAAACCCAAAGATACAAAGATGATCTTCAACGTCTGATCTCTCTCTCTCTCTAATCCCAGCTTATTCTCTCTCACTCATGTGCTACAACTGAGTGTGAGTGTATTTTGTAAATAGGGAGGCTCACTCTCTATTTATACTAGTTTCTTACTTGAAATTAACTCACGAGGGTTGAATTCTCTAGGAGAGTCTAATAACCCTAGTGCTCTAGAACTGTGGGGAATTCCCCCCCTGATAAAAAAGGAGGGTTAACCTATGATGACTTTACATGAATTGTTTACATTAATGATTCTCCTATAGGAAAATGGGGAACCAATCAAATATAATATATGAAATACACAAGTGAATACATTCCAAAGTTACAAATATATCGACACTCCCCCTTAACTAGGAAGGTATTCTCTTGACACAATTCATCAGCACAAGTCTTCATCATTGGATCATCACTAGATCATCATCAATTCTATATCATCACTGGATCATTATCATTGCTTCTAATATCTTGAACAAATGGTACTATATCTCAATTCTACTCGTCACAGGAAGTTCTATAGAGCCATCCCTTTTTCATGCTGGTTGTAGCCCTAGCTTCCATGTAAGTATTTATATTCTTCAGCACTTATATCTGACCATGGGAGGAACACATCCAAAAACCATGTGAGAAAGGCTCACCCATCACTCACATCCATCGGCATGGTAGGACACACCATATACCATCTGAGTAAAGGCCCAACACTCACATTTGACCATGGGAGGAACAAATCCAACAACCATGTCACAAAGGATCTGCACTTACATCTGACCATGGAAGGAACACATCCAACAACCATGTCAGAAAGGATCTGCACTTACATATGACCATGGGAGGAACACATCCAACAACCATCTCAGAAAGGCTCTGCACTTACATATGACCATGGGAAGAACACATCCAACAACCATGTTAGAAAGGCTTTGCACTTACATCTGACCATGGGAAGAACACATCCAACAACCATGTTAGAAAGGATCTGCACTTACATATAACCATGGGAGGAACAGGTCCAACAACCATGTCAGAAAGGATATGCACTTACATTTGACCATGAGAGGAACACATCCAACAACCATGTCAGAAAGGATCTGCACTTACATCTAACCATTGGAGGATCACATCCAGCAACCATGTCAGAAAGGATCTACACTTACATCTAACCATGGGAGGAACACATCCAACAACCATGTTAGAAAGGATATGCACTTACATATTACCATGGGAGGAACACATACAACAACCATGTTAGAAAGGCACACGGAATCATCACTTCCCTTTGGAGGGAACCTTGATCTAGAGAACACCAAGCTTCTCCCTGAATTATTCAAACTTCACTCTATCTAATCGTTTGGTCAACACATCATCTATATACCCGTCCATCGCAACATACTGGAGATTCACTACTCCTCTCTACACCATATCCCTGATATAGTGACATTTGATCTCGATATGCTTTGACTTGTCATCGAACAGTGGGTTCTCAAACAACTTCACACACCTCTGGTTGTCACAATATATACAAGTAGCATCGGAATGGAGATCAAATAAATAATATAGTAGCTTCCTTAGCCACACTACCTCGTAACTAGCCAAACAAGCTGTGACATACTCTGCATCGGTTGTAATCAGTGCCACACAGGATTTCTTTCTACTAAACCAAGAGATCACACATGATCCCATACTGAAGCAGCACCCTGAAGTGCTCTTCTTATCAAAGGCACTTCCTACCCAATTCGAATCCACATAGCCTTCTAGGTTATTCTTCTGAATCACCTCATACTTGAGCCCATAATCAACTCTACCCTTCAGGTACCTCAAAATATGCTTTGTAGCAATCAGGTGAACATGTCTCAGATATGTCAGGAACTGGCTCAATGTGTTCATAGCAAATAAAATGTCTAGTCTCGTATTCATTAGGTACATCAAGGACCCAATCATTTGACTATACACTGTAGCATAAACCAACTCTAATGAAGCATCACTGAATATCTTCAAGTTTGATGCCATAGGTGTGGTCATGGCCGTGCATTCCATCATCTCGAAATTATTCAAGATCTCTACTGCATACTTCCCTTGTCCCAGGGATATTCCATCCACATCTTTCCACACCTCCATTCCTAGAAAGTAATGCATCATACCCAAGTCCTTAATCTTGAACTCAGCAAAAATCTTCCTCTTCATGTCAGTAATCAACCCATCCTCACCTGTTACAAATAGGTCATCTACATGTAGTAAGAGTATCATTGGGCTCCCTTCCTCAAGCTTGTAGTAAAGGTTGGAATCTGCTTTACTTTTGGTAAAACCAAAAATATTCACGAAGCTGTCAATTCTACCGTACCATGTTCTGGGTGCCTGTTTAAAACCGTACAATCCCTTCTTCAATTTTCACACATGAGTCTCCCTGTCATGTGTCTCAAAACTAAGTAGCTACTCCACATACACTTCGTCTTCTACTACACCATGCAAGAAATTTTTCTTGACCGTCCATCTAGTGTATCTTCCATTTCATTACTATAGCGAGAGAAAGTATTGATCTAATGGAAGTGTATCTGGATACAGGTGCAAAAGTCTCTCCATAATCTATTCTTTCTTTCTAGGAGAAGCCACGGGCCAGAAATCTTGTTTTATATTTATCTATTCTACCATCTGCAGCATGCTTGATCTTGTAGATCCACTTGGAAGTCACAACATACTTCCCCTCTAGTCTTGGGACAACATCCCAGACATCATTCTTCATGATCGACTGGTATTACTTAATCATAGCATCCTTCCATTCTTTCCTCTCTGTTGCTTCTTCATAGTTGGAAGGTTATTTATCAATAATGTCACATAATAGGGCTACATAACCAGAGTATGACCTAGTTCTCTTCCTTTCTCTGTGCATTTCTTATGGAGTCCCATATCTCTCTACACCTTAGATATCCTCTTGTACCCATGTAGGTTTCCTATTGTGAGGATTCTTCTCCTGAGGTGGATCTACAAGTTCCTGAGGTTCTTCCATTTCTCGATCTTCTTCTAGATTTGCTTCATTCATAGTTGTATCTTGGATTTTGGGTACTTCTGCTTGTTTAGGGTCTTCAGTAGGTCTCTTTTTGGATTTGCTGTAAGATAAGCATTCATCAAATTTTATGTCTCTGCTGATGTTGATCTTCTTGAATCTTGGGAAGTATATTCTGTAAGCCTTCGATATTTCACTATATCCCACAAATATACCCTTCTTTCTTGAAGAATCTAATTTTGTCCTCTTTTATTTTGGAATGTGTATGTAGACTGGACAACCAAATATTCTGAGATGACTGAATTCTAGTTTCTTACAGGAGAATACTTCTTCAGGTGTCTTGTTTTCAAGTACTCTATGCGGAGTATGGTTCTATACATACATAGTTTTTCTAGAAGCTTCTTCCTATAGATGCATGGGGAGATATTGATCATGAATCATTTCCCTTGTAGCTTCGATGATCCTTCTGCTCTTTCTTTCTGCAACCCCATTCTGTTGTGGATTATATGGAGTGATAAAGTCCCTCTTAATTCCTCAATTTCTACATAATTCTTTGAATTCATTTGATGTGAATTCTCCGCCATTATCTGATTGAAAGGGATTGATTTTCTTTTCTATGTGGTTTTCAATCAAGGATTTGAATTCTTTGAACTTGCTGAAAAATTCATCCTTGCTTTTCAAGAAGTATATCCATTTCTTCCTAGAAAATTCATCAATGAAAGAAACATGATAAACATATTCCCTTAATAAACTAGATGACATTGGACCGCATACATCGAAGTGGATGATTTCCAAGATTCCTTTTTCCTTGCTCTCGCTACTTGGAAATGTATTCTTTGTGTTCTTTCCTTTCGCACATCCCTTGCAAACAGATTCATGTTTTGCATGTAGTTATGGAATACCTTCAACAAATTTTCTTCCAAGTGGTAGTGCCCTATAGTGCACATGTGCAATCCTTTTATGCCAAAGTTCATTTCTCTCTACCAAGTCATGGACCAAGACTTGTTCTAGTTGGCCCTTCAATTTGTATAGTCCTCCCTCTTTCTCTCTAATTACTACTGCGCCATCTATAGTCTTCGGTTTTGGACACATAAGGACTTGGCCATCTATAAATGAAACTCTCATGCCTTTTGCATCTAATGTCGAGATGGAGAGAATATTCTTCTTTAGTGCTGCTACAAATAGGACATCCTTCATTTTCATAGACTTTCCAGAGTCTAGTTTATAGGAGAATTCACCACTACCTTTTATGGGATACTGGTAGTCATCCCAAAGTTTTACTTTATGAGGTGATTCATGTTTAGATAGTTTCACAAAATATTCCTTGAATCTAATCATGTGTTTCGAAGCCCCACTATCTATAATCCAATCATTGCTCCCATGCGTGACAGTTCACGTGAGGGAAGAGATCAAAACATATTATTCGTCACTTGAAGAATCATCACTTTCTTATTTGATTTTATTCTTGGGAGGTTCATCATCCTCTGCAGTGTGATCATCATGTATTTTCTTGTTTCCCTTATTCTTGTGATAGCCATTTTTGTTTCTAGGACAATCTCTTACAAAATGTCCTCTTTCATCACATGTATAGCATCTGAATTTAGGTACATTTCTATTAGATCTTTTAGGGTTATATTTCTAGTGAGAGTGCTTAGCTTTGTGATAGTTTGTTTTGCTTTTCTTGGATTGTACTATGAGAGATTGATCTTCATTTCAATCTTTTCTTCTGAAGATACTATTCAAGCTTCTTCTTGTGAGAATTCTTCCCACAACCTACTAAACTTGATTAGCTTATTTCTTGCACAGATCCCTTCAATGAAGGAATCCCATGACCTAGGCAGACCATTCAAGGTGGTCATCACAATTTCTACATTCTCTACTTCTTCATATACTGCTTCAAGTTGTTCCTTGATTTGAGAGACCCTTATAAAGTATGACTATATGGTCTCTTCATTCTGGATTTTTACATTCTTCAACTGGTTCCTCAAAGTCATCTTTCAATTAATGTTCTTCCCTTCAAATAGCTTGGTCAAGGAATGAAACGTCTCTTTAGGTGTATCTAGGGAAGACACCTATGGTATAAGGTGATACTTTATTGAATCAGAAGTAATCCTCTTTTCCTTGACCAAGTTCTTTTTGTGTAAGGACTTAGCCTCATCTCCCTCTGGAACTAGAACATCTTCACTTATGTAGGAGTCCAATTCATTTTCTTCCAGAACCAGGTAGATCCTCTACTTATAGGCTCAGAAGTTGTTAGCTCCATCAATATTTTCATGAAGCTTGGTGTGATGAGACATATTAACATATAACCTCAAATGTAAATACAAAATATTGAGTTATTACAAATTTGAGAAGCTGAAAACTAGATCTGGAGTTGATCTTCTGTAGTGTTGGTTTTCTGGTTCAAGGGAGAATTAGGTTTTGACATTCCTGGAGTTCTACCCAACCAAAAAACTCTATTTTTGTCTCTAAACTTTAATTTTAATGAGGAGTTCAATCCTAGGCTGGGCTCATTGAAAATTCCACTTCTATTAAAAGCCCTAATTTCTCGATGTAGTGGTAGGTCAAAAACTGAAAAAACTAGAAATCAGATTCTTCTTTGACAAAAATATGCTCTCTCAAAATGGATATTCATCCTAGCCTCCTTTTTAGATGGATTGTGGAGAGATACCCAAAAAGTAAGAATCCCTAGCTTCCACAAATTGATAGTGCCTTCTTCTCACGTTAGCTCTGACACCATGTTACATTTTTATCATTTGAGCAATATCATCTTTAGGATGTTAACTAAGAGAATAACATGCATAGCAATCAATCACAAGAGACAATAGACACAAATATTTTCCTTGGGGAAACCATAAAGGATAAAACCCCACAACTTCCTCAGAGATAGAATGAGCACTAAAAGTAAAACCTAAATATACAGAGATGATCTCCGACAACTGATCTCTCTCTCTCTCTCTCTCTCTCTCTCTCTCTCTCTCTCTCTCTCTCTNTTGTAAATAGAGAGGCTCACTCTCTATTTATACTATTTTCCCACTTGACATTAAATCACCAGGTTCAACTTCTCTAGGAGAGTCTAATAACCCTAGTGCCCGACAACTATGGGGACTTTGCCCCTTGATCAACAAGGAGGGTTAACCTCTATTACTTTACATGACTTGTTTACATTAATGATTCTCTCGATAGGGACATTGGGGACTAATAAAATAAAATATATGAAATACACAAGTGAATATATTCCAAATTTACAAATACATCAACAAAACTGAATGAACAAAACCCTTGATAAATTGTTGAACATGAATTAAATTATAGCCTAGCGTTTATAATGAAAATGTAAACCCTAAAATAATTTTACAAGAAAAAAAAAGCACATAGGGTTAGAAAATATATATAAATACTTTCATAATCTATCCAGGACTTATTATAGAAAATGAAATAGGAACTCAAGTATCTCATACCTAAAAATTGAAGCTCTTCTGATGGGTGAAACCTACACACTCAATTACCGAGCATTAAAAATTCATAGGCTGATCTTACCTCTGTATAGATTACTAAATCACTTGAGAACTATCATGTTCCACCCAACCATGACCCATGACTGTTCTTGGTTTTAATTCGGATCCCCTCAAGCTGGTTCCAACATGCAAGTAGCTTAGAGATATGAAGGTAAGGCTTCCCTAACTGGTATATCAGGTCTGAATCAGTTCTCCTTTTTTCCTCTTAGGAAAATGTTCTCCAATAACTCTCTTGAGAATAATTAGGCAGAATAATGACTCCAAAAATATGGAAGAGATCTTCAAGCCTCTCTTTGGATTGGGACTTTATAGATAGACTTTTCAGTCAAAGGGGAAGTTAAATCAAGAATCCTTTGATTTCTTGATATAACCCTTTTTTATTTAATCTAGGTACTTTTAATATTTTTAACTTAGGGACTTTTGACTAGTTCCTAAATGAACTTTTGTAGGTATTATATTATTTAATTTTCTCTGAGTAATAATAATAGTAGATGGAACTTTTCCTTCTTTCTTACATTATTAATACTATTACTATGTGTACTCTTTATACATGCTCTGTATAAAATATATAATAATATGTTATTTGCTAACATTTTTCTTAAGGAATCACATATTGTGATCCCTATACTTATGACACTTTATTCATTAATGTCATTGGGTAGATGGTTATGTCTACTAGGATGGGAAACTCTAAACATCCTTGCATGTTGGATTCCCTCATATAACATGGTAGATCTTCAGTACTTCATGAGAATACATAAATTTGAAATTTCATTTAATCACTTATAAATAAGTCAGAGGAGATCAATAATTTTCTCAATTCATTTTCACTCGGGAATCATTCATTCTTTTCAGTAACTCCTGGTGCTTACCAGAACCCATAATCAACGCTAAAAATAGGGAGTTGCAAACTTAGTGCAATTCCATAGCTCCTCGCTCAACACTAATGCTAGGATGTACTTGTAGGATACACCTAGGGATACAATGGCCAATGATCCTATGTTCCATAGCTTATGCTCAACATCAACATGGAAGAATCTAGGTATTATGCCCAACATTTCCAAATTATATTGTCATGTGTTACAGAGCTTCATGCTTAACAAAAATTTCTCAAAACTCATGTGCTGCAGAGCTTCTATCTCAACACAAAACATCAATTTACCCATGTGCTCTAGAGATCCTCGCTCAACACAAAACATCTCATCAATCATGTGCTTCAGGGTCCATGCCCAATAGAAGCAGACATATATCTATATCATATGTAGTTGGATTACGCCCAGTATATCAAACAAATCTTCATGTTCATATCCAGTGTGGTCTTTGACGCAGTATATCAAAATAAAACATCAAGGTAACATCATAATAAATGGGGCTCATGCCCATAAGTGTTAGGTCCAAAATTCAAGATATTACATCCCTCCCTGCTTAGAACAACACCGTCCCTGGTGCTATAGGGACTTAGAATAAAATCATGAAATAAGGAGGGGTAATCCTTTCTCGTGGAGGCTTCATTCTCCCAAGTATCCTCATGGTCTTCGAAGTTCTTCCATTGCACTTTCAATTGGACTATGACATGCTTCTTGAGCTACACCTCTGTCTTATCCAATTTATGAATAGGTTCAAGGGAAAAATCTCCTTCAGGTTCCACCTTTAATAAGGACCAATCAATCACAAGTTTAATATCATAAACATATTTCTTTAATAGTGATCCATGGAAAACATTATGGACTCTTATGTGAATAGGTAATGCTAGTTCATATGCCACTGGCCTTCTCTTTTCTAGTATTTCAAAGGGTTCACAAAACCTAGGTGCTAACTTATTGCACCTTCCCAAGATCAACGAGCTTTGTTTTTCTTTTACTTTCAAGTAGAAATGGTCACCTATATGATAATATGTATCTTTTATTTTCTTATCCACGTAGATTTTTTGGAGGTCTTGTGATTATTTAATGTTCAACTTGAACTTAGTAAAGAACTGTTCCAATTCCTTTAATAAATCAGGCCCTAACATGAGCCGATCCACTGCGCTATCCCAAGTAACTGGTGTTCTACACTTCCGTCCATAGAGTACCTCAAAGGGACTCATCTTGGTGGAAGTTTGGAAACCATTGTTATACGCAAACTCTGTGAGATGCACATAGTATTCCTAATTGGTGGGGTTGTTCATGACATACATCCTAAGCATATCTTCAACAATCTAGTTTACACTTTCTTTCTGCCTGTGTGTGCATGGGTGATAAGCAGTACTAAATTTCAACTACGTCTCTAATCCGGAGAATAAATATCTCCAAAAATTTTCGGTAAAATTTTTATCTTGATCCGAGATAATTTCCTTGGGTATCCTGTGCAATCTAAATATCTCCTTCAATAAAATATCAGCAATATGTACTTCCTTGTAGGTCGACTTCACTAGAATGAAGTGTGTTGTTTTTGACAATTTGTCAACTACTACAAAGAGAGAATCATTTTGTTTCTTAATTTTTTGTAGACAGGTGATAAAAATCCATACTAATGACCTCCCACGTCCATTCCAGAATGCAAAGTGACTACAACAATCCTCAAGGATGTTGATGCTCAGCTTTAACCAGCTAAAATTCCTGACAGTTCGCAATAAACAACGCAATGTCGGCCTTTAACATAGGCCAAAAAAAGTGTCTTTTAATGGTGTATATTATATTTTGATATCTCGGATGCCCTGAGTAGGGTGTCTGATGAAATTCCATGAGTATGTTGAACCGAATGTCCCCTACTTCTGGAATGTACAATCTCTCATTAGACCATAGTAGTCATGTTTCATCTACCTTGTACTCTTTTTGTTGTTGAAACAACATATCCTCTTGTACTTTCTTGAGTATTTCTACATAGAAAGGGTCAACTCTATTGGCCTTTCTAATCCTCTCATGCAAATCTGAATGGGTTTGACTTAACGTCGCCTCATATATCATATGAGTTCTTCAACTCAAAACATCAGCAACCTTGTTCTCTTTTCCTTTAATATTCTTTAGCTCGAAATGGTACTCGTTAAGGAAACCCAACCATCTGGATTTTCTAACATTCATATCTGGTTGCTCGAATAAATACTTTAGACTCATATTTTATTTCTTCAGAAGGAATTTCCTTCCCATGAGGTAGTGCCTCCACATCTTTAATGCGTGAATGATGGAATCTAACTCAATATCATGTGTGGGGTAGTTCTTCCCATGTTCTTTTAACTTTCGTGATTCATAATAGATTGCATAATCATTCTACAATAGGAATCCTCTGATCCTTTCCTTGCTTGCATCCGTGCAAACAACAAAATCCCCATCGAGATCTGCAATTAATAGTATCGGTGCGGTTGTCAAAATATTCTTAAGCTTTTGAAAACTTTACTCGCACTTTGTCATCCATAAGAACTTATTTTCCTTCTTTTCCAAAGCAGTCATGGGACAAGCTATTCTCAAGAAGCTCTTAGTGAACTTCCGATAATATCCAGCTAATCCCAAAAAGGGCGTAATGTCAATGACACTAGTAGAGGTAGGCCATTCTTCTATGGATCTAATTTTTTCTAGGTCAACAACTATCCCTATCTTAGAGATAATGTGACCCAAGTATTGTATCTCTGGTTTGTAAAAATCACATTTACTAAAATTGGCATACAAATACTGTTCTCGTAACATTCATAGTACTATGCAAAGGTGGTCCTCGTGTTCCTCTTTACTTTTAGAGTAAACAAGGATGTCGTCTATAAAGACCAACACAAATTTATCTAGATATTTACTAAATATATTGTTAATCATACATATAAAGTTTGCGGGTGCATTGGTCAACCCGATACATCATTACTACAAACTCGTAGTGCCTGTACCTTTTACAAAAGGTGGTTTTGTGAATATCCTTGTCGTGAATCCAGATTGTAGGTCGATCTTTGAAAATATATTGGATCCTTCTAATTGATCGAACAAGTCATAGATCCTAGGGAGTGGGTATCGGTTCTTGATATTCATTTTGTTAAGCTGACGGTAATCGATGTACATCCACATCGTACCATACTTATTCTTTACAAAAAGCATCGATGCTCCCCAGGGGGACACACTAGGTCAGATATATCCTTTTTATATCAAGTCCTGCAACTACAGTTTGAGTTCCATCAATTCTGGTGCACTCATGCGGTAAGGAGATTTTGAAGATGAAACTAATACTGGTGTCAGTTCTATGGAAAATTATAGCTCTTTTTTCAGAGGTAATCCAGGGAATTCCTGAGGGAAGACATCCTTGAATTCTACAAGAACGGGAAAGTCCTCTATGTTTTGTTCTTTTTCAGATTCTATGTCTCAGATATTTATTGCAAATAACTTGCAGTCTTTTCTAATGCACGTCTTTGCTTGTAAGGAAGATTTTCCTTACCGAAACTTTCTTTGGTACGCCTTGAATCTTCACTTGATTCCCTTGGATATCTATACACAAGATTGACTTGTTTAAGGAATCAAGCATGACATGGTGTTGTTCCAACTAGTCCATGTCGATAAGTATATCATATGATCCTAAAGGTAGGATGTTCAGGATTACTTTTGTAAGAAAACCATTGAGGTTTACCTCACAATCTTTAACTATTTCTGAAACTTTCCATTTCATACCTATGGCTAATTGTACTAGCCAAGGTTTATCATGTTTTCCTTTGCCTAGTTTACATACATCAACCATTTTAGGCGATACATAACTCTAGCAAGCACTAGGGTCAATCAGTACTAAAATAGAAGTGTTCAAGATATTACCTTCTATCTCAACCATGGTATCCTGATGGTTGTTATACCCAAATCCTGTCACCAGCATGTGATAATATCTCTAACACGTTTATTTTCCCTCAATCCCAAACTTGAATTGAAAACAGTGCTCCAGATGTTGATAATACATATAAAACTCCAACACTGATCTTACCCTTAAGCTTATGAGAAGTACCTTATACAGTACCACCTGAGTTACGTGGAAGACAGGAAGTGCCACTATTTTCACCTTTGATTTTTGCGAGGTTCTCACCTTGCACCGCTTTGTCATAAGGGAGTATAAGCGGTGCCCTTAGTAAAACGTAGAAAAAGGAGGTTTCACAAAGCTTCTAGAACAAAATATTCATGGATAGCCTTATCCCTACTCACCTAGGTGAGTTAAGCTCGATATCCGTGCTTTGGGGATCTCATGGCCACCTCACCCACCTATTTCTCAAACATTCCTATCTCTTTGAGCCCTATAGAAATAGGCTCATACTCCATGGTTGAGGAGAGAAGACAAGAGTAAAGTTATGTTGTTGAATTAACATCCTGGCGTAATCCATTAGAGAGCATAGAGGAGCAAGTTGGAGCTATCGGGGATGAGATGTTAGTCTTGTGAAGGAGTGCGTCAACACTAAGGAAAAAGTTTGTAAACTCTTTTATTCATCTATTAACGCAAATTTTGTTCCTTTCGCATATATCTGTTGTGTTATAATCTCACATGTGTATTATCATATTCCTTATTCACTGATATAGATCTATGGATAGTTTTCTGGTATGTTTGATGTTTTCATGTGTTTTATGTGTTTATGCAGGTCTTCCATCAGAGATCTTATTCCACGAATATATAGTTTCTAGGGAAAGTATTTCGACCTAGTTGTGACTCATTTGTTCTGGATCTAAACCATTTAGACTAGAGGAATAGCTTATGTCTGTAACAGGTGCAATATTCCTGATAAAAAATATGGTGACTCCCCTTGGGAATACAAGCTTTAGTTGATCTAATATTCCTAAGTCTTCGAACACTTGTATGAATCCAAGCTCTAGTCTTCAATCTTTTCAATCATATCTACCATCTGAATTAGTGATGTTTTGGTTTGAAATCATCACATCTCTTCAGATCTGAGTCACATTGACTCTATATGCTCTGTATTACTATTGATTCATCAATTTTAATATTGTTTTTGCAACTTCTAACTTGATTTTTTCTCTCTCCTTGTTTTCTAGGTTTTTACAGGGAACCGCTCATGTGATTTGGCAAATACATGGTTCCACCACTTGCACTTAGTCACCCATAGGTGGTGCCACTGCCTGAGTCAAGTAATCAAGAAGTGGTGCTGCTTCAAAAACCACTCTATCAGTGACCCCTTCAGTGAGGTGAAAGGTAGGACCTGTTTCATACTTTGTTTTTTATTTTTAGCAAAAGAGATCTTGATTTTGCTTTCAGCCCTATAATGTCAAGGTTTGTTTCTATGAATCTGAGTGTTCATGGTTGGAATTTGTTTTTGTTTGGTCGAAAAATCCAACAATTTAGTTAGGCTTGTTTATCATTCATTTATTCAATGCTTATTGGTTTTGATTATGAAAGGAATAATTGAAAGTCTTGTTTTAGTTAGGTCTCTTTTTGTTCATTGATAAATACTAAGAGAAATGTTGCTTGATCATTTTCTTGTTTTCAGTTTTCCATAGAGTTAGCGGGAGACTTCTTTTTTGCCTTCAAATTTTTTATTTTTTTGAGATTAGGTCATTATTTTTATCGAGCTTAACTCACTGGACCTTTGATTAGACTCATAAGCTTTAAGAATTCCTTTGTTCTTTTGTCTCTTTTGCATAATTATCTCATCAAAAGAAAAAATATCAATAGTTTAAGTTAGATCTTTCCATGTATTAGAGAAAAAATGAAAAAATAGATTGCATATGCATATTAAGTGTTGGTTGTTTTTCTTTTAGAAAAAGAGACTCTGTCCCATCTTATTGCTTTCAAAAAATTAGTTTGGAGTGTGTTGCTTGTTTTATTTCTCGATTCAAGAGTTGTTTGAGATTTTTTTTGGTTTCAAAGAAAATTTGAAAAGAAAAATAATCTCTCTCCTTCCTGTAATTAGGCATAATCTGAATGGTAAAGTGAATGAACATGCATTTCATAGTTCGATACTTTTACTTTTCTATCAAAATCTCATGCATTCACCTAGCCATCCACTTTAAAATTAACATTATTTATAGGCCTAAAAATTGTATAGAAATTTGAGTGATAGGTTAGAGACATGTTCGGGCATCATTAAATGTAGGAACTGTCGTTACTTGTCCACACTACAACCCGAGACTTGTGTGGTTCTTCCACGTATCAAACAGCCTTTCACGTACCCTTGAGGTATATAGAAAGGTACTTCACGTACTCGATTGTATATAAGAAGGCCCCTTGTGGATGGTTGTGAATTAGATGGCACTACTATCGATTTGAGCTCCCATATACCTTGTGTATATTGAGAGACCCCACTAGGATACCTTGTCCATCTAAGAAAAATCCTTTGGCTGTCATGTGTGGATCAATACATTGAAAACAACATTCAGGGACATTACTACGCATGTACCCTTGTGGTATATCGCGAGTTGCACCTACTTGAAAATCCTGGTGAGAGAGAAACTATTTGGCCTGTAGCTTGAGTAGGAGAATGTTTGTGTGTGTGATTAGTTTTGAGACCCTAGGTTAGTTTAGTAACTGATACCAATTTGGATGATTTTCCATTGATACGATCTAGAAGGAGTGAGGGGTTGCCACCCGATTTTCCTCCTATTATAGGAAAAAGTCCAATGGAAGCCATCGACCAAGGAGTGGCAACTACTTCCCACTAGGAAGAAAATATAGTTGTATAAAGTGGAGACCAATTAAATTCTTATATTAATCCCTTGGTTCAACTACCTCCTATGGCTGATACTTCCTTTCATTCGCATATGGAAGGTCGTACGGATAGTCCTGTTCCACCTGAGTATGGCCCAGTTGTTCCATTTTGTAGGACTTCTATGGGCAAGCCATTGCCTCATTTGGGATAAATAGTCCCCTTCTTAAACAATCTTCACCAAGTGAAGAAGAGTATAAATCCAAGAGTCTATTCACTATGCACGTGATTTTCAAGAGAGAATGCAGAGATTAGATACAATATTAGCAACCCCCATTCCTCATAAAGAACCTGTTTTAGCTCTTCTTCCATGTAATAAGGATCCTTGGAATGTAGCCAAAATTAAACCTTCTTCTGATGGCCATCCAACATATGGTGAGACTTCTCACGATCCAGGTCAAACCTCCAATTCCGCCCTTGCAGTTTTGAGTTCTAGGTCTATCTCTAGTCATCCCATACTTTCTATGGCTTGGGGGAAACCTTCACTTCCAGTAGTGTATATGACTTCTAACATCGGGGGGAAACCCCTAACATGACATATGTTACCCACTAATGGAATTGTTACTAATAATAGGAAAACCTCTACGATAGGAAAATCCATAGTATATGTCCCTCCAACAAAAATGAATGTGGTAAACCCTCCTTCAAGCTAAGGTCAGCCCTCGGTGGCACAACCTATAGTTCATCAAACCTCATGGGTTTTTGGTTATCCAGCAAATCAAATTCCTATAGGAAACATGAATTATCAACCTACCCCTATAGGTATGTCTTACACTAGAATTCCATACCCTGGGAATAGATTTACACTGTGGGGGAAACACAACTAGTCGAATATGCCATAGATGGGAGGAATACCTATTCATAGTACTAGCAGTGCCAGAGGACCACCTTATGGAGTTCCACCTCCTAGTGGTTGTGGGTGTTCCAGAGAGCCTCCTCCGAGTGGTCCTGAGGGTCTTAACGGTCCTCCTCCTAGTGGTCCTGGAGGTCTTGGCGGTATTCCTCCTAGCGGTCTTGGGGGTCCTGGAGGTCCTCCTCCTAGTGGTCTTGGAGGTCCTGGAATTCCTACTCCTAGTGGTCCTAGGGGTTCTAGAGGTCCTTCCCCTGGTGGTCCTGGTGGTCCCAGAGGTCATGGTGGACCTTTTCCTAATGGTCCAAATGTGCCTAATGGTCCTGGTGGCTCTAGTGGCCCTAAACCTAGATGTCAATATTCAAGAAGTACATCATCTCATTAGATGTTTCAAATACCTGTATATCAGTCAACCTATGGCCCTATTGGTGGTTACATGCCTTGTCATTATTACCAATACATGGAACCCAATCATCAGTTACCTTTCCTAGCAACTTTGGACTTACCCAATTTGTCCAAGTTGATTAATGACCGCATTCAACACAACCCTTCATGGCCTACTATTCCAGTAAATCTTCCATCTAACATCCCAAAATTTGATGGTAAGTAGGGAGATGATCCCATAAATCACATTATGACTTTCCATCTATGGTGTTCATCAAACTCCTTAATTGTTGATTCTATTTGATTGAGACTCTTCCAGTACACTTTTACTGGTATGACCGAGAAGTGGTATATTGAACTTCCATAACATTCATTTGTGGATTTTAGTGCATTGGGAACTGTCTTCCTCACACACTTTTAGCTACGCATTCTTTATGAAACAGGTAGAGAACTTTTGACCTCTCTACGTCAAAATGCCTCCACACACATATCGGATCACATCCATGAGTGGAAAAGGTGGAGAAGGCTAGTTCAAGCTCCTATCCCATACCAGCTCTTAGCTTATTGGTTTACAAATTCTTTGTTGCCATGAATTTCCCGAGATGTGTCTATGGGCGGTGCTGTCACTGAAGACCAGGATATCAGTCGCACTCAGTATCTAGACTTGGTATATTCCCAATCCAGAACTTTGTATGACATTATTCCTCAATCTCCTCCTCCCAGCATGGACTCGGCTAAGTCACCTACAGAAATTCCTGTCGATGGGGTTGTTGGTTCAATCCAGACCCCTTTAATGGCTAAAAATCCCAAGCAACCCAATACTTCTACTACTACTCCTTCAAATCCTAAGGTTTCCGCCAAGTTAAATGCTATTCAAAGTATGCAAACACACGGTAATAATAAAAGAAAGGTGAAAAAAAAAACAAGAAACCTTGAAACCAACAAGAGAACCTGAAACCTACAACCAATGAGAATGATAAAGGGAAAAGAAAAGAAAAATATCCATGTCTATTGTGCAGAGGGGATCACTTCACAAAGGAGTGTTCCTATTGTGAAGAAATCAATAAAATTTTGAAAACTAACCCTACACCAACAATTCTCACCAATCCTTTCCCTTCTCAGCAACAATTGATAGACCACATGTCTAATCAGGGAAATTATAGTTCTTCAGAGTAAATTTGCATGATGTCCTCGGAAATTGTTAATTTGCAAACTCGAAGTCAGAATTATGACAAACCTACGGATAAAAAAGAAGAGAATTCTTCTTCAGATAAAGCTCCTCCCAATGGTTCTCCCGCATCCTCGTCTAATGGTCCTCTAACTATCGAGAAACCTAATCTCGACATGATTTTGCATCCACCCAAGATTACTCTTACGAAGTATGTTTTTAATCCCAATGCCTGATCTACACAGTTTTACAATATCCTTGAAGATCTCGCTTAGGCACCATGTGCAATGTCTACCTTGGAAATAATCCAAAGTTGTCCTACACAAAACAAAAACCTGTTAACCACGTTAGGATGCTTAGACTCGGAAAACAATAATTTGATTCATTTCAATATTGAGAACTATAAGTCTAGGCTGCCTCACCAACTCACTTTTCAAATCATAATGAAAGTAGTTGGAAAAAAGGTCTTTAGAATTGTCTTCGACAAAGGAGATTCAACTTTAGTTTTGTCCCTCTCTTGTTTGAAATCCATCGGCTCTCTTGAGATTATGAAATCACCAAAGACCCCAAAATCCTTTGATGGATGAGGTTTACAGCCCCATGGTCTCATACCAACACTTTTAATTGAGCTTGGGGGAAAAATTGTTTCCGTTCAATTGGAAGCGGTAGATTCCCCGTTAGAATACAATCTCTTGCTAGGAAGAATTTGGTTTTATTCTATGACTATTGTCACTTCGACAGTATTTCAAACCCTCCAATTTCCACATCTAGGGAATATTGTAACAATTGATCAGCTTCATTTCCGTATGCCAGATGTTACCACCCCTACAAAAAATAAAATTCCTATGTTAGGTCAGTCCCCTCCTCCTTACCAGATGATTGGGGTAGGCATGTTGAAGGATTATTCCCTTCTGGGAGTGTTCCCATCAGCTCGTCCTAACACAAAAATGGTGATAGTGAATATGATTTATTCATTTTGTTATGATCCCAAGGGAAAAGGATTTGTTGAGTCAACCACATTGAGTCTGCATGAAGCAATGTACAACATCGTCCAATCTCTTTTCGATGACCACACTGATGATCTTCATCTGGTGGCTTCAGACCCCTACCATCTACCCTACTAGTTAGAAACCTCTCTTCCTACTCTGGATTATCTCTCCCAGAGTTTTCCTTCTGACGAATCCATCATGGATATCATGAGTACAAATGAATCTGTATGGGAGGATCACCATCACTGATCCTCGTTCCTCCCAAACACCAGTTCGGCTGACCATGATTTCGCATATCTCTTTAGTACTGATATTGTCCATACTCCTCAAACTCCTGTATTGTTGCGAAACACTAAATCTGAAGGAAATCTATGCAACATTACCAAAACGAATCCAATCGACATATCAGTCAAACCTGGCACTCTTGAGCATGTTCATGTTGGGAAGAACTACTCAGCAGAAGAATCTGAAGCATACAGAGCACTTTTCAAGGAATTTGAAGATATTTTTTCCTGGTCCTATGAAAAAATTCCTAGGATAGACCCATCTATCATGGTTCATGAAATAAAAACCTATCCCACAGCCAAAATTGTTAAGAAAAAACTAAGCCAAGTCCATCCATGAAAGGTTGACGCTATCAAAGCCGAAATAGAAAAATTTATCAAAGAAGGGTTTATTTATCATTTTCCCCTGATGGAATGGGTATTGAACGTTGTCCCTATCAATAAAAATAGGGCACCATTAGATTCTGCATCGATTTTAGAGATTTGAACAAAGATTGTCCAACAGACAACTTTCCAACTCCATATATCAACCAAATTATCAACAACGGTGCTGGAAGTGTCATCTTCTCATTTGTGGATGGCTTTTCAGGCTATAATTAGATTGAGATACTTCCTGCCAATCAGCAGAAGATGATATTTACTTTCCCATGGGGAAATTTTGCATATAGGAAGTTACCATTTGGCCTGAAGAACGCTGGAGCTACATTTCAACATGCTATGTCCTATGTGTTTCACGATGTAAAACATATTGTGGATCCGTACCTTGACAACCTCCTAGCTCATTCATAGCGATGGGAAGACCACCCTGGTCATCTTAGGGATATTTTTCTCAGATTCCGTCATTATAATATATGGCTTAATCCACATAAATGTTTTTTTTTCGTTGAGATGGGACGTCTCCTAGGATTCGTCGTTTCTAAGGATGGAATCTAGATAGATCAATTGAAAATTGTAGCTATTTTAGCCCTACCAGCCCCAACCAATATTGTTGAGCTCCAAAGTGTGTAAGGGAAGGAAAAATTTCTCCGCCATTTTGTTTGCAATTTTGCAGAGAAAAACATATGGCTATATGCGTCTCCTTAAGAAGGACACTCCATTCTTTTCGGATGACCAAGCCCAACGCGCCTTTGATAATATAAAACACGTTCAGACCCATTCACCTATGATACACCCCCCATATTATTCAAAGTATTTTCTCTTATACATTGTTTCCTCCACTACTACCATCAGAATAGTTTTGGTGCAGGAAAATGCTAACGGTCAGGAGCACGTGATATATTACACCAATAAGAATATCATAGATTTTGAAACTCGATAGTCACATGTGGAGAAGTTATCATTGTCCATGGTCATTGTTGTACATCAATTTCGTCACTACATCTTTCTTCACACTACCACCGTATTGGAATATCAGAACCCTATGTATTACATCATGACTCGTCAGGTGCTAGGGGGAAAATATTCCCAATGGATAGTCATCCTACAGGAATTTGACCTTGAGTTTTCCAAGGCCATGCCAAAGAAATCCTTGGTCTTTGCTGATCTGATGTGTGATCTTCCTTGTGCTTCGATGGATTCTGAGCCCAATGATTCATTCCTGGATGAATTTTTGTTCCTAATGAGCATTATTGATACATGGTATGGATATTTAATCATTTATCTCCAGACACAAATATTTCAGCCCACTCTATCCCATGATGATAATCGCCATATATGTCACCATGAAAAATACTACCTTATCCTAAATGATACTTTGTATAAGCATGGTATCGATTCCATACTCTGACGATGCCTTACTCATGAAGAGGTTGAAAAAGTTCTGAATGAATGCCACTCTGGATCATGCAGCGGTCATCTCTTTGGGATGGCTATATCCCAGAAAATACTTTACGTTGGCTATTTATGGCCTTTAGTCTTTAAAGACTATCATAAGGCTATTAAGAAATTCCCACCTTGCCGACATTACTATCCGGAAAAGTGCACCCACCCTACTTTGTTACACCCTGTCATTTCCATTGTCCCTTTCGCCAAATGGGGGATTGATTTTATGCATTGTAAGCCTACATCATTCGGGGGGCATGGCTACATCATCATAGTCATTGATTATTTTAGGAAATGGGATAAGGCTATGACTACGTATGCAGAGGATGGTAATACTTTCTCCCTGTTTCTTTTCAATCACGTGATAGCAAGTTTCGAAGTCACACAGTCTATAGTTACTGATCAGATCACATTTTTGGAATCAGATGATGGAAGAACTAACTACGAAGTTGGGTTTTCATCATGAAAACTCATCACCTATTATCCTCCAACTAATGTTCAATTCGAGGCCATTAATAAATTTTTAAAAACCATACTGTGACGGATGGTTAGAGATCATAAATCCAACTAGCACCACATTCTCTTCTCTGATATTTGGGATTATATGACTTTAGTAAAAATAGGTACTGGTTTTACACCCTTCTAGTTAGTTTATAGACTAGAATTTGTCTTGCCTATTCAGTTTCATATTCCATCTTTGAAAGTTACCGTTGAACCTCTCCTAGATACTTCTACTAAGGAAGAGAGATTCCTATACCTGAACAATCTTGAAAAAACTAGATGAGATGCTTCCTTAGCCAATGAGGCACATAATAAATGACTCAAGGAATAGTATGACAAGTTTATCCAACCTCGTATTTTTAATGAAGGTGAACTAGTTCTGAGCTACGATTAGAGACATGACAAACTAGGGAAAGGGAACTTAGAATCAATGTGGTACGGCCCCTTTATCATTTCCAAAGTTTTAGAGGAAGGGGATTATGAGCTTGTGGACTATGATGGAATCCCCTTTGGGAAACCTCACAATGAGTTGTACCTGAAGAGGTACTATGCATAGATCATTCATGTATGGTACCTTGTATATATGTACATTGTTTGAATTTTTTAGTGTGTGTTTTAGTAATTTCAATATGGTTTTGAGTTTAGTGTCCAAACTGTTTATACCATGATTTGGTTATGCAGAACAGATGGATTTGTATGGCTTCGTTGATGGTTCTTTCCACCATACCTTAAACCTTTCCTCAGCTACTTGGGTTCTCTATTCCCCAGCTCATGATTTGGTCAGTTCAAGAGCAGTTTGCATTGGTCCAGCTACCAAGAATATCACTGAGTATCAGGAATTCATAGGTCTACTAACTGAGGCTCCATCCCCAGACATTCATGATTTGGAATTTTTCATGGACTCGCAATTGGTAGTTTGTCGTTTGAACCATGTATACACCATCAGAAACCTAGTGCTTCTCCGTCTCTTCTGGAGAGTATGTTTGTTGGAAAGGTCATTTGAAGTAATTACTTATAGGCATATCCCCGGGGAAGACAATGCAGTTCCTAACTCATTAGAAAATTATATCCTAGACTGGTATATCTCCCATTCATAACTTTAAAATGAAACATGGTTCATTGTAAAATAAATTGAAGACACATAAAAAATCATGTAAATACATTTTCCATTTGGAACATATTAAAAATCGGAAATAAAATTCAGTATATATAAACATATATATATATATATATATATATATATAAAGTGTTTTACAAAAATAGGTCACGAGGCCTCATATAAAGCACTCTGGCTTTGAGGTAGTACAAAATCATACAAAATCCTTAAGCTATATCATCATTCAGTAATAAATCATGAAAGACTATCTAGTGGTGCTCGTGATAACACATAGTAGCCCGTACTACTCTAAAGCAGCCTAACATACCTACAGTGTGCCTCTGATACCTCATGGGGAGGTCATCGATCGATGCATCAGGTATATCTAGAGTCAAAATCTCCAATTTATCCTCTAACTATCTCATTGGGTCGTCACCTCATTGAACAAACTGAGCTCCCGCTTGTCTTTCTAGTGGGGAAGATCCCCCAGGTCATGCTACTCCAACATCTGCATGAAGATATTTAGGTCTTGTTACTACACATAAAAAATAAAAAAAATAAAAATACAAAAACACAAATTGCTATTTTAGGGTTTTGTTTCTTACTAATGTCTCCCCACTGCACACCAAGTGGAAGTGGTAGATCAAGGTCACCCCTGAAGTTAGTACCTGCATATACATAATCCTCAATCATGAGGATTTGGTCATTCAGCCAGCAGAAAAATGGATCCCAAAACTTCACTTTGTCCCTAGGTGCTCCCGTGTGGGCCATAATTTCGACCCACCTCAAGATATGAGGGTCTCTTGCCCTCAGCTCTGTAAATACCACTTGGAGCCTCATGTTAGGGACCCTCTCAAAGAAGAAATAGGATAACATGGATCCATAACCCAACTGTTTCATCTCTCCTTGCCAACACTTGGTCATCTGGTCCTTCAAGACCGCAATTAATGCTTCTTCCCAGTTAAAGACAATAGGTTCCATGGACTATATAGCATATAGCATGTGTTTTCTGGAATCCTGATGAGCTCCTTGGCTCTCAAACACCATTTGCATAGTGAAAATAACTGTACGAAGAGGATCATCCATCACTGCCTTAATGGGAATTTTCTTCTTAGACATTCTGGTACCAAGTATGCAGTGACGGTTGATTAACTCCTGGGTGGTTACGTCCCCTCCATGGGAAACAGTCAGTGAAATAGAAGAACCTCATCTGGATAACCCTATCAAAAAGTAGATATCCTCTACCTTCATAGTCAACACATGGCTCCCACCTCGAAATATTGCTGCTTTGGGTTCCATATATAAAGGATATGCTCCAACAAACACTCATGGGACACCATGCTAGGGATGCGAAAGAATTTTAGGAGGCCACATCCCCTTAATCCAGCTATGCACCCCGCATTTCCATCGACAAAGGAATCATCATTGTCATGTTGTCATTCTTTCCATATAACCATTTTTTATCGGTTAGAACCTGCCAAAAACAATCAATGGGCTAATTAATAACATAATCCATCACCAAAATCATTGAAAAACTCCTATTTTTGGTTTCCCATTCAAGTTTGCATACTCACATCTGGTAGCACCTAAACATTATTTGCATAGAGCGGTGGCACCACCTGAGTGCAGATAAACATGTGTGGTTCTTATCGGGCACCTCATGTCCCATAAAGGGCTGGAGCGATGCCCGTATTTTGAAATTAGGGCTTGCCTAAAACTTCCCAAAAACCCCACAAAATAAAAAATGAATGCTTTAAAAGGAAAGGCTAAGGTTAATTCATTTACCTGGCTTTGATGGTTCTCAAAATGGATGGTGGAATATCCCAGAATCACTGACTAAAGATCTAGCTCAATTCTCTCCAAAATACTCTCACCAAGTGGTAAATAGTAAAATGATTTGATTTTTACCATTCAAATGACTTTTATATATATTTTAGGGTTTTTTATGTTATGTTGATATTTCAAAAAATCATTATTATATAAACCCCCATTTATATAGTTTATTAAAGTCATTCTTTGAGAGATTAATGATCGTTTTTCAGTCTTACGGGAGTAAAAATGGAAATAATGAAGTATATGGGGAGTTTGTTTTTTACTTTTTCGTACTTCCATAAAATGGTAGAAAATTCCCGAGCATTTGTTTCGACATTTTGGCCATGCTCTTAAAACTCAGTATCAAAGTTCAGAGTCTTTTTCTGTTTCTTTTTAGGCTTGTAAAACTTCTCATCGTGAAAAAGAAACCTAATGGAGTCTCCTTTAAGCTCTTTTCGGACTCCCTAAATATGGAAAGATTGTTGAGTACTTGTCTACTTCATACTTGTAAAAGTATTTGAAGAGTCATCTCTTTGATGGTAGGTTATCTCTTTTTTGGTTTGGACAGACTATTTATGAAAAAGGAACACTCCAACCAATCATGACTCGAAGAGTTCTCACGGGTATTATTTTATACTTTTTTGGGCCCTAGAGATTAAATCATATGAAAAAGGACCTTTTGGAGTTTTCTTTCGTCTTCATTCAGACTCTCTAAATATGAATGATACTGAGTTTGCTTTCATTGGACTTGTTAAACTAAACACTAAGAGACCCATTCAGGGAATGAACCCCTCCTTTCTCAGGTTCGTAAAATGTATGAGAATGGACATGTATTTGGATAAGCTAAAACAAGTGTTTGTTACCCTCTTTGGACTCATAAAAAGGAGAAGAGGCACTCATCAATCATGATGGGGGACTTAAGGGAAGGGAATCATTTTGCAAATCAAATGGCAGTTGTTTGTCACCTTTGAACATGGCACTTGTCTCCATATCATTCAATCAATTGGGTATTCAGCTTACTTACAAGTCGATCCACTTTCATGAGTCATGTCACTCCTTTGAGCCTTTCAAAAGAATCTGTTGTCCACAATTGTATTATGTGTTCATCTATT
Source organism: Pseudotsuga menziesii (assembly GCA_001517045.1). Classification (NCBI taxonomy): domain Eukaryota; kingdom Viridiplantae; phylum Streptophyta; class Pinopsida; order Pinales; family Pinaceae; genus Pseudotsuga; species Pseudotsuga menziesii. Next base: position 792,152 of record LPNX010527970.1, read on the forward strand.
TTAGTCATGCTGCTAAGTCTTTTGTTGTGCCAACTGATGTTTAAAGGAGGAATTTTTTTTACCTCTACAGTTAAAATAACTTTTGTGTCAGTACCGTTGAGTCAGTCCTATGGTTACATTATCTACAACATTCCAGAACATTGTTCTTAGTTTCGTGTCATTGATGTGGGATTCATCATGGCCCTCCTTCAATGAGACTATTCATGTCAACATCAGCTCATCATCTGGGAAATAGTCTTAGAAACAAGTTTAGTACGTTGAGATCTGTATGCCTCAATGATAGATTCTCTCACTTTTGACATAGGTATATCATTGACCTTTGATCAAAATATTCCACTGAGTGTTCGACATCAAAAAATTTATTCACACTCAGTAGATTGTACTAGGGTACCTTGGGAATCATTGACATCAACGGTGATCTCCCTCGCACTTGTTAACGGTTCACATCAGTGGTCAGTAATCAAGTGGTTTCTACCATGTTCGACTTGAGAACATTGTAATCACATGGATAGAATCATACTTTGTGGAAGACGAGACAAAGACCCTGGTTATTTCTTAAGCACTCATAGATTTCTCCCCAGGTTGCGATGGAGTATATTGTATGAAGTACCAGCATGGATCCACATTTGTATGGTCATGGCTATGCTAAAATTTGCATCTATATGGCATAGATCTACATTGTATATTTGGTAGCTATGTCCAAGTTTGAGCCCTCTATCACATGGACCTATGTTGTATTCTAGTAGCCATGTTTCACTAGTACAAAAGCACAGATTTTTCCATGGAGGTTTTCCACGTTTCTTACTTTTTGGTGTAAAATCCAATGTAACAGGAATGAGGCGTCGCTGTATCCATGCCTAGCCGTCGTTGTATCCACGCCGAGACTCTTAGACGTCGTTGTATCCACGCCTAAACTCTTGGCCGTCGCTATATCCACGCCTGACCGTCTCTATAGTGACGGCAATGTCTTTTGTTGACTTTTTACAAATAAGAGGTTCGATCTTCTTTTTGTTTTCGTTTTCGTGGGCAGGTGGATTAATGCTTATATTTATGGAGGATGAGGAGGAGGAATCAAAGGGAGGAAGAGTTCAAGGTGGCTGTTTTTGGAAATTGATAATAATATTTAGCAAGGTGTTCTCATGCAAATCTGCGTATTCGATCTTGCATCATCGCACCAGCGAGCTAGGGTTTAACCGTTGGCCCCATTTACATCTACTTGGAGGTCCCGCCATGGTCAGCCCCGGCCTCTGTAAATGCCCAGCAATAATAACTATCTGTGAGTCCTTCTTTGCTACTTAATGGTAATTGTGTTTGAATCATACTTAGCTCTTGATATTGCATGTGTAATTCAGGAGGGGGAAGGTTTTGCTTTGGGGTAAACCACCGTGGATTCCGCAGAGGAATGCAAGATGGAAATTACTGAAACGCTTCAAGTTCTGAAGGAGGAATGGAAGGAGGAAAGAGATATTGAAACCCTTTGGTTCTGAAAGAGGAATGCGAGGTTGAAGATATTGAATTTACCTGGCCAGTTTACTTGGTAGAATATCTTTCAACTCAGGGTTTCAGTAGTCACCTGGGACAGAATATTTCTCATTTGAAGCTTTTGAATGGCGAGTACTATACCATATTGCCTTCCACAAAGCTAACAATTTTGCAGTTTATTTGCGATGATATAATGGAGGCTAAGGAAGTTCGAACAGAAATCAACATGCGGTTAAACTTTGAACAAGATACAGATGCAGATGTGAAAATTAACTTTTCTTCTGGTGCAACTGGATTGATTGAAATAAATCCCTGCTATTCAAAAAGAAAGAGGGTTTCTTGTACCAAAGCAGATGGGCAGAGGAGGTCTAATTCAAGCCAAGTGACACTTGAAAACACAACTTTTTCATTCAGACAATTCAGTCTCAAAGAACAAGCATAGTTACTCTAAGAATGGACAGACCGAGTTTACAAGTCCCGAGGTGAATGATGGAGAGGATTTAAACAGTGATGAATGTTGCCTATGTGGAATGGATGGGAATTTTATTTGTTGTGATGGTTGCCCATCTACATATCATTTTCGATGTGTTGGTCTTTCCAAAGCTCATTTACCAGAAGGAGCATGGTATTGTCCAGAGTGTGTTGTGGAGAAAATTGATTCCCAGGGATCAAGAGCATCAAAGTCATTGAGTGGAGCTGAGATCTTTGGTATTGACCCATATGGGCGTGTCTTCTTTGGTACTTGTGGCTACCTATTGGTGTAATTCAAAGTTATTAGTGAAGTGTTTGAACTTTAGAGTAACACGATGTTAACCAAATATTTTAGGCTTAATGGTATTGGCTAATTTCAAAAGTATTTTTGGTGCAATTCTTCCTATAGCCTACTTAGGATATCTGCCCTAGGTTTGTTGAAGCTATTTTTTGCATTTAACCCTCAATTGTAAGTTCGCAGGAAAATCTTTCTTTGCTCCGTTGGATAAATTTTCCAAATTCGCTTATAATTCAATCTTTTCTCTGGACATGTTGCTGTAGGTCTGATTCTGCATCAAATCCAACTACCATGTACAGGTATTACTATTGAAGTTTGTTTAATATTGAAGTTTGTTTCACAATCAGGAAATTCGTAATGTTTACTATTGAAGTTTGTTTATAAAGGATGATAGATTTCCTTTCGTAGGGATTGGTTAAGCACTTTTGTTAAGAACTTAGATTATATCTGACTCGTGACTTTTAAGATTTTGGATTATTTGACCTGCTATTGCTGTGACATTAGATTTACTTTCTATGCATATTTTTTAATGTTGCTTTCTGTACTCTGAAATACTGGGCCTGAGACTTACAAATAATGATATATGGGGCATTCAAGGATGTGCGACTTTTGAGATTTTGGATTATTTGACCTGCTATTACTGTGACAAAAAATTTACTTTCTATGCATGTTTTTCAATGTTGCTTTCTGTACTCTGAAATATTGGGTCTGAGACTTGCAAATAATGGTATATGGGGCATTCAAGGATGTGCATATGACATTTTGGAGCTTAATTTCTCCTATCTTCATTGTCTAGTTTCTACCATGTGTTTCAAGCATAATTTTTGCTGATGCTTGTCTTTAAATTTGCGTTGAATGATCAAATACATTTAGCGTATAGTAGACTAGGAGAAGGAAACACTGATCGTTCATCAAGTTCAGTGACAAAGTAATAAGCTTTGAGTATGTAGATTTTCAAGTTAGCCATAATTGTGTTGATATATCTAGATATGAAATGTATTTGAGTTTAGAAATGTCTCAATATTTCGAGTGGACACTGCCCCATCATCAGGGGATTCTGTAGCAAATGGATATAAAAAATCCATGCCATTGGAAGTTGGATAGATTACTGGTAAAAATGAAGTATGCTAGATCTTATAAGTTGTACAAATGATGTTATTGACATATTATTGTGGATTGCAGGTGTTTTTGCTAGAAGATTTAGTAAATTCAAAGAAGAATTTTTTTTTTCTAGGCATGGTAGCACTTATTGTAATAAGGTCCATGGAAGATACACCAATCCATGTGATTTCCAAGCAACTTTGTCTACTGACCTTCCATGAATGACAAGCTAATGAAATGAATTTGTATTGATATCCACTAAGGACCAAACTATGGCAAAAAGACCAGAGATTATGCATCATTCATGAGATGTCCATATAAAATAATGGGTACAAAAGCACCTTAGATGAAATGAATTGAAATTTAAAACAAGTACATCAAGAGAAATAAAATAGGATAATCAGGGCATGTAAGTAGGTTATCATGAGGGGGACTACCCTAGGAAGGGAAAGCGAGCCAGTGAAGAAACAATGCCAGACAGAAGTGTAGCTACAACCAAGAGAGGAGGGAGCATGCCATACTCATCCTTTGAAATAAGGTGGATGCCTAGTACCAGTGCCTACTGGATAATATGTTCGGCCCAGGCTGATAGTGCCATAGGGAGTTTTCTAGGGCAGCATTAACACTCTCCTCCCCGAGACAGATGGGGGAGTACTCCTAACAGCTAGGAACAATATATTACCAAATACAAGAGAGAAACTAGTAATGCACCACTAAGAACATGGATGCCTCTCCTTTGCAACTCTGATCCTCCTGGATGGTGTGGGTTTAGAGAACAGAGCTGTACAGTCCTAGTAGTACTATAGTACTAAAATGAGTGTCAGTAGGATGCTTTGTACCCATGGCCCCTTAGCCTGGAGGAAGGAAGGAATTAATATTTGAAGCTGTGGCAGAAAAGCCTTGATGTAAGGGATGCTTTGTACCTCAGGATTGTTGCTACACATCAAATGGCATGTCTTGTAAGGCATCCAGTTAACACTTTTAAATTCTCAATAGTGGGTCCCCATTGAAATTTGAAGTGGAATTTATGTTTTGCATGCAATTTTGAGTTGCAGATAAAATTAAAGACCTACCTGGAGCAATGATTTTCCACAGACCTGCCTGGAGCAATGATAAAATTAAAGACAGCCATGCACTATGCCTTAAGAATAACCAACCCCTTTCCTTCACACTATTCTCTTTGTATAATGTTTGAAGCTGAGAGAGTATATCAAGAATGATATTTTCAAGCTGTGATAGCTCCCCTGTATGTGTCGAAGAATCAACATCAGTGTTGAAATTAGCAAAGACCAGCAAACCAATTGTGTGCTGTTAAGTTCCACTGGAGGACAACTTACATTGCTGAGGGTAGAAAAAATATTCTCTGCCATTTTGATTTTCTCAAATGCATTTGAAGAATGAAAAGCCATGAGAAGAACTTCCAAGGTTTCTAGGGCTGGGACTTTATTTAGCCACTTGATTATATTATTCTAGGTAATTGGGATTAAAGGGATGGCATAACAGCTGAGTTATCTTGAAATACGGTAAAATGGAATTTAAGGGTACAATGGAATTTAAAATTTAAAGGAAAATTTTCTAAGACTTTTTTGACCTGCTATATAATCTTGGAAATTTGGGATAAATGTCCTAATGTTCAACATTGCCCAGGCAAACCAAATGATTGTATGAGTATATTTTTGAGAAAATGGTAAAAAAATGGCCAATTCAGGAAAATTATTCCTTAA
>LPNX010527970.1:797590-869726 GCA_001517045.1 Pseudotsuga menziesii
TGGACCTTAGCCTGTCTCTAAAATCACTTCAGGTTAATGCTTCATGAATCATTTTTGTATTGACCAACAGAAACAAAAAAATATAGTACAACAGGAAAACAATTTCAAATTAGGAAATTTGGCTTTTCGTTTGACTTCTTATCTGTTTGTGCTCTGTCTCTTTCTCTGCAATTAAGACTCAGGACCATTCTTTTGTCTGAAATTCAACATGTTTTTTCCAATTACTAGCTTTAGTTGGAACAGTTGAGCTTTCTGCTCTAGGCTGTGAATTTTCCTTTTTGGAGTACTTACAGTTTTAAAAGTTGCAGACTTGTAATGACTGAGAAGATGGAAATTACACTTTTACTTTATCTATGTTTTGGATAAGGATAGTTTGTGCAAGGTTTCAAATAGGATATAGATTTTGCTTCAAAATGAGCATTTAGCAACTATTTGGAGATCAACCTTTAGTATCCCCAGTTTGTTTTGATCAAGAATGGTATGCCCCCCACTAAGTGGAACCTAGTAGAGTGCCACTTATTGTTATATTTACATAAGCACAAATACTAATGGTGTTTTTTAGTAATGATCCAAAAGATAATGTTCTGTACAAGATAATTCAAATACTTTAGGTGCTAAGGTTTGTTCTTCCATGATTTTCACTGAACAACAACTCTGAAGCTATAGACATTTAGACAAGGTACTAACTAAAATATCATCCAAGTGTCAGGAACAACTAAAAATATGGCTATCCAAACTTAGCTACCTGGTTGTGGAAGCAACCTTAGTCTTACAACATCATTAGATTTCTTGCAGTGATTAGAATGTTGTCTGGAGCTGCAAGGTATGCACATCCCAACCAGTATTCTCTATCGGCCAACATGAGGCCACGTTGCAAACTCAGAGAGGGAATATCTTCACAAGATCCAAGGATTGGGCCACCTTAAATGTGATAGGTTGGTCTTAGGAAAGTTAATTAGTTGACATAAACTCTGTTTAGATTTTCTAATGATTTTCTAATGATCTTTCTGGCCCTTCCTCTTTCTGGCGTTGACCAACGGGATATGCAGCACGCATTGAACTATTCTCTAATGACCACATATGTGAAGAACAACTACAAATAATCTCAGATCTGAAACTAGAGCGATCATTTATCCCTCTGTTATAATGCCATAACATATTTCCTACCTTGAAACCAAAATCTCTTTGCATAGCTTCAAAATCCTCCATGGCTTATTGCAAATACAATCCTTCCTTACCAATGTGTCAATGATCTAAAGGCTCAGTGTGTGAGCTGCGATAAATTATGTCATCCATGCAGAGGCTTGGTCCCATTGTGTACCAAACCCTGCCACAAATTGAGTGCTTAAGTGAAAAGAGCAGACTATAAGTGGATCATTGTCCTAGAATACTAGATGAATGTTGCCTCTATTACAAGCTTCAATAACAATGTTAGGAATGGTTTTCTTTATTGCTACCCCAAAATTACTTGAAAACGAAAGGCTAGAGATGTGCCTTTACTCCTATTTCAACTATTGGAATTCGTTACTTTGTCCTAAGTGTTGATTGGTTGTCCAGTATGAACATTTAAGGTTGTTGAAGATGGGTAGGCTGTAACTGAAGATGGGAAGGCATACAACCAATTAAGCCACCTTAGCATTTGATCTGTGCTAAGGCTTCTTCCTATCCTTGGTGATGAACCAAGACAAGATGAAGACAATGATGAGCATAGTACACACAATCACCTTCATGAAATGAGAGCTGAAAAATTGCATGAGATATGGACTACCATTCATGTCTTCAAACCCCAACCAAGGGAGCTCATCCTTCTCATTAGCCCCTTCTATCCAAATTTGGATAGCGCTGAAAAATACAGCTTCCTGAAACTGCTCACAAGCTATCCATGAAAATGGAAAATTTGGTTGTTCTAGACCTGCAATCAAATATGCTTCCTGTTGTTCCACATCTAAAGCAAACTCTGAAATAAATGGCTGAAAAATCTGATCAAAATTCACCCTAGGAGAGGATAGGACAGGATGCTCCAAATCTGCACTAAAAGCCTCTCCATTCTGCTCTAAATCAGCAATGTCATCATGCTCAAATGGTTGGAAATGCTAGAGGAATTCCTCTTGGACATGATCTTCTTGATTAACCTCATTAGCATCATGCTGTTCAAAATCTGATGGGAATTTTACATTGCATATGGCATTATATAACTTGTCTGGCCTTGTAAAACATTTATCAAGCTATTAAATATCTATGAACTGGTTTGGGCCTTTGTCAGTGAATCAAAATGGCACACCCATCATTGCTTTTACCTACTTTGCGCTGCTCCACCCGAGGTGTGTTATCATCTGTCTGATGCTTTATATGGGCAATGTTTTACTATTTTGGTCCAAGACTTGGTGCCTTGGTGCAATGCTGGAGGTTTACATCATATCTACTAATCTGATCTGAACTGCATTATACAATGAATCACAGCTTATAAATTGCCTTGTGATGTTTTCAGGATATTAAGAGATACAAGTTGGGAAATCCAAAATCCTTTCATTATCTTAACCAAACCAATTGTTATGAATTGGATGATGTAAGTGATGCTGAGAAATATCTTAATACTAGAAAGGCAATGGATATTGTTGGCATCAGTCCAGAAGAACAGGTATGGTTTAAATAATCTATTAGCTCTTCATGAAACTGTTCTATTTCATGACCTCTTAAATGGGTTTTACATAGTTGACTTTGTAGAGTATGTTGTTAATTGGCTGCTTTTACTCTTTTGGCACATCTTTTGCAGCATGTTTTTAAGATGGAGCAATAAGAGTACACAAAAGAAGAAATCAATTGGAGTTACATTGATTTTGTAGATAATCAAGACGTACTAGACCTTATTGAGAAGGTTTTTCCTGTTGTCCCTGTATTTGTGTGGTGTGCTATTAATTAATTTTTGGTCTCATACTATAATTTATCATTTATAGATGCTATGTATCAGTGTTTCTTGGGCATTTATGAGCTAGTTTGGTCCTGTGCCATATAAAAGTTAAAGAGTGTTAATTGAGGATTGGTGAGTCAGTTATGTATGGGCCATGGTAGAATCAGCTTACTGTTTTATTGGGAAACAACTTCTATTATATACGGAGACTAGGAGCAATTGCTACTGAGTGATTTTTTATAAACTGTTCTAGGCATCTAACATTTATGATATATTCTAGGGTCTAAAATCCTACTAACATGTGATGGGAAACCATGTAACGAGGAGCTCAGAAAAAGTTTGTTCAGGTTCCCTGTGTTTTCTTTGCTCACAATTCCTCTAAACTTTGTCAGAGTTCCAAGTACAGACAACCATGCCAACTGGAGGGTTGAAAGCTTGTCATTTAATTCCCATGCAGGAGGGCTGTGTGTCCAACTGTGGTGACTCTTTCTCCTCTCCCTTGTGACTTGGCTAGTTTGTTGCCTAGGAATTCTCTCACTCTGTTGTGACATTTGATATCTAGCAGAGGCAGTTGGGGATGTAGCAGGAGGTTCTCTATTCATGGTGCATGGTGCATGGTGCCCCTCCATATTGATATAGGAGTTGGTGTAGGTGAATCAAGTCCAAATCTATCTTTTGCACTTGCACTGTAATATGCAGCGATGATTAAATGTACCATATGCATTGTCTAGATCCAATGCGCTATTATATGGATCTCCACCCACCCAAGCTACTGAGCACCTCGCTTCCATCTCTCGGTGCAATGAATATCATATTCTGGGTTTATTCAGTGGTTAATGATCATATAAGATTCAGGTGTATGAGAAGCCTCAGACCTACTTCCACATGGAATTGGTCTTATGGCATTTGTTTTTTTTTTTTTTTAAATAGTTATAGCTGTGGATACAACGACGACAATTTTTTAAAAAATTTCACAGCCATGGATACAGCGACGGCTTGGCGTGGATATAGAGACGGCTTGGCATGGATACAGCGACGGCCAGGCATGGATACAGAGACGGCCAGGCATGGATATAGTGACGGCCAGGCATGGATATTGCAACGCAAATTAGGGGTCGTCTCTATTGCGACGAAATTGTTTCCACAGGAAAAAAAACACTTAGACGTGGCAATATCCACGCTTTTCCATGGATATTGCCATGTTTTTTCCGTGGCAAAATTGATCACTTGTACTAGTGTTTGTTTATTCCTCTCAAAGATCTACCTTGTATTTTTCTGCATCCATGATGAGATTACATTTACTCATGAGTCAAATTATTGATGTATTGCAGATGCCTACTCAATGATACTCTCTGATCAAGCTGGCTCTTACCTCAAAGTGATAACTTTCTCTATCAAAGCTCTCACCTATCAGATCCATCTAGCGTTATTCTTTGGGAGGCATTCTGTTATACCAAAATCATGTCACAAACATGGGATAATATCTCTAACACCTTCATTTTCCCTCAATCCCAAACTTGAAGTGAAAACAGTGCTCCAGATGTTGATCCTACATATAAAACTCCAGCACCACTCTTACCCTTAATCTTATAAGTGGTACCTTATATAGCACTGCCTAAGTTATGTGGAAGACAGGCAGTGCCACCACCTTTCACCTTTGTTTTTGGTGTGGTTCTCACCTTGCACAACTCTTTCATAAGGGAGTATAAGTGGCACCCTTCATAAAAAGTGAAAAAAAGAAGTTTTCACGAAGCTTGTAGAACAAAATCTTTGTGGCTAGCCTTATCCCTACTCACCTCGGTCAGTTAAGCTCAAGATACATGCTTTGGGGATCTCATGGACACCTCACCCACCTATTTATCAACCATTCATATCCCTTTGATCCCTATACAAATAGGCTCATACTCCATGGTTGAGGAGAGAAGAAAAGAGTAAAGTTATGTTGCTCAATTAACATCCTGGCCTAATCCATTAGAGAGCATAGAGGAGTAATTTGGAGCTATTGAGGATGAGATGTTAGTATTGTGAAGGAATGCATCGACACTAAGGCAAAAGGTTGTAAACACTTTCATTCATCTATTAATGCAAAGTTGGTTCCTTTCCCATATATCTGTTATGTTATAATCTCACATGTGTATTATCAGATTCCTTAGTCACCGATATAGTTCTATGGATAGTTTTTTGGTATCTTTGAAAAGTGAAAAAAGGAGGTTTCATGAAGATTTTAGAGCAAAATATGTGTGGCTAGCGTTATCCCTACTCACATGGGTCAGTTAAGCTCGATATCCATGCTTTGGGAATCTCATGGACACCTCACCCACCTATTTCTCAACCATTCCTATCCCTTTGAGCCCTGTAAAAACATACTCATACTCCATGGTTGAGGTGAGAAGAAAAGAGTAAAGTTATTCTACTGAATTAACATTCTGGCCTAATCCATTAGAGAGCATAGAGGAGCAAGTTGGAGCTAATAGGGATAAGAGGTTACTCTTCTGAAGGAGTGCATTGACACTAAGGAAAAAGGTTTTGAACTCTTTCATTCATCTATTAATGCAAATTTGGTTCCTTTCCCATATATCTGTTGTGTTATAATCTCACACGTGTATTATCAGTTCCTTAGTCACTGATATAGATATTTTTTCTGCCTTTCATACACCTAGGGGGGGCATGGTAGAAATATTCAAGCCACTCGGTGTGTCCTTGCGGGAAAGTCTCGAATCAAGGTTGTCACCTTGTTATTGACTCCTCCATTTAGGATCAACTCCTAACGAAGCCAAGGGGGGTAGACCCTATTAAGTTACTAAGGATAATTACTTTAGTATGATGGTATTAAATTGAATAAGTTGTTTAGGAGTTTGAGGTTAACAATTGAGAACCATAGATAACAAGATGAAAAATAAACACAAGTAAGCACAATGATGACACACAATATATATCTGGAAAGAAGTAAACAAATAACGAATGCCTTAAAATGGAGTCGCAAAATGATTAAATATGCTTGCATGTTCTTAGAGTGAATGTTTTGCAATTGTCTCTTGTTACGTTTTAAGTTAATATGAAAAAATGAGTGGATTAAATTAGGTGAAGGGGGACTCCAGATACACCCGAGGGGTACTTGGAGTATTTCCAAAAATAAAACCTTCATGACTACCCAAAATGAATGTGTGGGCTAAATGGAGTCTCTGAGACTGTGTTCATAATACACCCACTAGGGTGTAACAGAAATCGGTGCCTTGAGCTCACTGTCCAAGAGTTCCCACATCCTTTAGTTATTTTGACACTGCTTACGGTTTGTCCAAGGCATTGGATTTTTTCCTGATGGTGGTTAATTGGGGAAAGTGATCACTCATGTTTCTCTTCATGCATCTTGACTGATCGAATGAACCACAGCCAAAACACAGAGCATCCACACCGAAGTCTTTGTAATTTTTAGTAAATTTTAATCGATGTGTTTTTATTAGAAAGAAAACCCTCCAGGAACCTCTTTCAATCCAAGTGGACCTTAATCGGGGAATCAAGAAGGGGGTTTATTTTAAATTGATTTCTTGTAGAAATTAACAGTGAACAATGAAGCAACAAAAATAAAACAAACCACAGGTTCTCTAATTAAATCTACCACAATCCTATTTCAGCTTTCGGTTCAATCGGGATTCGTGGGGTAAGTATTCAAGTTAATTTGACTTCATAATATAGAATATATGATGAAAGTAATCAAATTAAACTCTTTTGAATAAAAAAATAATTTAGAGGGAAAAAAATAAAAATAAAAAATAAAGGAAAAATGGGCATGAATCCCCTCAGGGGGGATGGCGAATGGGATTGAAAGAGCCTATTTGAAATTATTTTTTATTACCAGTAGTTACAATATCATAAAAATTATATAATGACTCTTTTTTCTTATATAGAACGAACCCAAGAGCTTACAAAGCGCAAAAATTGAAAGATTTTGGGAAAAGGGGAGACCCCTGGGGAGGTTCCAGATGGCCCAAAAGTTACTTCTCGGATAGCACCTCCTCCTATTTTATGTTATACCTGTTAAAAAATATAAATATTATTAAACTTAAATATTACCAAAATCACTTTGAAAGTACATCTGGGTCAGCCCACTTTTAATCGAAAAGAGCTAGTTCAAAACTAGTTAATGAAAAGGTGAAAAAGGAACCAAGGAAAGCAAGATTTCCTTGGGATCTTGTCCTGACTTTGGGGAAGCCAATATTATGTGCAGTGATTGCTGGATTTATCTTTTATAATAGAAAACAGAAATCTAATGCATGCAAGTTACAAATTTTCTTTAAAATTCCATGCAAAAAGGACGATTTCCCCAAAGCTAGATCTAGAAGGCTTATGAAACCTTTTAAGAACAAGATCTATATTATGAGATTTAATAATATAGATCTATGTTAAATTTTACTCTAAGATGATATATATAAGGCAGTCAAATATATGAAACAAATAAACCGGTATATTTTAATAAAATGGAGAAAGAGAAAGGGGAAAGGCCTATTGTTGGACAGATCTACAATGGAAACTTGTTAGTGGAATGCAGAGGGTGAATGCCTTCACAAAAATGTTGGATGTATAGTTGATTCAAACTAGATCCATAACTCATCCAATCCATTCCACCTGAAAGCTAAAAACACAACCTTGCACAAAACCTTATGAGATATGGATATATATATGAAAAAGAGACAAGAATTACATGCAAACAAGCTTATTAAACATGTATAACCTAGATATTAAAAAAAATATGCTATGGGATATAGAAAAAAAAGTAATCTTACTTTCCCAATTACACTCCTATTGATTCAGTTGAATCATTCAAGCCAGACAAGGTTCAGATGTAGAAATTGAGAGAAAAACCGACAACATCAATAGACGCAAGACGATGCTTATTCCACACACATGAGAGCATTACACCATTTAGCCTGCAAAGATTATTTATTCCAACAATAAAAATATTAAAACAGTATTACAATAGAAATCCATTCAATCCAACTCTAACTAGCTTGGAAGAGGAAAACTGTGCTTTATTTATAACAAAAACTACAAACCTAGCCTAGAGGGAGCACAATTCCCAAGGAGAGAGAGACTGCAACTACATGAGGAGTCAAGATGAGCTTGATCTAATTCTATCTAAGTCTAATCTGAGTCTAACAAAGTGTAACTAGAAATCGGAGAGCTGATCAGACTGACGCATCAACCGGTTAACTGAAACATCAACCACATCACATCTAGATGAGCCCACATGTGTGGAGGAGAGAGAGAGAGGGCACAAATCCCAATATTGCATGCTGAGGTGCACTCCCTCTTCAATGCAGATCAACTCCTTCTATCAAGGAATGGTCAACTCTAGTCAATCCAAAGCCGATGAGACTGATTTTAGTCAAATCGGAGCAAATTCTACTAATTTAGGAAATTGGATTTTCTCCATTATTTAATTAATTTATCAGTTCAAATAATCAATATTTGAATTTTAGGGTTTTCTGACTTGAGTAATGGGAAAATCACTCCAAACATAGGAAAAGTGGGTTTATGGCTTTACCTGGTGCTCTAATTTAGGAAATGAGCACCCCCATGACTAGAACTAATTTCTAAGCCCACTTTTATTATAGAACCATTTTTTCCATTTAGACTATTAAAAAATAGCCTAAGTTTTGGAAAAATTAAACTTTAAAAAAACTTAAAATATTAAAAAAAATTAAAACCTAGGGGGACTTATACATGTTCATATGACTAGACCATAATGCCTAGCATGTTTATACATTGACACATAGACTCTAATAACCTCAATAGGCCTAAATTCCAAGCCGGTCACCCCAAATTTAGAGGTATTGAGTGAAAAACTCAGAAATTATCAGTCTTTTATTAAACAACCAATACTAACCAAGGGAAAAATACTCTGGGCTGATCGGATTGACAAATAAATTCCAAGAGACTGAGTCTTTTACAAACACTATCGTGCTAGAACATTTTATTACAACTCCCCTACGGGGTATGAACATGTGATATAGTACAACAAACACTTCCCATAAGCAATTCTGAAGGTATTCCGAAGTCCGAACAAATCATCTTTGTCCAGTTCACCGGGCTCACTTGATAAAAAACCACTAAGTACAACTTATGTGGTAACATGTGGCTCCATCTAGGGACACATGCTCTAACTAATATTCTGATCAAAGAAGAGGATGTGAGAAATCCGGAATCTCTGAGTCCTGCATAGCAATTAAATCTTGTCAGTAATATGTATATAAAATAAACTATCTATAAAAGAAGATTAATGTACATAATTAGTCTATGATGTACAAAAAAGAAATGTTTTACAAGACTAATATATGAAAGAAAAATTTCGAGGTTAGTACCATGGTACAAGACATCTATAATACAACAATATGATACATGAAATTTAAAAATACATGGAGGGAAAGGTTTAGAAATTGGCCCTAAAACCACCAATGCCAATAAAGGCATCAAACCGTCTCAGCGAAGAACATCTTGAGGAGAAATCCATTCACTGGTAGGATTAAACTTTCTCTTTCTAGGTCATTTAAATAGAAAGAATTTGTGCCTGCTACTTCATCAATGATATATGGCCCCAACCATAAGCTGTTGAACTTTTCGTGTTTCCCAGGTTTCTCCCACCATTAGTCCCAATGAAATACTATGTCACCTACTTGAAAGGATCCAGGCCAGGTAGATATATCAAAGGTTCTCTTGACTTTGTCTCAATTTATGATACTTTTGTCAAGGGAATTTCTTCTACTCTCATCTAACTCGATCAACTAGTTGATTATGTTCTAAATGGAATCCTAATCTTAGCTGAAGGTCTGGAGAAGCTGATACACTAGAATCTTTAAGTGGGCAAGTAAGGTGACATCTAGGACATAGATAAGTTCAAAAGGGATCCTTCCGGTTGAACTTTTATTTGTGATTCTATCAGCCCATAATGCAAACTTGATCTTTCTATCCAAATCCTTTTTATTATCACCCACAATTTTCTTTATTATGGTCATTGAGTTTTTATTACTTGGCTTGGCTAGACCATTTCCTAGGGGATAATAGTTGGATGAATGGATAGGAAAATGCCGTACTTGAAACAAAAGGATGAAATCTCAAAGGACACGAAGGACGGGCCATTATCTATGATGATTCTGGCTGGGACATTGAATCTTGCGATAATCTTATCTTCTAAGAAATCCATGACTACAACATCAGTTTCCTTCTTTGTGGGTATCGCCTCTACCCACTTGGTGAAATCATCAGTGGCGGTGAGTATCCAATAATAACCATTGTTTGATTTTTCCTTTAAATTACCGATGAAATCAATCCCCCACTGTTGGAAAGGGGCTTGGACTACTATTGGGTTTAAAGGCAAGGCTTTCATTTCTTTCTTTCCATTGAACAAATGACACTGGGGGAAAACTATGACAGACTTGTGCACATCTAAAAAGAGTTTCAGCTAATAGTATGTTGCTCTAAGGATTTTATGGGCAGTTGTTCTTGCTGCAAAATGTCCACCACAAAATCCTGCATGGAACTCAACCATGAGTTTTTTGGACTCAGGTTCATCGACACATATAAGTATTAAAACATCAACATTTCTCCAATCAAAAACATCTTTTGTTAAACAATACTTAGTTTATTTTAACCTTAATGCTCTTCTTTTATGGCCAAGTAGGTGTAACATCCTCGACCCTCCGACCGACGAAGAGGACACTACCATAACATTGTCTATCTGTGAAACTAACCCCATGAACATACACATAAAAATTAAAATGTTTTGAACTAAAGCATGCATACATTATTACCATATAGCGGAAGTAAAACCATGCATTCAAGCATTTAACATGTTCATTGTAATTCATTAAACATCAAATACAATTGTAGAGATTGAACACAAGAGAATACTTATATTATGAAGGAGTCATCCCACAACCAGCTATGTCGGTACAAATTTCCACCCAACCATAGGCCAGTGTGCTACTTAATCTCTCAGCAACACTACCACCCCCTAGCTGGGAATGATTCCCCAAAGAATAAGGAGCTAAGTAGGCTCACACATAGCCAAAGATACACAACTCATCCAAGCTAACATAGTTAGGTTTATCATACCATCAGGGAGATGGGAAAAGCTGAGTGCTAAGCTGGTGGGATCACTAAAGAGCTAAGGACACTTGCACCAGAACTAGCTTGATTTCTAGAACACCCACGCACACCCAACACAAGGAATCAGTCCCCTCTATGCTACACAATCCCTTAGGCCCTGACTTCCCTTCCAGTGCTATTCAGGGGGTGTGGAGAAAACAAATCTATCCCTCTAGCTCTGTCTGTGAGGCTCCCGAACACGCCAGGTTGATCAAGAAGACCAAGCCTTCATTCCCACTCAAAAACATTCCAAAGACCAACCACTACATACACACAGCAAAATCGAGCAATTCACAGCTCTAGGAAAAAAAAGGGAAACATTACTGCAGCCAAAATGGTGCTTCATAGCTTAGACCGAGAAAGATGATCTAGAGTTTTTCTTGACCCTAACATGTCCAAAAAAACTCAGTGATAACCCACACTCGTGGTTAAAAATAACAGGCACGACTTCTCCACTGAAAACAACAGGAAATATATAGCTCGATTGGGGAGGAAATTAGACTCAACAGACTCTCAGCATCGAGATGGATTCGTATACATAGAACCTCAAAACCGGTAAGGTAACTACACATAGCAAAATCCAACAATGATATTCACGCACATGAAAATTCCATCCATTTTTGGGAGAGAACCCAACATGGATGTCTAGTAATGAATAAGATGTTCAATACCAAAAATTGTGAGGATGAGAACCCACACAGCCAATTCGTGAAGGTAAGGCATTCCCTCCCCCGTTCTCTGCGTGAAGGAAAAAAATGGATAATGGGTCATGGTCTCCTCCTGCCCATGTGAGGGTGAATGAGTCTCCTGGTGGAGTGTGAATGTGGGCAAGGGCTAATAGTCCTACTAGACACCACTGCCCAGCAATAACTGCCCAACTAACATCATAGGATTTTAATTTTGTAGTTGACTGATTGAGACAAGGAAAGGTGATTAAGTCAAAATGGTCGGTGACAACTAAATGGGTTTATCAACTGACACTTGGTTTTTCCCCATTGGCCCTGAGGGTTAAATATTTCCCTCCCTATCCTTAGGAACATCATGCCCTTTTCATTATGGTTGCATTGACATAGCTGGTTGTGGGTATTTTTAATTAAAATGCATGTTTATATGATACCAGAATTAATATGTGCCAGATAGCACAATATACCATTGAAAATGATTTTAATTGCCAAAACATAAAACAACCAAATCGATGGTAAGTCTTTTTCCTTTATCTCCATACCACAATTTATTATAATATATACATCATATACATTTAATGCAAATGGGGTCAAAACCGGGGTCTTACATTCCCCTCCCCCTTCAATAGCACTATCCTCAGTGCTTTACAAAATTGAACAAAATCCTACATTGGTACCACCTCAGTGTTCCGCAGAATTGAACAAAAATGGGTGTGCTAATCATATGGCATCCTCCAGCTTCCATGTAGCCTCTTTAGGACCGTAGTGCTCCCATTGCACCTTTACCTTCCCTATGGATTGGCTCCAGAGCATTGTGACCTTTTTATCAAGGATGCACATTAGCTCGATTTGGAAATCTCTCTTGGGTTCCACTTGAATCACATCTCAATTTATCACATGGTTAGGATCATGTGCATATTTCTTAAGAAAAGAAACATGAAAAACATTATGAGCTCTAGTGATAGCAAGCAATGCAAATCTATATGCATCCGACCCTATTCTTTCAAGCATTTCAAATGACCCACAATATCTAGGTGACATCTTGGCACAACTTCCAAGATTCAAGGAACTCTTATTTTCCCTCACTCTGAGGTAAACATGATCCCCAACACTAAACTCTCTGTTCACCCTATGCTTATCTGCATATATTTTTTGTCTGTCCTGGGATGCTTTTAGATTCTGTATGATCTTTACAACCTCTTTCTCCATCTCCTTAAGCAATTCTGGACCAAGCACAACCCTGTTGACTGGATTATCCCAAGTCGTTGGTGTCCTACAACTTTCCATACAAAGCTTCATACGGACTCATCCCCAAGGATCCTTGCTGTCCATTGTTATAAGAAAACTCTACCAAGTGTAAGTAATCTTCCCACTTGGTCGGTTTATCCATCACATACATGCAAAGCATGTCTTCAAGCACTTGTTTAACTCTATATGTTTTCCCATCAGTCTGAGGATGGTATGCAGTCCTAAAGTTCAACTTTGTACCCAAATATGCCAACAACCCCTTCCAAAAATTGGAAGTGAACTTGACATCTTTGTCACAGACTATTGCCTTAGGAAATCCATGGAGTTTGAAAATATCTTTCATGAATATATTTGCAATGTCATCAGTCTTATGCATAGACTTAACCAGTATAAAATGTGTTGCCTTTGTCAACTTGTCCACCACAACCATGACGGAATCATGTTGTCTCCAAGTCATCGGCAATCCTGTAATAAAATCCATGGAAATAACTTCCCATTTCCATTATGGAATTGGAAAAGGCTTCAACAAACCTACAGGATGTTGATTCTCAACCTTTACCTACTGACATTTCATGCACCTTGAAATATATTCAGCCATGTCCTTTTTCATTCCTTGCCAAAAGTACTGCTTTCTGGCTGTAGCAATTGTCTTCTGATATCCTGGGTGACCAAAATATGGAGCTTGATGGATCTCATCCATAATAACTCTCCTCAACTCTGCTACATTTGGAATATAGATTCTACCTTTATAAGTAAGAAGTCCATCTTCTTCCAATTTATATCCCTCATACCTCTTCTCAAGACTTTGCTGCTGCAATTTGTCTTTCAACTACACATACATTTCATCTTCAGCAGTATTACTAACAATATGTTGTCACAAATCTGATTGGAAAATACTAAGAGATGCCACATACATTTCCTGCACCTTCCTATTGGGTGCATCAGCTACCTTATTCTCTTTTCATTTTATGTGTTTGATTTCGAAATCAAATTCACATAAAAAATCTATACATCTCACTTGCCTAGCAATTAGAGTAGGCTGATCAAATAAATACTTTAGACCACAATGGTCTGTCCTTAGCTCAAACCTTTTTCCCATCAAGTAATGCCTCCACATCTTGAGAGCATGTACTATGGGTGCAAGCTCTAGATCATGAGTGGCATAGTTTTTCTCATGTTCCTTCATATTTCTTGACTCGTAACATATCACGTGGTTATCTTTCATAAGGAATCCTCCAAGCCCTTGTCCTCATGCATCAGTACATACCACAAAATATTTCTCTGGGTCTGCAATTTTCAATATTGGTTCACTGGTGAGAATATTCTTCAACTGCTGGAAACTTTCTTCACACCTCAATGTCCATTCAAACTTTATACCCTTCCTTTGCAAAGAAGTGATGGTATGTGCAACTTTGGAGAATCCTTCAATGAATCTCTTGTATTATCCTACAAGTCCCATAAAAGATCTTACATCTGTCACAATTCTTGGAGTAGGCCAATTCATAATGGATTCAATCTTTTCAAGGCCCACATATATTCCATCTTCTGAGGTAATGTGACCCAAATACTGAATTCTATCTCTATAGAAGTCACACTTACTTATATTTGCATACAGTTGATGCTCCTTAAGCAATTACAATGTCAATCTAAAATGCTCTTCATGCTCTTCCTCACTCTTAGAATAAATAAGAATTTCATCAAGGAAAACAAGTACAAACTTGTCCAAATACCTACTGAAGACACTGTTCATAAGGGACATAAATGTAGTTGGTGCATTTGTGAGACCAAATGGTACCACTACGAACTCATAATTCCCATACCTTGTTCTGAAGAATGTCTTGTGAATGTCTTCATCCTTGATTCTCACCTAATGGTAACCAGACCTCAAGTCAATCTTGGAAAATACCTTTGCTCCTCTCATTTGATCAAAGANTTATTTATTCTTCACAGTGAATTTGTTCAGCTGTCTGTAATCAATACACAACCTAAGTGTACCATCTTTCTTCTTTACAAATAGAGCTGGTGCTCCATAAGGAGACATGCTCGACCTGATATACTTCTTCTCCAACAACTCTTGCGGTTGTAGATTCAGTTCTAGCATGTCTAGTCTACTCATCCTGTAGGGTGTCTTAGACACTGGCATTTCTCCTCGAACAAGTTCAATTGTGAAATAAATGTCCCTCTTTGGAGGTATCCCTGGAATCTCATCAGGAAACACATCCCTGAATTCTTGCAACTCATGAAAGTCCTCCAACCAAGGAGTTTCATTCTCTCTTGCATCCAAAATATGAGCTGCATACAACTGGAAACCTTTCCTAGAGAACTTCTTCAACTGCATTGCTGAAATATTCCCTACCGAAATAACCTTTGGAATTCCTTTCACAACTATTAGGTTCCCTTCTTCATCCATGCATTCGAAAGTCTTATTGTAACAATCAAGACTTACTCTGTGATCTTCTAAGCAATCCATTCCAATGAGAACATCATAGGAACCAAGTGGTAGAACATTCAGATCCACACAAGTGACCAATCTATTCATGACCAATGGACATTTCTCTACCACTTCGCTAACATTTCTCTTAGTTCCATTGGCTAGCTAAACTAACCAAGATTTTCTATGCTTTACTTTTTTTAAAAGCACAAATATACACTACTCTAGGGGTAATGTAACTGTGAGTAGAACTAGGGCCAATCATAATAGAAACATATTGCTCAACAATCTTACTTGCAACTTCAACCACAGTTGACTAGTGATTTTCCTGGAAGTCCTCCAGTGCTGCATAAATAGTAGGGACGGCCCTTGCTACTTGACCCATTGTTTATGCTTCTTGAATGTCATAAGCTGGTCTTGCACTCTCATTCTCAAGTGGACAATTCGTGCACATGTGGGGTCCTCCACATTTCCAACATTGGAGAGGTTCCCTATTTTTTTGTGGCTCTTTAGGTCTTTCTCCTGTCACTTTGGCTGGCTGCTTCTCAGCTTGTAACGATTGTGTCTGTTGATTCCTGAAGTTAGAAGGTTTGAAACCTTTCTTCCTTTGGTCTAACTTATCATGCTTCCTGTCCTTACACGTGTTATGATAATCAGGTTTACCTTTTCTTTTCTCGTAGCAATATTTAGCCTTCCTTATTGCTTCTTCAAGAGTTCTAGGTTCATAAAACTCAATTCTGTCTTTGTAAGACTGAGGCAATCAACTCAAGAAACATTGGATCTCCACTTTTTCATCTTTGAACGGTACCTGACATACCTCAGTAGTTATAGGAACTTATTTACATACTCTTCCATGGTTTGTTGTCCCAATCTAAGCTCATGGAACTCCTTAATATTTTCATCATAATACCTGTCAGAGAGGTATTTCTGCTTGAAATACTTCTTAAATTGCTTCCACTTAAGTATCCTTTCATTGATCCTCTTAACTTGCTTGAAGTGCTCCCACCAAATGGATGCCCTTTCATTCAGATTGAATATGGAAACCCTTGCCTTCATGTTTCCCAAATAATCCTGAACTTGGAAGTACTTATTTATCCCAAGAAGCCAAGCTTCAGCCTCTTCTTCAGTCTTTACCTCACTGTCAAATGTAGGAGGTTTATCCTTCTTGAATTCATCCCGAGAGTGATCCCTATGGCGCCTCTTTCTCTTACCCTTGCCAGAAGAAGAGCTTGAGTCCCTATTGTTCAGGAATAAACACCCTTATAACCTAGGGTCTAGGGTTACCAATGTATTTCTAAAACTTGCAGAAAATCAGCTTTAGTTAAGTACAAAATGGAAACAGGAAGAAATATTGGACTCACCCGAGTACCGACGGTTGATCCAAGCTTTATCTTCTTCCACTCTGCTTCTCTCCAAACCTTTTAGGGATGCACCTCCTTCACCTGCAAAGAGAAAATTCTCCAAGTACAATCTTATGCATGTATATATAACAGGTTAGATAAACAACATATATAGTGCTTAATCAAATATATTCATCAAACCCTAACACATGAAAGATACTCAACACAAAGTTGGAAGAATAATTCTCTTTATTAACAATCAGTGAATGAGATAAGTGTACAACCCAACGCTTGAGACAAGGACTCCTCTGCAGCCAAAGGACTCTAAGTTCTGCTACTCCAAGACTTCTGAAGATATACCATCAGCATAACTTTGCTCTCCAAAATTGATTCCTTAATGCCCTCCCCAAGGACTCTATTTATACGTTGGAAAAGAGAGCAGTTTCAAAGGTTGAGGAGGTTGAGACAGTTGAGATAGTTAATGATTAGGGCTCAAATAATCTCCATTAATCGTGAATTATATTTTTTAATGTCGAATGGATGTGTACGCGACTATTGATATTTAAGACCCACGTATGACACACAAGT
The DNA here is from genome assembly GCA_001517045.1 of Pseudotsuga menziesii. Taxonomy (NCBI): domain Eukaryota; kingdom Viridiplantae; phylum Streptophyta; class Pinopsida; order Pinales; family Pinaceae; genus Pseudotsuga; species Pseudotsuga menziesii. The sequence continues at coordinate 814,931 of LPNX010527970.1, forward strand.
TGCTCTAAGGGAAACCCACGTATAGATCTGTACGCAGGTTGCAATGGGAATAGTCGCGTACAATACACAAGTTGTCAACGAGGATAGTTGTGTATGTACATGAGTTTCAATGAACATAGTCGCGTATGCCAATCCACACTTAGAAAAATAATGTAGCAAGCTGGTTGAAAGGTAAATGCATCTCATGTCATGCCCATCTATAGTGTTTTGGAAAACTTCAATCCTAAAATGTCCTTTTGTGTACCAACATAATGAATTGTCGGCACTTGGATGTAGAAGTTCCATTTGGGTCGATAAAAGATGCCCCCTAATGTGTGAGGTCAGAGGGAAGCGATGGCCGAAATGCATTATAATCATTATCTTTGGAGAACTCAGAAGTCCAATGGAGAAGAGGCAGTACCTGAAACAAATACATAATAATGTCATATACAAAGTCATATCTAAGGATGCTATGTTCAATATACTGGAACACTAGATCCTTTACAATATTTGAGTACATCATATATCACGAGTACAAGACCACGTATATTACAAAGGTGGATCAAAGCCACAATATACAATAATGATGAGTCTTCAAAGATATGGAAGTTGTGTAAGTAACCACAACATAATCTTGAGCAACTTAGTCCATGGATGTGAAACTAAGGTATTCATAAACAATCCCAAAGAACCAATACAATCCAAGCCATGTGAATAGATGTTATTGAAGTTGAACATGAATTAGATTAAATAGATTGTCAATCAATAGGTGATAATCAACAACTGAAGCAAAGGAATTCACCAATAATGAAAGTGAATCTTGAGGTACGATCATCAAAAATTAGGTCTTCGTCGTTAGGAAGTGCTGATGTAGAACCATACTATGATAAGGAAGGCAATAGATCCTCCAACAGATCACAAGAGTGACTAGGAACTGGGTAAAGGAGGGGAGACACAAGTAGTAACAGATATGACAATGATGGAATCAGGATATAGATGAGACACAGGGTTAAGTCCTTGAATAGTGAGCATGACACAGAGATGACCCAAGGAAGCTTTTAACTTTACAGATAGTACAACTTGAATTATCTGTCATGTTGGAGACATGATTAGATTCCCCAGGTAGAATTGACAAGAGGAGGAGTAAGAAACTTGAAGTAATAGCTGAACTAAAAGTGAACACTGAGACATGAGTATCGAAAAAAAATAGAGAGTGCTATGTTCAAGGACGACATGCTGCCACTAACTAAGAACCGAAAGAAAACTTCTTCCTTACATTCCCTGTTAAATTTTAATGAGTCCATGAAATTCAACTCGAATCTCTCTTTATTTTTTGACAAGATTGAAGAGAATAGGGAATAATGCTTGATAGTGTCACTAATTCATGAATTTTATGAGCTCGAACTAGCACATGCTCACGTGATGCTCACTTGGTGTTTTCACATTTTAAGAGAGACTGAAAACTCCAAAGAAGACTCTAGGGGGGTCCTTTTTCATCCAATTTAGTCTCCTGAGGCCGGGAAAGTATAAAACATACCACATAAGAACTCTCTTAACTGACGTAGAAGAAAAGGTGAAACTTTTTCATACTTAGTCAGGGAGGTCCGAAAAATGTTAAATTACCACCTACCCAACGCTCCTTCGAGAGCATCATATAGATTGAGTTTTACGAGTGTGAAGGAAAGCAAGATCACTCGAAAAGATCCATTTGAGTACGAGAAATGGGGCTTACAACAATAAACTCGATGCTTTGTTCTTAGTGTTTAATGAGCATGACAAAGACACAGAGTACACTCGGAATATTTTTCATGTTTAGGTCCAGAGCACGAAAAATAGAAAACTAAGCTCATACCGGGAGTTCCTTTTCCGTGAATTTAGTCCCTTAGGTCCGAAAAAGTGATAAACATGTATCTGACAATACTCTTCTCAATTCCAAAGAAAAGAGAGGGATCCTTTCTTGTATTATTCCATATCGTCCGAGAAAGAGATAACCTACCACCAATGTGGATTCCCATTCACGTATTCTTAAAGAGCTTGAACGGACAAGCTTACTCGATAGTCAAGTCTGTTTTTAAGGAGTTAGACCTGGGCCTAAAGAAACTCCATAAGGGTGGGGATTCCTATAAAGGGATAGCATATAAAAAGAGAGCAAAATGAGGCTCAATTTGGCATGAAAAATAGCTAAAAGGATTCCCCTGAACCATTGACAACTACAGTGTGAGTATCAAAAGACAACAAATAGGTTCTAAATGAGGATACTCATAGGAGGAAGGTCATATCCATGAAAGAACAATTGTAAAGACAAAGAGCTAATGATCAAAAATACCATAGTCCGTGGTTAAAATGTTAATGCTAGGTTTCAAATGGAGTAGGTATAAATGCAGAATGCATGTGAAACGACAAAAAGCCATCCTATATGAGAAAAAACACCTTAAAAATGATGATAGACCTGTCACATGGAAAAGAAAATATGGTGTTAGTTTTATAAATTATGAACCATAGGGAAAAAACCCACTTGAAAAAAAAAAAATTCTATAAATAGTTCAAAACATAAATAAAAACTCACCATTTGGATTTTTAATTATAGAAGACAAGTTTATACCTCTGCCTTCAATTGCTCAGTGTAGACAATCCAGTGGACCATTTCCAAATCTGCAAGTGTCAGGTAAGACTACACTCCATGCTAATTATTTTAATCCAAGCAATTATTAAAATTGATCCTGAATTTCATATTTTTAGGCACCTTAAAAAACCAACACTGTGTACACGAGTTTGCCATAGTAAAAGTCGCGTATGCTGTGTGAGGTGGAAAAAAGAATAAGTAGGGTCAAAATTTCAAAATTTTATATGAAACTAAGGTTTGAAATTGCTTGTTTATTAGGTTGAAAGATGGTGCTTGAGTGGAGGGAGCTTGAAAATGAGGACATGGACCAAGAAGCTCTTCAAGATTCTCCCATAGTGAATTTTTTGTGTCAAAGTGGGTTATTGAAGTTTTTCTGTACTTCACCTATACGGGCCAATGTTTGCCTCTTAGAGTTCTTGATAAATTATTAGGATCATGATTTGGGCATGTTTGACCTTCAGGGTGAGTCCTTGGAGATTAATTCTGAGGATGTCTATTTCATTGTCGGTATATCATGATGGGGAGCTCCAGTAAACTTGGAAGGAAGTGGCAGAGGCAGTGACCCTCTAAGTGTACAGAACTATATTGATATATATTGCACACAAGGCACACAAAAGAGGGGTATCTGCATCTCTATTATTCAGATACATGACCTTCTTTTCCAGGTGTTGATGAGTATGATAGTGAGGGCTGCAGGGTCATCATCACTCCACCCTACAACTCGAAACCAGAGGAGACTAGCAGTAGATTGTATGCAGGGATCCCTATATGACTGGTGCTCGAGAGTGATCCCGATTATGAGAAAATAGCTCTCTGAATGCAAAAGAGGCAAGAGGAATAATTTTGGATATTCCAGCATACTAGTATCCTTCTTCTTTGAGAGAGTGTTGGGATTGAGTCTTGTAGTGCCACTACTAGTTCATTCTCCTCCTCAGCCTAGGCTAAGTAGGTGGGGAGATATTTTCCTCCGCCAGGGAGGTGGTGGATCTGTGCAGAGTGTTTATGATGATGACTTCTAATTTTGGTGGGAGCGATAGTTGCCAGCTTTGGAGTAGTTTCCATATGCTAGAATGGATTTTTGTGGTTATGATGACCTCGTCCTCCCTCCAGGAGGAGCATGGGGAGAGTTACGTAATTTTTTATTTTCAAATTTTCAAATTTTTTATGAATTTTAAATATATACATATATACATATGTATAAGAGTTCTAATCCTTTTAAAATGTCAAAATGTAGATATTGGACCAGTCCTCCCTGAAGGGCATCCATGCATGTATGTACGTCCTGTCTTGGGAGAAGACCAGGGCTTGATCAGGGTTCTCGAGGGGACGTTAGCCAGGCTTACCTAGAGAGTACCCACCTTACGGATTGAGCACATCCCAGCCATCATGCAGGAGTTTTTGGTTGGTGTACCAGCTGTCTGGATACACCTTCTGAGGCAGGTAGCTAGACCAGTATTGGTATACATAGATGTTGTTGAGGCTGCTGAAGCCTAGGAGGCTGAAGAAGCCAGAGTACAGGGTGACCGGGGGGACCACGGTGGTCCAGCTTAGATCTAGGGGAATTTGATGGACTATGATCCATATTTTGTATATTTTTTTGTATATTATACAGTTATGAATGGATCTGAGGATCAGAGACTTGAACTATCTATATGAACAGATATTTACACACACACACACACACACACACACACACAAACACACACACACACACACACATATATATATTTTCCGGTTTATTTGCAAATGTTTTTTATGTGTCTGTTGTATAGTTTTATGGAAAATGTGTTAAATGCCAATCCAAGATGTAATTAGCGTATGCATCAGTTAATGAATTTTGATTCCTTGGAATATGATTGAATGTAATAAGCTCAAAATTTCTTTCCAATAACCTAACTTGCATAAAATGACGCAATAGAATAGGATTCCGCACTTGATAAGCTCGATTGAGCTGGGAAACCACCAGTTGAGAGTCCAGTCGGACTTCCAGCTGAGTGATATCACATGACAAAGCATCCCATATAAGCTCAATGACGACCCTATATTTAGGCACATTATTGGAAGCAAGACGTAAGCAAGTGCTTCCTGAGGCAACTAATTATCCCCAAGGTGAATAAATGACCCATGCAGTTGAAGCTAAATTACAAGTGTGGCGACTGACGCCATCAGTGAAACCTACGAACCTCTCGGAAGACATCTGAAACAACCAGTAGATGGTATAAAAAACACAAACCGACAAACTAATGTACATAAAAATACATACAATAAAATACAAGAAACAAATCTAAGCCTAATCATAGTACTTTTTCAGGTAGAGCCCATTTCTAGGCTCATCCAGCTTATTCCCATCGAAATCTATAAATTCATATGCACCTTTCATTAGCACTTTCAACATGATATAAGGTCCTAACCACATAGACCTAAAATTTACTGCCCCTAGGGGTTCTTTGTCTTGGTCCCAGAGCAAAACAAGTTCCCCCTAAGAGAAAAATCAAGGCTTGACTGATTTATCATATTGACTTTTGAACCTATTTTAATGAGCTTGGTTTGCTGTCAGCGCATCTCTACGTTGTTCATCAAGGTGTTCTAAATGTAATAGATGTTCCTCAATCTCAGTTGTATCAGGTAACACATGAATAGAAAATTTTAAAGACAATATTTAACATTCAATCGAGGTAACAACTTCTACTCCATGGATGAGTTGGAAAGGTGAAAACCTAGTAGCAGTTTTTACATTAGTCCGATATGCCCAAAGTGCAGGATATAGCATGATATTTTAGCCAGAATGGGATGCATTAATAGTATGTTTGAGGATAGTCTTCAAAGTTTTACTAACAGCCTCGACCTGACCTTTTGCTTGAGGATAGAATGAAGATGAATGTTCTTGTCTAAATCCTAGCATAGTGCTCATTTCAGTCATCATGCTATTTTGAAAATGACTGCCATGGTTAGTGACAATCACCTTGGGTATACTGAATCGTGCTATAATTTGATTGAACATGAAGAAAGATTTAGTTTCCCTGTCAACTTTAAAGGTGGGCATTACCTCTGCCCATTTTGTAAAATAGTCCACAATGACAATGATATATTTGTGCCCCCCAGACGAGGTTGGGTTACATGTCACGTAATCAATCCCCCACTTCATGAAGGGGCCCACTGAGATGAGGGGAAATAATAGAGAGAGATGTGACCGCATTTCTTTGTTATAAAGCTGACAAGGGTGACAGCGCTTCACTGCTTCAACACAATATTTAAAGACTGTGGGCCAGAAATAACCGCCACGTAATATCTTATGGGCCATTGCTAACCCAGATAAATGACCCCCACATGCTCCACTATGGGCATCATTTAGGACAATATCTGCTTCCTCGTGGGTAAGACATCGACGCAAAACAAAATCTACCCCTCTACGATATAAAGTATCTCCTATGATGTGGTAGTTCTTGGCATGTAGGCATAGTTTATGTCGTTCTTCCCATGAGAAAGATGCAAGATACTTCAAAGTCTGGAGATAGATAAGTATATCTCCATACCAGGGATCAGAGGTGGAAATAAAAAAGATGTGCTCATCTAGGAATGAGTCTTCTTCAATAGCTACATCTTCATCTATTGGAAATTCTGCAATAAGCTCAACAAAAATGAAGGATTTGGCGGATTGAAAATCCAAGTCAAACTCTTGGAGAATGACTATCCATTTGTTGAATTTTCCTCCAACTATCTGTCGGGACAAAACATATTGAAAAGGATTGACATTTGCCACTACCATTGTATTCCTTAGTAAGATGTAGTGACATAACCTTTGAACATCATAAACAATTGCTAAGGCCAACTTCTTAACGTGGGAGTACCTCAGTTCAGGTCCAACTAAAGCATGGCTAATATATTAAATGACATGCTCTTGGAGCTTATCGTCCTCCTAGACTAGGAATACCCCTATGGTCGACTCAGATGCGGCTAGATACAATATAAAATCCCTAGAGTAATTTGACAGACGCAATAATGGTGCCGACAACAAAGATTTTTTCAATGCCTTGAATGCGCATTGTGTAGTTTCATCCCATATAAATGGGGTGTCCTGTTTTAACATGCACATGAAACCCTTAGTAATATTGCCATAGTTTACAATGAAACATCGAAGGAAATTGGATTTTCCCTACAGGCTCTGAAGTTGCCTGATAGAACGAGGAGGAGGTAGATTTACAATGGCATCAACTTTTAATGGATCCACCTCAATGCCTTTGTTAGAGACAATGAATCCGAGCACTCTCCTTGACTCGACACATAACACACACTTGTGGGGATTTAAATGGATTGTATAGTATCTACATCATTCAAATATAAAACGTAGGTGATTTGGATGGTCAATCCTCTTACGAGAATGTGCAAGAAGATCATCAAGGTACGGTTCAACAAAGGATTTAATATCATGAAAGGAAAAGTTTATTGCCCACTGAAAGGTTTCCCCAGCATTTTTCAATCCAAAGGGCATTTTTTGTACGTGAAGTTACCCCAAGGACAAATGAAAGCAGTTTTATGTTGGTCTTTCGGTTTTATTTGAATTTGATTTTATTCAGAGAAACCATCCATAAACGAAAAGACTTCACTTCCCGCACAAGCATAAATAATTCGGTCTATAAATGGCCTAGGATAGTTGTCCTTAGGACATGCTTTGTTTAAATCTCTAAATTCAATACAGACACATACGGTCCCTTGTTTCTTATCAGTAGGAACAGGGTTGGATACCCATTCCATCAAAGCTATGGGATAAATAAAACTAGCTTTCAGCAGCTTTTCCACTTCAGCCTTCACTGCTGCCCCTTTACATGAGTTAACAGGTCTCAACTTTTGCCGAATAGGTATAGCATCAGGGTATGTTTAGATATCATGCTCGACTATAGATGGATCAATTCCTAGTATCTCCTCTTATGACCAAGCCAAAACACCACATAATTCCTTAAACAAGGTGGTATAAATCACTACTACATTTCGATCCAAAATCCGACGGAAAAATCCGATGGCGCATGGATTTCTCTTTTCAAACTTACCAAAAATCACAAGGATACATTTTTTTTTGTAAATGCGGCCACAAGCGTCGGTGAAGTGATAGCTATTCTAATAACCGTCGGTTAAGTAACGGAGCCTTAGTAAGCTTCGCTTAAGCGACAGCGCCTTTAATTGGTCAATTATTTAACATGGAAAGCTTCGTCACATATCCGACACTTAGGTTCATTTCCTACCCATTAGGCTAGTGGGTATCTATTGAAATCTTCTTTGTAATCCTTATGCTAAAGTTGACAACCAACTAGGGCCAACTAGGCCAAACATAATTAAAAAAAGCTAGATGTAATTGCGACAAGGATGAAAGATCATACACAATATTAATACCATCAATAAAAACCTAACTAACAAAAAATTAGATGTCACCTAATTTGCAATATACACAATACAAAAGAGAAACCACCCATTTTCAATGTACACAGTAAAAAAGAGAATTTTCAATGCAAATAATACACAAAGAGAAACAACTCATTTTTCAGTGTATACAATATACAAATGACATATTATTTTTATTTTAGATGGATAGATTTTTTATTGTCACATATTTCTATAGACATGGATATATAAGCCTCGTATTGATACATAATGTCAATACACTACCATGAATTAACAAAATCTCTATGAGTTGAAGTGACCATCAACGGTATTCCTTTGTACCCTCCATTGTTCAAAATTTGAGTTGAAGATCCCACCACTCAAATTATTGTGATACTTTGTGTACAAATCATGACCTCTGAGGAAGTTGTTCTTTAACACATACTCTATGTTCCTAAAATTGTAGGACATAACCTAGTCAAGGTTGTTTCACCATGGATCCTTGAACATGAATTTCCCTCCATTCTATTAATAAATCCAATACTTAATCTTATAAATAATGGGGGTTTAATATTAAATATGACAATATACCCACCAAAGACCATGTTACAAATCCTTTTGAGAACCTTTATAACTAAATATTTAAATACACTAAAGACTCAAACTACCACAATACCCATCTTCAACCCATGTAAAATCTATCCCAACAAAAGTATCAACATCCACAACTCAATTAAAAATCTAATTCTTTTCATTCTCCTTGGTTTGAAAAGTTGAAAAATTGAATGTAACATGAATACTTTTTAATTCGAGTGCCTCGTGATCGAGGGGCGATTTGAAATGATTTTACAGCTTTATCATCTTTAAAGAACTCGATACCACCCAGGAAAAACTTATTTTTGGACTTATCTGCTGATTTATCTTCTATAGAAGGCTCCAAGATAGGAGGCATATCATAAACAGGAGGTTATTCATAAATAGGCTGTACCTTGGATGTTGAAGCTCTCTGTTCTACCGAAGTGAGATGCTTCCTTGCGTCGAGGTACGTTTATTTCTCCTTATGAGGATTAAACACTGGAGGTTTACCTACTGCCTTTCTAATCCAAGTACCATTCTGCTGTCCTGGGGTTATTGAATCTCTGAAGCTTCGAAACCGCTTCCCACAGGTGTGACAATAAGACTGAAGTGCCCCACTTCACTGAAACGAATCCCATCCTGAGGGTTTGGAGACTTGGAGTTCTTGTCAAGTTGGGTGAGGGGTTTTCTTGGTACTGAAGACGAAGTTATGTGGAAATGACATCTCCATTTCCATACTCTTCAGGCATTAAACACACCAACAGTACGCTAATTGACTGATGGTTAACTTGGGTCAAGGGATTTATCCTCTGTGTATAAATTATGCCATTTTGTGCTTGCTGATTCTAAAGTCTTGGTTTGATTCCCTCTTCTTGGTTTGAGGATTAAATTGGGGCATCGTTTGTCAAGGTTTAAAGGAGAAGCATGCACTGTTGGAGAATACAAAGAATGGTTGCAGCTTTTTAAGCTCCGCATTGGATGAGGTAAGAGTCCTCTTGCTATTTTAAAAGCTTGCAGAGGTAAATAATTGTGTTCTTAAAGGGTTTGAATGGATTGATACCTACCTTCCTTTCCATTTCTAGTCTTAGGTTGAAAAGTTGAATGACTCATATTTATTCCCCTGCATAATTTCATGTGTTTGTGTATTTTTCCCATGGGCAAGTTGATGAGGCCTTTAAGAAGTTTTGTGCTCTAACTACTGAAAATTGAACTCAAAATCTCTCCACACCTCTGTGTCTAGCTCTGCACGTTGATAAAATGATCTGGGTTTTCCTCTCTATCTCTGTTTGATATATTAAATATATTTTATTTATTGTCGTTCTCATATGATAATCCTTGTGGGTTTGCTTACTGAATCCATATGATGTTGACACCATTAATAAAATTAATTTGGCATTAGTCTTTGAGGGAAACCCCATTTTGTTTCTCTTGCTCTGTGGGCTATACTTAAACTTCTGGACTGAAACCTTGGAGGTCAAAATTACAATTAAGTTTCAGTAAAATTGTTTGTGTTCGTTGCAAACAGTCTTGGGTTTTGAACCTCCGGCGTTATTCAACCTTTGGATTAGTCTCAGATAATTAACCTTATGATGTTGTTACATATTTTCCTTATGTGCATCCTAGCATACTATTGTTGCTGCTTGCTCACGTCCATTTTAGTTTTTTCAATGCTCCCAATTGTTGGAAAATGTATAAAGAGCTTTGAAAGAAAAAAATTGCAGTCTTTTATCAATATAAATATTGCACCTACAATTAAGATGGCTCAGTCTACACCTTCTCTCATATCCATAACGAAGGCACATGATAGCTTGTCATTGATTCACATTTCTTCCTTGGCCTTCACATTTTGTCATGGTCATTCATTGAAAGAAGAAGAAAATGAGAATCCAATATCCTTTACATGCATCTGGTTGGTTTGTGAGGCATCTGGTTGGTTTATTAGTATTAAACAATATCATGATCGTTGTTCTTATGCAACATATAAATATATTTATGTCCAATATAACTTCATTTAAGGATTTTCTGTTTGTGTATTGTAGTTATTCGATGACTCAATTCAACATCATATTCATCGCTTGTGTGAAGCATGATCCTCACACAAAAGTCAACCGCACTTTCCTTTATAAATAGAACCCTCTTCAAGATTTGGTTGTTTGCCCAAAACTACTTGTGACTTGAAGCACTAAATAACTCAAAACTATATGCAACTAGGAAACTAGAGGTTAAGACTGCAAATGCTTGATTGAACACAATGAGTGAACTCCTTACTATATAGATGGTACCATGCAATCAATATATGACATAAGGTTGCTCCCAAAAAAATGTTTTTATTCTAGTCTCTTCAAGAGACTTGCAGTCAAACCTATACACCCTAAGAGTCGTCAGCATTATTTTGTATGTTTGGTATGTCAGACCATCCAAATATTATACACATTTTAGCTCTCCTCGATAGCCACAATCCATGCGAAATGGGTTTCCTTGATTTTCAGTTTAGCCAACCTTTAGCTAGATGGAAGCCTACAACCAGGGACCAATACTATTCAGATGCTTAATTACGGAAAGGAATGAACTCCACACAATCTAGATGGAAATACAAAATCAATCTGGGACAATTACAGGGATTCCATTGAAGTTTCTTCTTTTGTCCATCTTCTTGTAAATTTATGTGGTCAAAGTTCAAACATAGGATTTCTAAGAATCCTCTAGGGGATATCTTATCTTTTGTATGTTTGCACAAAGAAACATTGCTATTTCATTCTGGAACCCGCCCCTACCACATCTTAGAAAATTAGGGTTTTCTTGATCTGGGAGGCAACTAAGAATGGGAGATGATTTCATTTCTTATCATAAATGACAATGAGGAAAATAAAGACTTATTATTGTTTTACTTGAATCTAGACATCGTGAGACATTCATGATCTACTTAAGAACTGCATAAAGTTTAGGATGCAGCCATATTAACTAAGACTCTGAATATAGGGAAATTTTAGTTGTCCAACAGATGGTATCTTTGTAGACCATATAGTCTTCCAAGACCAAAATTGACAAATTTGAACTGTTCTGTAAAACATTTCAGGTTAGGTATAGTACAAATGCATTATTAAGCATAATAGGTTATGGACAAATCAAGGTCAGTTTATGTTTCTTTATATGGGCAATTGGTAGAGTTATAAGAGATCAAACTAGGGTTAATAGCTTCCCCAATGAAGATTAAATGTTAACAGTGTATATAAAATATTAAAAATAGCAAAAACATTTGAGAATACATACTTCAATTGATTACAGAACACAATAAGCAATTCTCACTTTCATTAATGAAACACAGTTGCTAACATGAATATAAAAAGACAAATAGCATGATATAATAATTCATCAAATAAAGAGTTATGGAAATAGACTTTACCTTCAAGTGTTCCCTTGATGTTAATGAAAGTACAGTAGGAGGGATTGATATGACCAAAGGAATAGTGATGCTGAGAAAGACAAATCAACATCAAAATTGTATTTCAACTTGTTAGTATCACAATATCACCTCAAATTCTTTATTCAAACATCGAAAAACACAAGCTGAACATCAAAAATACAAATCAAAGTTTCACTCAGAAGTGTTTTATGATCCCAAAAAAAAAGATTTGACCACAGCCAAAAAATAGGAAGAGAAATCCATGGCACCACCAGCATTAGAAAAAACATTGCAGTTGAGCAATCAAATATAAAAAATCACGACAAAGAAATTACCGTACTTTAAGCACAAATATTATCTAGTATAACCCCAAAACTGAGGAAGGGAAACCAAAGGGAATTGGGGGTGGATACATTGTTAGAAGGGAGGGGTTGCAAGAAAAAATTGGATGATGGTGTCACTGAAAAAATGCTTTCATGATAAAAAAAACCTTCTTGACACACTACTAGGGCATGAGGTGGAAAAGATTTCCAAATTTTTTGATGGACAACACTAGGGATGAAAAGGAAAGTTCCAGCTTTAGGATGAGATTAACCAGAAGATGTACTGGGCCCTAGGCAATGTACTAGGTTCTTAGGGAACTCTCACTTAGGAGGATGTCACACTTTAGAATGTATAGGAAAGTATCTCATATGGCAGCTATCATTGAACACAAAAAAGTCACACTTTAGAATGTATAGGAAAGTATCTCATATGGCAGCTATCATTGAACACAAAAAAGTCACTATCTACATGCACTGTTAATAACAAAATAGAGAGAACCACTGAACAGCATTGCATAAAAAATGCAGCATGTACATAACCCTTTCATGGCCTTCAATGTATGAAAGAGTTCCCATACAATAATGACGACCAGAAGTTTAAAAAAAATGGTGGGTCCCTTTTGATAAGAATAACATCTAACAGTCAAGCAAACTAAACTGGGGATGTTTTTACCTGACAAGCACATAGATAGTATGATGTAACTATGCTGACACAATCATAAAGGAGGAAACATGAATTCACGATGAAAGAGAAAGAAACGAGAGAAACCTTGTTATTATACAAAAATGACCAAAATAGGTCAATGGGGCTCACATGTAAATCCAGCAACAATGGTAAAGTGGGAGCGCCTAATACACCTAAAAGGACAAAGGACTGTACAAGGACAAATATTAAGACAACAACACAAGATAAAGCCAAGGAGGTAAAGCATATACAATAAAGAAATACCCTAATCAATTTCACAGGAGAGGAAGAATACTCGTCATTAGAAGATTGACTGGAAATTCTCTAGATTTCTACCCTAGGGTAGAAACAGGTAGAAACAGGTAGATTGATTGTTGTAGGAAATTCTCTAGGGTAGAAACAACAATCAATCTCCCTGTTTCTACCCTAGATTGATTGATTTTGCCAGTAGAAATACCCTAATCTATTTTTACCTGTTTGATTTAGCTTACTCTTATGCACAAACAGAACTCGAAGANATCAGTAGAAATACCCTAATATATTTCTACCTGTTTGATTTAGCTTACTCTTATGCACAAACAGAACTCGAAGACGAGCCCAAACTACATCTGAATCAAAAGAAAAGCCCACTGCCTATCTGTCAAACTAAAGGCCCAAATGGAGAAACTGGGGATGTCATCTGTATAATGGCTTGGGCTAAGGACCAGGATGGACCGTCCCCATTGAAGCTCTCCTAGAATCCAAGTTAAATGGATCCCTGTTGGAAGAGAGACACTAATTTATGTGCTTCTGTATGCTTTCAAATAGAAAACATGTGGCAACAAAATGGAATATTTGCAAGACAGAACTCATCCTATTCTCCCCAAGTTATTCTCAGGCCAACATCTAATTCACAAACTATTTTTTACCATTCCAGTTAGTTTAGCTACTTAGTAGTGGGCTCCTGATGTTTGCAGGGTTCTATTGGCACCCAGATCCCTGTGATGATAAAATATGAAATTTCTCTAACACTATTTATATTGATGTTGATATGCCTGAAATTCTATAACACTGTCAGAGTTGATAATTATGTTGATATTCATGAAGCTTCTTTGTCAGGTACATAAGCAAATGATAGTGCAATGCAATAGTAACTTGGCATTCCTTGTAATTTTTTTCTGATACTTCAACATTCTCTTTTTCCTTTATAAATGAGTTTCCCTATGTTCCTCGTCTTATCCTAAACTAGCAAGTTAACTCACCAAATCCTTTATTTTACTACTCCACTCCAGCTCAAGCTGCTCCTTCTTAGAGTTACCCTTTTCCATCAATGCTTTTATAGTTCTTATTCTACCATACTCTGCTCTTGAATCTATATCATCCCATCACACATTTCATGCTTCTGGGTCTCTATTGCCCTCCATATTTAAATGAGATGACAAATAGTTCTATCTGAAAATAGATCAAGCCCAAAAAGCATTGCCGAAACATGGCCCAACTATTGGGAAAACTAGGGGAATTTCAATGAAATCAAATCTAAGTTTTCATTAATTATTAGTTATTACTTATATGTTCCTGTTAGCTACACACATGCTTCCACAATTAAAATTATTTGTGTTTTACCTTATTTTCTTATTGAAAAGGAAAATGCATCATTAGAAGATTGACTGGATCATAAACAGAACTCGAAGACAAGCCCAAACTGCATCTGAATCAGAAGAAGAGCCCACTGCCTGTCTGTCAAACTAAAGGCCCAAATGGAGAAACTAGGGATGCCATCTAAATAATGGCCTAGGCTAAGGACCAGGCTAGACCGTCCCTGTTGAAGCTCTCCTAGCATCCAAGTTAAATGGATCCATGTTGGAAGAGAGACACTAATTTATGTGCTTCTGTATGCTTTCAAATAGAAAACATGTGGCAACAAAATGAAATATTTGCAAGACATAACTCATCCTATTCTCCCCAAGTTATTCTCAGGCTCACAAAAGTCCCAGTGGTCAAATCTGAAATTAGGTTAGACCCATCAAGAATTTGTTAATATCTAGGCCCAAATCAACAAATAGTTTACAAATATCTCTCACCGCAAACAAATCTTATGGAATCATCTTTTACTAAGACATACAAAAACAGAGTAGAGTTGTTGATCATAAAACTTCATGAACAAAATCCTATTTCTAAGCACATGGACTGGTAAAATGCACTTATCAAAAGTGGTCACCTGTAGTAGCTCATAAATAAGACATCCTCAACATTTTTTACTATTTTTTACAGTGGTATATAAGTAATTTGAAATGTTTTTTTCACAAAGTTAGTAGTCGTTGTCAAGATGCAATGGTGCATCACAAGGTTAGAATATATAGCAGAATACAGGAAGCAATGATGAACATTAGTGGATGAGACTTTGAAGCCTGTTATAGGTATGATATGTTCAATAGGAAAAGCATGGATCATAGTTGGCTTAAGGTGGACATCCTTGTTGCATCACATGTTGACTTCTACTTTAATGTTGTCATAGCATGGGGTCTACTAACAGAGCATTCATAAGGTTTATTTTGAGAACTGTGCCTTCTCACAATCAAGATGTCCAAGTCCTTGATTTGGTGGGGTAGGTAGGTTTGTGGGACATTGATAATATGGTTGTTATTTAATATTACCCGACCTAAAAAGGTTTTTCAAAACAGCTGGTTTTTGGAAGACTCACTCTCAATATTGTTTAGCATAATCAATATTTCTCAACAATTCATATCTAAAAATTAGCAAAGTTTTGGTTGCACTGTTCATGCCAATAGATTGGGTTTATAATAATTATTCTAGAAATGAGTATCATCTGACAATAGGGTCTTGGTGTGATAGTAAAATCTATTGTGGATGGGTTTGATAGTTAAAGAGAGGTGATATTCGACATCATTTTTGTTGTCCGATGATGATTTGCCTTAATTGGATGCTCTGACCCCAAGTGCACCCTCTCCTGCAACAATTTGGGTAAATTGCATTATTTCATATGGTTGAGTTTTTCCCTAGTTCTCGAACCAATGTTGCAACATCCATGCTTCCCTCTTGAAGCTTGTTGTCAAAATCCTTAAAATATTATACTTTTAGCAGCATATTCTGTGGATGACGTTAATAAGTAGTGAAGAGATTCAATGGTGTAAGATGAGTAATATTGTTGAGAGTTTTGAATTTCAGAGGAGTCTCCTCTGGTGTGATCTAAATGAAAGGTTCATGATGAGGTTGTGACATGAGTTAACCTATATCTCTTAGGCAGGAAACGAAAACTAAGAGCTCATCCCCACACTTATTTTCATATTATTTGTTGTTTTACTTAAATGCACTTCTCATTTATAGCTAGAGATGCCTTTGAAACGCGAAACCATATGATAATGTAATTTTCATCCCATTTTCGATTTGGTCTCAGGGAGGTTTAACAAAATCCATTTGTATTATTTTATGTAAAGAGTAGTGCACCAATATGCAATGATTGAAACACTATGTTTACAAGTACTGATATTGTGGTGAAGGATCCTAGTGTTGGATTAGAGGTTTGTGCTTCAATATTTTTGATTGTTTTTTAGATTTAGGGGAGTTGATAATTGGCTGGAATCTTGGTTAAAATCCGGCTAGCAAACCCTATGCTAGCGCCAATAGGCCACAACCCAACACCTACTAGGAAACTTATGATTTAGTTGGAAGCTTTACTAACAGTTCTGTTTTTCAATCTTTTCTTTTGGTGCAGGTTGCACTACCTCGAGGAATCGTTCTGTTTGTATTTGCAAGGGAGTATAATGTACATCCTGATATTCTCAGCACAGCATAAGAGCACCTACTTCTCATTCCACATAAAGATTGAGTTATCACAAAATATTATAGGCCATGGATTATTTTTTTGTGGGGAAATAAGATCTATAATGATACTGAGAATTTAGGCTGTAGAGTGATAAGTTGCTATGTAAGATCTATGAAAGAGAGAACTAAGAATATTCGAGGTAGTGATGAAATGGAGAAAATAAGAATGCAAAAAATGATTACTTTTACCACAACCCTATCAATATTAGAGAGAAAAAGTCTGCAACTAAGTGCTATTGTTGTTTTGCTTTCTTTGTTGCAAGGTCTTTTAAGGGGTAGTTTTAATTGAAACTTTTATATTTGTGATACATTTATATGACTTAGTCTCGAAAATAGTTTGTGTATTCAAATAATTACAGGTCCTCCTAGATAAATTTTAATGAGCGCAGGTCTTGACCTATTGCATCTATCCCATCCATGCCATCCCATATGGTAATGTTGTTGTTAAGGATGTATTGGATATGATAAATGCAGATTTTCCAGGCTTACCAATTTAGGGCTATGTAGATTTGACCTGATGTGCTAGGGCTTTGTCTAGAATCTTTTGAAAGACATTAAGGAGGTTGATTGGCATCTAATTGGTGATTAGTTCTGGATCCTAATGGACACCACTTCCAATGAGATAGGTTGGTTGCACATGTTTTGAGTCTTTGTTAATAAATAGAGGACCATGTTGATGCAAGTCTGCATGGTTATCCTATGTTGAATATTATTTGGGATTGAAACATGTGCTTGTAATGAAGACCAAACTCCTTTTTAATCTTTGCTTGTTGATGGGCACGTCATAGCTCTGATTTCATGGTCACAACCTTTCCAAGGTGTGATCTGAGCCTAGGGCCTGGATTTAATACTTGGAGGTTTTGTTGCCAGTTCTCAGCCAGATGCCTCCAAATCTCCACACCTTTGGTGTTTCTATTCTCTACCACTTTAGCTTGTTGCTTGAAATTAGTGGCCCTATATTTCAGTCTCTTTCCATAAAGCTGAGCATATGGTCCCAAACTGAGGCTCTGATAAAGTTTTGAAGGGGATTCTAGTTACAATAATTCTGAGCATGACATGAACCAAGCATGACTTATTGGGCCAGGCTTTGATGAGAATTGTTATATTCTTTTAGCTCAATAAAAATAGGGTTAGGATCAGACTCATTATCTCCTTGTATATTTCAAGATGAACTTATTGGCTGACTTAAGTACCATTCTCCTCTACAACTCATGATACCTTCTGTAACAACTGCCAAGGGGGAAGAGTATGGGCCGTAAAAGATTAACTGCTTGAAGGGAAGGAAACTACATAAGACTTAAGGAATGCTAGAGTAATTTCTTAACTTACAGAGATCTAATTGGGATTCAATGCTGAAGAATGCAAGACTCTACTACTGTAACTTTGTGTTCCATACACATTATCTAGATAGTTGGAAATGAGTCATGGCTGCAAAAATTTATCATGCACCAATTCAAAAGTGTAAATAGAGTCCTATGTTCTATTCGATGAAAATTTATCTTTTATTTTGTTGTTTCTTATGTAGGTTCCAGGTCCAATTTAGCTATCTGGTCAGTGATATTGGGTTGCTTACTGAATTGCAGGGATCATTTAGCAGCACAGGTTTGGCGGTTTCTTCAAAGCTTGCCCATTTTTCTGACATGTACACATTATGTACATCTAGCTCCGACCCCAAATCTATTGCTGCCAATTCACCTATGGAGTTTACTAAGAGTGTTACTAAGTGGTAAAGGACATGAGATTGCACTTTGCATTTACTTGGGGGAGGGCCTTGCTTTTAATTAATTTTTTGAACTTTTTCATTATATTTGTATTTAACTTGTTTGAAAATGTTTTGCATATTTCATTTCTCATGCCAACCTGTGTTGTTTTGGTGCTCCAGGTTTACTAAGGATGGAGTTTTGATTGAGACTCTTTTCTAGAATGACGTGGATAAGCTAATCGATGATTATGGGAATGAGTCTCAAAAGGCTAAGTAATCCCAAACAACATTTCACTAGAGCTTAAGTCACCTTTTTTGAAAGCCGAAATTGCACACGTTATGCGACCTTAAAATAAATACTTCACAGAAGGGATATCCAATGGTCTCTCTTATCTAATTAAACACATTGGGGGTAGATGCAATTTTCCTAGCATTAAAATATTTTTAGATGGTAATGTAACTGATTAGCGGCACCTAACATTGAACATTTTAGTGGGAGTCATTTATTTTCATTATAGATTCAATTTATTTGTTTTTCAAAGTTCCAAGTGATTCATGAACTATTACATGCATGTTTAATGTTTGAATATGTGTTCTTTTTTTTCTTTTACAAAAACTGAATGAATGATACTTGCACAATTATGTGCATCAGTGAGAGAAAGAGCTCTGAGATGCCCTTCATTTTTCTGATACTGTTCTGGTATTTAGTGGTGTCTTATTAATTTTTCTATATGTTATTTATATTTATGCTATCATTGGTTAATTTTGAGTCGTGTCCGAGAAGTAAAACTTTTCGTTCCTTGAAAATATGTATTGAATTTGTCATGACGATTATGTCGAGTATAGTATAAGTAGTTGGTATAAATGTTGTAATTCATAAATTGGTAAGTTTTCTTTTAAAGAAATTCATGTGTATTGAAATAAGTAAACATCTAGATTTGCAACTATCTGAGATTTTCTTGTGAGAACGAGCTCTGAAAATTATATTACTGGCACAAAAACTTGTTGAAGACCCCCATATCATTGTCATGGACTTTCATAAATCCATTCTTAATTGCCTTCACTCCTCCCATAGTTGCCTATCAAATTCCTTCATTAAAAGAAGCCTTGAACCTGTCATAAAACTTGCCAAAGAGGATTGTCATGCCCAACCAATAACCAAGTTGTTCTGACAGTAATTTCACAAACATTTTTACTTTGAGGAATTTAGGAAGGAAATTGGAACTTTCTTATAATATCTTTGTCAAAAATATAATCATATGGAAACCATCATTTCTTGACTGAAAGGTACTATTGCTGCTGTTACAATACAATTTGCTTGGGCTGGAAATAGTTGTCTTGACATTAGTGTGAAATCATTTTCACTTTGAAAAAACAAAAGTAACTTGGAAGTTGCCTATGTCATTGAAGTGTTTATTCACATATGTTTGGAAATTGCATCTGATTGTTTTTCAAGGTATAATATTTGTATTTTTTTTTAAAAACACTTATAGTTGTCGATTAAGCGACAACCTGTAGCTGAGTTTTTTTTTTTTTTAAATTCAATACCGTCGCTTAACCGACGTTTAAGCGACGATTTTCTTTGATTAAGCGATGGATTTCTTTCGTTAAGCGATGGTTAAGCAATGGTTTTCTTTGGTGAACCAACAACCATGCTGTAGAAGCGACGACCTATAAGTGTAGTTTTTTTTTTTATTTTAAATTCTCCACCGTCGCTTAACCGACGATTTACATTTAACCAATGGTAAATTGAGTTGTCGCTTAACCGATGGATTGGAAAGATGTCGTATAACCGACGAAAACCCACCGATGCTTAGAAAAAATCATAGTGTCGTACATGTGACAAGGAAGTGTTGAAAATCGGACAATACGGCCATCGGATTTTTGGTCGAAATGTAGTTGTGAATGGAAATCTCCTTAGGAGAGGAGTTTGCACCGATATGTATATTTTCAACAACGTCAGGATTTACAGAGATGTTTATAGGGATGGTAGCATAAATATTTTCCATATTCCCCTCAGCAAACACTCCTTCCCTTGGTAAGGGATTAACGGGCATATCAACATCGTCTGCCAGTTTGATATGAAACTCCTGATTCTCTACCCTGCTTAATTCTAGAAGAAAATAGGATCGATGGTGAAGATCTTCACAGATCTTATCTCATCCACACATGGCTTCCTGAATGGATTCATCCAAAGGTAAAACCATATCTAACCAATCTATAGAATTCAAAAAGTTTTCTGCCCAAGCAGGTATACAGACTTGTTCCAGTTCCTCTAAGACTGAGAGGGGCACTGGAATGGGATCAACAATGGTTTGGGTGATAGCTTGATACGCTACTTCCACTGTCGATAAGGGAACTTCAGGTTCATGGTGGGAAGGGAGAACCCAAGGATCGGTCTTATCAACAACCATGGCTATGGACTTCCCCACACTAGTAGAACCTATATAATTAATCAGAGCTGGAAGATCAATTGTGCCAATCAATGATGCATACATTCTAGCTCCTAAGCTCTCTACAATAGGTTTGACATGATCAACCAATGGTACAATGGACTCATTATATTCCATGCGGACTTTTCGAGTAAAATTCAGTTGGACAATAGTAACCAAATTTCCTTAGTGTGGAAACACTACCACCCGAAATAGGGCCGATGCAATAGCAGACATGGCATAATTCTAGTTTCTTCCCAAGAGAAAATTATAGTCCAAAGGTGCATCAATCACCTCTACCTCAACAGACACCATTTTCCCTGCCAGCTTAATTTCAAAAGCAGGTAGGATACCATGTGGATGGAAATTGAACTTTCATCGAACGCAGTAAGCAAGGTGTTTGGTTGGACGACCTCTGGGGATCCAAGAGCCTTTCAACATGACAAGGACATAACAAATGTAGAAGCACCCTCATCGAAAACTTCCCTTCCAATGGTCTTTCCACCATGGATGACATCTATTAATAAGGCTACATGGTAAGGTAGGTGAATTTTGACATCAGACAAATGTAATTTCACCATGAGACTTGATGAGTCCATACTGCCTAAGGCTGCTAAGAGTGCATCCCGCTAGGCGAGACAACTCTGTAACACCTCTAAAGCCAAAATTGCATAAGGTATCTAGGATAAGTCTTCAACTACGGAGTAGTTTGATGTGGCCCTAGCATTAGAATTATGCAAAGTCTTCTTAAAGAAACCTTTCGATATCTTCGGCATAATTTCGGTAGGTTTCTCAATCGTGAGAGGGTTAGAAGTTTCACCTCTGGTCTTACCCTTCTTCGAGGTCTATTTTTCATAGTTCTTATTCCTGGTCTGTAATAAATTTTGAGATCGAACCATGTTGATATAATTGGGGTCAGGGGCATTTGGTGTGCCCCCTGCTGTATTTGAAGCTGAAGCTGAATTCTGCCCTTGGGGAAATGGATCCTTCAGGACAGCCAGTTGTTGAGCTTTTAACATCTTCTGAGATTGTTCCATAAGGGAACAAAGATGGGTAAGGTGACCTTCATGGAACAACTTACAAGGGAATTTCACCTTCTTCTTTTCTTTCTTGCCCCCATCAGCATTATTTGTAGGTTTCTGCGTGTTTTGATTTCTCTCCCCTTTCTTTTCTCTCTTCTTTTTCCCACCAGGCTGTTGATTTCCCTTCTGAGAGGTCTGTGCAAAAACATTTGCATTTTGGGGTGAGGGGGCAGCCTTTATTGCCTTCACCATAGAATGTTTGATGGAAAGCTGATGGAGCTATTTGGCCAAAGATTCTACACTAGGAGAATTCACGGAACAAACTACACCATCGGCATGGGGTCTGGGATTAGATTTCTCTGCATCGTGTGTTGGAATCGGTGCCTCAGCGACAATCTCGTATAAGATCCAAGACTGAAAATAAATCGAGTCAAGTTGATGGGCCCTAAGGATAGCTTCTTCCTCATTCGTCACTCCTGAAGTAGATATGCCCTTAGATATATAAGGAAATAGGGATTTAAGGAACCATTCTAATAAGAACTTAGGAGGAATAGTCGCTTTAATAAGGCTCTTTCACCTCCTCCAGTTCTGTTTTTTTAGGAATAAACACCCTTATAAACTAGGGTCTGGGGTTAACAACGTACTTATAAAACTTGCAGACAATCAGCTTTAGTTAAGTAGAGAATGGAAATAGGAAGAAATATTGGACTCACCCGATTACCGATGGTTGATCCAAGATTTATATTCTTCCGCTCTGCTTCTCTCCAAAGCTTTCAGGGATGCACCTCCTTCACCTGCAAAGAGAAAATTATCCAAGTACAATCTTATGCATGTATATATAATAGGTTAGATAAACAACATATATAGTGCTTAATCAAATATATTCATCAAACCCTAACACATGAAAGAGACCCAACACAAAGTTGGAAGAAGAATTCTCTTTATTAACAATCAATGAATGAGATAAGTGTACAACCCAATGCCTGAGACAAGGACTCCTCTACAACCAAAGGACTCAGAGTTCTACTGCTCCAATAATTCTGAAGATATACCACCAACATAGCTTTTCTCTCCAAAATTGATTCGTTAATGCCCTCCCCAAGGCCTCTATTTATACTTTGAAAAATAGATTAGTTTTGAAGGTTGAGGAGGTTGAGATAGTTGAGATAGTTAATGGTTAGTGGTCAACTAATCTCCATTAATCGTGATTTATATTTTTTAATGTCGAATGGATGCATATGGGACTATTGATACTGGAAACCAACGTATGACACACGAGTTTCTCTAATGGAAACCCACGTATAGATCTGTATGCGGGTTGCAATGGGAGTAGTCGCGTATATTACACGAGTTGTCAACAAGGATAGTCATGCATGTACATGAGTTTCAATGAACATAGTCGTGTACAATCTGGTTGAAAGGTAAATGCATCTCATGTCATGCCCATCTATAGTGTTTTGGCAAACTTCAATCCTAAAATATCCTTTTGTGTACCAACATAATGAATTATCAGCACTCAAATGGAGAAGTGTCGTTTGGGTTGATAACAGTCCCCACTAGATTCTTTTGAGTCAGATGATCTACTAGAAGTCCTTTTTCTTCTCCTGGTACTGCTCTTACTTCCTTCTGGTTTTACTGTACCCTATCTAGAGTCTATCTTCCTTTGAAAGTCTGTCAAACTCTGCAACATAGTAGCATTCAACCGATGCTACTCTTCCTGGGCTGTAATCAAGCTTCTCATGGTGGCTGCAATATCTGAAGGTGTCTCTTGGAATCTCCTCCCATTAGACTCTATGTCATCATTTCTAACTTAGACATTTTCTCCCATGGCATCTCATGCACACTCATAAGAATCCTAAGCATCATATCCTTCATGGGTTCTCATGACTGAACCACAACTTACTTTACCAAACCACACTGCCTGGAAGACTACCCTTGAAGGTGACTATGATTCTGCAAAATGTGTTAGTAACACAACTGTTACCTTCATATCATTTATACAGTTTAGAAATACTTACCTTCTCTTGGAAAAATCATACAATGACAAATTTTCCCAAAACACAGAATTTTCTTCCTCAAGGAACGACTGTCTCAAGGGGACCATGGGGGTCAAGGGGGATTTCCCCCTTGAACCTTAAGATCGTTGCCATTTTTCTCCTTTTCAACCCTGTAAATCCACTGAAAAGCTGCTGAAATTTGCTGAAAAAATCCCACTGAAAAACTTAGATTTTTTTTTCTTTCCGATCGGATCCCTTCCCAACTAGTCATCCAATGTATCGGGTCACTAGTTGACAACTCTTTCGACACCTCGATGAACCGATCTTCATTTTTCTTTTGATACACATCCTCTCGATATTCCTCTATCTTCTAATACACATCGGTTCGATCTTCCTCTATCATCCGATACCATATCAGGTTGATCTTCCTCTGTTATCCAATACCATATCGGGTCAATCTTCATTTATTTTCTGATGCTTCGGTTTATTGATCTTCTATTCCTTTTTGATGCTTCGGCTAATTGATCCTATATTCCTTTCAGATTCTTAGACTAATTAATCCTCTATTCATTTTCAACGATTTGACTCCCTTCAAGCGAGCCTTGCCTACACCTCGGCTCTGCTTCAACGAACGTCTTTCGACGATTTTGATACTTAGAAAAATTTTCAAAATTTTCTTCTTATCTTCTTCTTTCTTCCACTGTGTCGGCTCGCTTCCGGTGAGCCCTACAAACACCTTGAATCCATTTGGATGAGACCTCCATCTCCTCCCAGCCGAGAGCTTCAGCTCCTCCCAGCCGAGAGCTCCGTCTCCTCCCAGCCGAGAGCTTCGGCAAAAATTTAGACTTAGACGATTTTTCAAAGTTTTCTCTCAGCGTAGTTTTCTTTAACGGATGAGCTTCAGCTTAAGTTCTCTGACGTATCGGATGGGATTCAGCCTAAGTCATCCAATATATCAAATGTGATTCAGCCTAATCCATCTAATGTTTTCCATGCTTAGAAAATTTTTGAAATTTTCTTGTTAGCCTGTGCTCAGCAGAGATGAACCCTGCCTCTATCACTACTTCTTCATGGGCCATTAAGGCCCATGCTACAATGTGTGCTCTGATACCACACTGTAACGTCCCCGAACCTCCTATTGGTGAAGAGGATGCTACCATAACATTGTATATCCAGGCAACTTACCCCATGAACATACACATAAAAATTAAAATGCTTTGAATTAAAACATGCATACATTATTACCATATAGTGGAAGAAAAACTGTGTATTCAAGAATTTAACATGTTCATTGTAATTCATTAAATGTCAAATACAATTATAGAGATTGAACATAAGATAATACTTATCTTATGAAGGAATTTTCCCACAACTAGTTGTGTCACTACAACGTTCCACCCAACCATAGGCTAGTGTGCTCCTTAATCTCTCAGCAACACTGCCACCCCTGAGCTGGGCATGATTCCCCAAGGAATAAGGAACTAAGTAGGCCCACACATATCCAAAGATACAAAACTCAGCCAAGCCAACATAGCTAGGTTTATCAGGCCATCAAGGAGCTGGGAAAAGTTGAGTGCTAAGCTGGTGGGCGCACTAAAGAGCTAAGGACACCTGCACCAGAACTAGCTTGACTTCTAGAACACCCACACACACCCAACACAAGGGATCATTCCCTTCTCTGCTACACAATCCCTTAAGCCCCGACTTCCATTCTAGTGCTATTCAAGGGGTGTGGAGAAAAAAATCTAACCCTCTAGCTCTGTTTATGAGGTTCCCGAACACACCAGGTTTATTAATCAGAACAAGCGTTCATTCCAACTCAAAAACATTCCAAAGACCAACCACTGCATACAAACAGCAAAATCAAGCAATTCACAGCTCATACTGAGCAAAATGATCTAGAGTTGTTCTTATTCCTAACATGGCCAAAACAACTCAGCGATAGCCCACACTCGTGGGGAAAAACAACAACCACGACTTCTCCACTGAAAAAAATGGGAAATACACAACCCAATTGAGGAGTAAATAAGACTCAACAGACTCTCAACATGGAGATGGATTCATATACACAGAACCACAAAACCGGTAAGGTAACTACACACATCAAAATCCAACAACAAGATTCACACACATGAAACTTCCATCTGTTTTTGGGAGAGAACCCAACATGGGTGTCTGGTAATGAAGAAAACATTCCAGACCCAAAATCGTGAGGATGAGAACCCACACATCCAATTCATGAAGGTAAGGCAACCCCTCCCTCGTTCTCCGTTTGAAGGAAAAAAATGGATAATGCGTTGTGGTCTCCTCTTGCCCACATGAGGGTGAATGAGTCTCCTGGTGGAGTGTCTATGTGGGCAAGGATTGATAGTCCTTCCACACACGACTTCCCAACAATAACTTCCCAACTAACATCAGAGTCTTTGAATTTGGTAGTTGACTGATTGAGACAAGAAAAAGTGATTAACTCAAAAGGGTGGGTGACAACTAAATGGGTTTAACAACTGACACTTGGATTTTCCCCATTTGCCCCAAGGGTTAAATAATTTCCCTCCCTATCCTTAGAAAAATCATGCCTTTTTCATTATGGTTGCATTGACATAGCTGGTTGTGGTTATTTTTAATTAAAATGCATGTTTACATGATGCCAGAATTAATATGTGTTGGATAGCATGATATACCATCAACAACGATTTTAATCGTTGAAACATAAAACAACCAAATTGACGGAAGGGATTTTGCCTTTAGCTCCATACCACGATTAATTACAATATATACATCATATACATTTAATGCAAATGACATCAAAATCAGGGTGTTACAGTAGGTGATCAGGGAATGTAAGGTTACAAAGGAAAAAAATGATGTCGATATACCAAGGGTGCTGGTCTAACATCTGAAGCTTGTCTGATACACTTTGTTCTGGATCACTATTTTGGTAGATTATTCCTAAGGCGTTTTCATTTCCTTGGGTCAACATCTTCGCAAGACCTTGTCATTTAATTAACTTAGTAGGTTTTATTTCTAAATTATACTCTTGAATCTTTGAAACCCACTTACCCCTGATTCCTAGACAATCTTGTTGAGACATGATATCCTTGACAGCTGCATGGGGTACATACCCAATGATTTNGTTTAAGGTACTTGAAAGAGCATAAGCATGTTTATCCATGGTGGTATACTTCAACTCTGAATTTTGTAAGGTTCTACTCATAAAGGCTATAGGTTTCTCTTGTCCCTCCTTATTATTTTGAAGTAAAACACCAGCAATGGTGTCCTCCGAGGCAAAGGAAAATATCTGAAATCCCTTGGAATAATCTGGACTGATCAAGACTGGGGAATTGCATAGGGCATATTGGATAGACTTGAAAGCATCTTTCCCTTCATCTGTCCACTCAAATTTAGCATCTTTCTTTAACAATTTTTGTAGAGGCTTCATTAGTTCTTCTAAATATTGGATAAATATCCTTATGAAATTAACATAACCATTGAAAGACTAGAGAGCTTTAATATTTTGAGGAAAATGGACTTTCTTAATGTCTTCAACTTGCTTAGGATCAACTTTGACACCATCCTTCGAAATGATGTGTCCCAGTAACTTGCCTTCATCAACCCCAAAGATTGACTTGGCAGGGTTTAAGGAAATACCATATTTCTGACATCTTATGAAAACCTGTCTAAGATGACTTATGTGGTCAGATATTTATTTTGAGAAAATAGTTAAGTCATCTTGATATATTTCGATTATTTTTCCTATAAGTTCTTTGAAGGCAAAATCCATGGCTCTTTGGAAGGTGGCACCAACATCTAATAAGACAAAAGGCATTCTTAAAAATTTATAGGTGCCCCAAGGTGTGGTGAAAGTATTTTTATCTTGATCTTCTTTATTTACGAACACTTGGTTATAACCGGAAAATCCATCCAACATGGACATAATTCTTGATCCCGTTACTCTTTGAAGCAATGTTTCCATGTCGGATAATGGGTAATTACCTTTAAGGAATGATGTATTCATATTTCTAAAATGTATACATATTCTAATTGACCCATTATTATTTCTGAAAACAACTAAGCTATACCACCAGGATGAATGTCTTGTAGGTACTATGATCCCTGCTTCTAACATCTTCTGAAGCTCCTTCTGCACAATGGGGGCTAACTTAGGATTGATTCACCTAAGTTTTTGTCAGAAAGGCTTGACCACCATATCCTCTTCTATGAGGAGAATGGTGTGTTGAAACACATCTTCCTAATAGGCTTTAACCTCATCATAAGTAAAAGCCAACACATCTCTATACTCTTTGATTAATTTGATCAAACTGTTCCTTTCCTTTTCTGAAGTATCGTTTCCAATTTTTATTAACTTGGGATCTTTATCTGTTCCTATGTTTATTTCCATATAATCCCCAATTTTTTTGTTTTTGTTTTTATGACGATCCTGTCGATCAAACAGATTTTCAAAAGCTATAAGGATACTCGGGATGTGATTCCTTTCATTATCCTCGCATTCCTGATACTCTTTACCCTCTTGTTGATAATTGATCTTGTGACCTTCAAACTCTTAGAGATTATGGATGAATCTCAAGAGTTGCTCATCATCTTTAAAAACCTACTAGTGATCTACATTATTTGGAATTGAAGGTCTGAAATTAATTTCCATTTTTCCATTCCCATTAATCATTTCATCTGAAGGCTGGAGGGTGGATGTTTCTACCTCCAACTTGTCTGTTAAACCATTAATTTCCCTAGGGATATTTTGAATGTTAAGTGCATCAAAACATTCCATGGTGTCCCATATGGAATTTCTATACTTCCTTATTCTGTCACTTTTGCACTGATACTGATTATTAATCTAGAGGACAACTAAGTCTGAATCACTTTTTATGTTCAACATCTTTATCCCCATGTCTTTAGCATTTTCTGACCCTAGAAGCAATGCCTCATACTCAGCTACATTGGTTGATGCTTCAAACTCTAACTTGAAAGAAAAGTTGTAGACTTTATTTGAAGGAGAGATGATCATGATCCCTGCACCCTTTCCGGATTTGGAATAAGCCACATCAAACTACGTTTTCCAAAACTCATCTATCTTTTTATATTTAATGTTTTCCTTAATAGGGGCCATGAAATTTGACAATATAGCATAGTTTCCAAAGTTATCAGTGCAATATACAAATTCATTTCTAGGATTTTTAGGGTTTTCTACATGCCACTTCCTTAGCTTCTCTCTATGGAATATCACCCTAGTGTTTTTTGATGCAGGTATAGTAGCATATGTCCAATCCATTTGAATGTACCCACCAAGAGTTGGAGCCCACTTTCTAGATAGTAACATACCCCAATTATCTAGCACATCAATCACTACAACATCCATCGACATGTCGATGTCAGGATACTTTGCCAACTTAACATGTATATTTAAGATTATCCCTACCACTTCAACTTCTCTTGCATCCATTGCACAAACATTGTGGTAGGGTCAGGTGATATTTAGATTTAGTTGTTCCACTACTTTTATTTTCATGACATTTGATGAAGCACTTGAATCTAACATACAGTTATGAAGAAGAAGGTTATGAACTAAGAGAGAGACATAAATAGGTGGCTGGTATTCTCTTTTCATATCAAGACTATTGAGGACTATAGGCATATCCATGGGTTCAATAGTTTCGACCTCAAATATAGCAGTATTATTAGGGGGAGGATCCTCTTTGACAACATCATGAGTTTTATTCTGACTATCCTCTACGACTTTAAACAACTTTTATTTTTGACCAGGAATTTTAAGGATATAAGTTGCATAAACAGAAACCTTAACACTACTTAACCATTCTCCCATGTCAATCTTTGATTCTGGTATAACAGGGGGAATCTAGGAGAGAAGGAGTGGTTACCTTCGGTTTGTACCATTTAGCTGGTGAATACTTCTCCTTTCTTTGATAAAATGCACCCTTGAATATAGCCTTCTTCATTTCCTAAATTTCTTCTTGAGTAGGCATTTTACCATAGAATTTGGAAAGGAGGTCCTTCTCATAACTATAATCTATGGCTTGCTACCAATGTTGGTTTGAAAAAGGGTAGGTTTGGCCTACCATGTATACATGATCAGGCTCGCTTGAAGTTGTTTCCTAACTATTGACCTCTGGAAGTCCATATTCCATGACTTGATTTGCAACATAACAAGTGTTTTGTTGGTGGAATTGTTCATAGGGTCTACACCATTGAATCACTTGTTCTACCATGTTAGCTGAGTCTAACTGGTTTGGAATCCTAGGCTCTTGTTGAGGGGATTTATTCTAATATATCTGATTTTGCTTGGGATGAAAGTTCCTAGGTCCATTATTCTTTTCCATCATCACCAATCTATTATGTATGTGATTCAACTGTGAAGCATGATTGGCCATTTATTGCTTTTGACTAGTAACCAAGTTTTTTATCATGTCCGCCACCTTTTCCATGGGATATTTAGAAGTTCCCTTTTCTTCTAATTCAATAGCTTTACCCTTGGTCTCTTTGTTGTAGGGATTTTTTCCTCTAGTGTAACCTAGAATGTTGGACTTTCCTGAAGATTGGATATTCTTTTCTATTTTCTCGGCCAATTCCTAGGAAGTTTTTAGATTGATTGACTCTTTATCTCGCAACTGGTATCTTAAGTCACCAGTGAAAGATTCAATGTAGGATATGAGGAAAGAGGCATATTTTGGCTTGATGTCTCTAGGAAGTTCTGCAACCACATGCCTGAATTTAGTGTTAAATTCATCCATGGTTTCATTCTCCATCTTCTTTATGCTATGAAGGGCAGCAAGCAAATGTCTTGGTTCCTTCTTTTCTCCCCATTTCTTCCCAAAACAATCTGGGAATTCACTAATAGTTTTATATGAATTATCATCTAGGTCAAGGTACCATTCTCCAACATCATATTCTAAGGATAAAACAAAGAGCTTCATTTTGACATTGTCATGGTCATGGGAAACATCATTGCAATAAAGGACCAGGTGCTTTTCAAACTTTTGAAGGTGAGACTTGGCAGTGATCATCATTATTGCCATGAAATATGGGGAGCTTATTGATAGAAACATTTGGAATGACATGGGGAGCACCTGCTATCTAATAAAAGTCAAAGGGTTTGAATAATTTCATCATTTCTTGAGATTGGTGAATATGAATCTCTACAAATATGTGATGGATATCTGAGAGGAATTGGTCTCCTAAATCTTCAAGGTTTCTACAAGAATTATGCCTATTCAATCTTTCTCTAATAAACCTTTCAAGATCAGGGAGAGGATTGAATAATTGATGGAGGTTTCTTCGGGTAGAAATTCTTGGATAGCTGTTAGACAATGGAGTTTCTAGATGGATCGAGTTTTAATTTTTATGTTTTTTAAAGACAAGATCAATCAATTTTTTTTTTATCTTTTTCGTTGTTTAGAAAAACGTTAATCTAAGTCGTACTCGGGAATAAAAATATTTATTCCTGGAAACAGTGCCAAAAAGTGTTGTCTCCTTTCACACACCTGGGGTGCACCTAGGGGGGACGTGGCATAAATATTCAAGCCACTCGGGGTGTCCTTGGGGGAAAGTCTCGAGTCAAGGTTGTCACCTTGTTCTTGACTCCTCCATTTAGGCTCAACTCCTAACGAAGCCAAGGAGGGTAGACCCTATTAAGTTACTAAGGATAATTAATTTAGTATGATGGTATTAAATTGAATAAGTTGCTTAGGATTTTCAAGTTAACAATTGATAACCACAGATAACAAGATGAAAAATAAACAAAAGTAAGCACAATGATGACACACAATATATATATCGAAAGAAGTAAACAAATAACCAGTGCCTTAAATTGGAGTCCCAAAATGATTAAATGTGCTTGAATGTGCTTGGAGTGAATGTTTTACAATTGTCTCTTGGTACGTTTTAAGTTAATATGAAAAAATGAGTAGATTAAATTAGGCGAAGGGGACTCCAGATATACCCGAGGGGTACTTGGAGTATGTCCAAAAATAAAACCTTCATGGCTACCCGTCAGGAATGTATGGGCTGAATGGAGTATCTGATACTGTATTCATAATACACCCGCCAGTGTGTAACAGAGATCAGTGGTTCGAGGTCACTGTGGAGGCGTTCCCACTTCCTTTGGGTATTTTTCCACCGCTTACGGTTTGTTCTAGGTGTTGGATTTTTTCCTGATGGTGGTTGATTTTGGAAAGTGAAACCTAATTGATCTAGTCACTCACATTTCTTTTGATGCAGCTTGAATGATTAGATGAACCGCGGCCAAAACACAGAGCATACACACCGGAGTCTTTGTAATTTTTAGTAAATTTTAATCGATTCGTTTATATTAGAAAGAAAACCCTCTAGGAACCTCAATCAAGGAATCAAGGAGGGGGTTTATTTTAAATTTATTTCTTGCAGAAATTAAAAGTGGACAATGAAGTAGCCAAAATAAAACAAACCACAGGTCTCTAATTAAATCTACCACGATCCTCTTACACCTTTTGGTTCAATCGGGATTCGTGGGGTAAGTATTCAAGTTAATTTGAATTTATAATATGAAATATATGATGAAATTAATCAAAGTAAACTATTTTTCATAAATAAAATTAATCTAGAGCAAAAAATAGAAAAAATGCAGAAAAGGAAAAAAGGACGCGAATCCCCCCA
This sequence comes from Pseudotsuga menziesii, assembly GCA_001517045.1. Lineage (NCBI taxonomy): Eukaryota > Viridiplantae > Streptophyta > Pinopsida > Pinales > Pinaceae > Pseudotsuga > Pseudotsuga menziesii. The sequence continues at coordinate 847,532 of LPNX010527970.1, forward strand.
AGGGGGATGGGGAATGGGCTCGAAAGAGCCTATTCGAAATTATTTTTCATTAACAGTAGTTAAAATATCATAAAACCGATATAATTCCTCCTTGTTCATATACCGAATGAATTCAAGAGCTTACAAAGTGCAAAAATTAAAAGATTTCAGGAATAGGGGAGACCCCTGGGGGGGTCCGGATGGCCCAAAAGTTACTTCTCAGATAGAACCTCCTCATATTTTATGTTATATCTGTTAACAAACAGTAATATTATTAAATTTAAATATTCCCAAAATCACTTTGAAAGTACCTTTGGGTCAAACCAATTTTAACCAAAAAGAGCTAAGTCAAACTTAGTTAATGAAAAGGTGAAAAAGGAACCAAGGAAAGCAAGATTTCCTTGGGATATTGGACTAACTTTTGGGAACCAATATGATGTGCACTGATTTATGGATTTATATTTTATAATAGAAAACAGAAATCTAATGCATACAAGTTAAAAAATTTCTTTAAAATGCCATGCAAAAAGGACGATTTCCCCAAAGCTAGATCTAGAATGCTTATGAAACCATTTAAGAAAAAGATCTAGATTATGAGATTTAAGAATATATATCTATGTTAAATTTTACTCTAAGATGATATATCTAAACCAATCAAAGCTATGAAACAAGTAAACCAGTGGATTTTAATAAAATGGAGGAAGAGAAAGGGGAAAGGCCTCTTGCTGGATAGATCTGCAATGGAAACTTCTTAGTGGAATGCAGAAGGGAAATTCTTTCACAAAATTTCAGATGTACAATGGAGTCAAACTAGATCCACATATTTTCCAATCCTTTCCACCTAAAATATAAACACACAATCTTGTACAAAACCTCATGAGATCTGGATATATATATATGAAAAAGAGACAAGAATTACTTGCAAATAAGATTATTAAACATGTGTAATCTAGATCTTCAAACACATATGCTATGAGATGCAGAAAAACATGTAATATTACTTTCCCAACTACACTCCTATTGATTCAGCTGAATCATTCAAGCCAGACAAGGTTCACATGCAGAAATTGAGAGAAAAAACGACAACCTCAATAGCCACAAGACAATGCTTATTCCACACACATGCCAAAGATTATTTATTCCAACAATAAAAAGATTACAACAGTAGTACAATAGCAATCCCTTGAATCCAACTCTAACTACCTTGGAAGAGGAAAACTATGCTCTATTTAGAACAAAAACTGGAAACCTATCCCAGAGGGGGTGCAACTCCCAAGGAGAGAGAGACTGCAGCTACATGATGAGTCAAGATGAGCTTGATCTGAGTCTATCTAAGTCTGATCTGAGTCTGACTGAGTGTAACTGGAAATCAGAGAGCTTATCAGACTGACACATCAACTGGTTAACTAAAACATCAACCACATCACATCCAGATGAGCCCACATGTGTGGAGGAGAGAGAAAGGGTGCAAATCCCAAGATTCCATGTTGAGGTCCAATCCCTCTTCAGCCCAGATCAACTCCTTTTGTCAAGGAATGGTCATCTCTAGTCAATCCAAAGCCGATGGGACTGATTTCAGTCAAATTGGAGCAAATTCCACTCATTTAGGAATTTGGATTTTCTCCATTATTTAATTAATTTATCAATTAAAATAATCAATATTTGATTTTTAGGGTTTTCTGACTTGAGTGATGGGAAAATCACTCAAAACTTAGGAAGAGTGGGTTTATGGGTTTACCTGGTGCTCTAAGTTTGAAAATGAGCACCCCCATTACTGAAACTGATTTCTGAGCCCACTTATATTACAAAACCAATTTTTCCATTTATACTATTACAAAATAGCCTAATTTTTGGAAAAACTAAACTTTAAAAAAATTTAAAACCTAGGGGTACTTACACATGTTAATATGACTCAACCATAATGCCTAGCATGTTTATACATTGACACATAGACTCTAATAACCTCAATAGGCCTAAATTCCAAGCCAACCACCCCAACTTTGGAGGTATAAAGTGAAAAACTCAGAAATTATCAGTTGTTTATTCAACAACCAATAATAACGAAGGGAAAAGACTCTCTGGGCTGATCGGATTGACAAATAAAGTCCAATAGACTGATTCTTTTACAGACACTATCATGCTAGAACATTTAATTACAACTCACCTATGGGGTATGAACATGTGATAAAGTACAACAAACACTTCCCATAAGCAATTCTGAAGGTATTCTGAAGTTCGAACAAATCATCTTTGTCCGGTTCACGAGGCTCACTTGATAAAAAACCACTAAGTACAACATAGGTGGTAATAGATCTATGGATTTTTTTGGTATATTTGATGTTGTCATGTGTTTGATATGTTTATGCAGGTCTTCCATGAGAGATATTATTCTAGGCATCTATAGTTTCTAGGGAAAGTCTTCCGATGTAGTTGTGACTCATTTGTTCTGGATCTGAACCATTGAGACCAAAGGAACAGCTTCTATCCGCAGAAGGTGAGATATTCCAGATAACAATGGTGTGCCTGTCAGCCATCCAAGGCTGCATAAATCCACATTGTTCCAGCTATGTCCTCTAGCATTGGTTCTTCTTGTAAGTTGTGTAATACCTCATAATGAGGCCCGCCACATTCCTTCTACCATTGGTTCTTCTTGTTCTTACAATCTCGGGCATTTCTTCTACTGTTGGTTCTTCTTGTTCTTCTATTGTTGGTTCTTTTTGTTCTTCTACCATTGGTTCTTCTTGTTTTTACAATATCAGGCATAATGAGTCCTGCTACATTTCCAACATTTGATCTGTAGCGGGGTAGAATTGGCTCCGCTAATTGCTACTTCCTTGTTAACATTTGGAGTTGGTACATATGGCTGTGTACCTAATTTGTTGAAGTTCTTGGTTGCTGAAAAACTATTGTTCTGTTTCCTATATGGGGGTGGGTTAAAACCCAATTTGTAGTTGTCAGAGAAGTTCTTATACTTGTCTATGTTTTTGTTCATGTTCTCTCACCTTAGGTGTCCATGCTGATAGTAGAGCCTAGCTTTGTGCAATGTGGTGTCCAAGGTTTTAGGCATGTCAAACTCAATCCTTTATTGAATGTTGGGAGGAAGACACCCTAAAAACTACTGGATATTTACTTTTTTGTCCTTGATGTATGGTACATAATGTAATAGATCTAGAAATTTGTTAATAAAACCATCCACAGTCATGGATCCCATCCATAACTTGTGAAACTCTTTCACCTTTCTATAGAAGAATATTTCTGAGATATATTTTTCTTGAAATATCTTGCAGAATTTACTACAGCGTATTTCTCTTACCTCCTCTTTCTTGGTATGTTTCAAGTCTCTCCATCATCTCGCTGCTTTTCCATTTAAATTATAGATGGCCAATTGAGCCTTCATTTCACTAGAGTACTTATGAACTCGGAAATATTTTCTCATACCCAACAACCATTATTCAACTTTATCCCCCGTGTTCACCTCTCCTTCATAGGTTAGGGCTCTTATTTTTTTGAACTCTCTGTAGCAAGGATTTCTTTCTGCTACAGGGGCAGGAATGGGTCCCTTATGCCTATAGGGTACAAGGGTAGGTTCCCGATAATGGTAAATGTAGAAAAATGAAACAGAAATAACAGAAGCAGAACAATAAACTAAGCTAAGTTAATCTAAACAAGAAGAAGAAGAAAATGGCAAGAACAGTAAACTAAATCTAATGGTAGAAAGAAGAAAATGAAGCTATGGTGAACCCCTCTGCAGAAAATGGGTTAGGGTTCCGCCTCCTTAAAACCTGCAAATAAACCCTAAGCTACAAGAACCTGCAAAACAATGTTAAATAAAACCTGTAAATGGAATAAGAGTTAGAAAACAAAGCATGTTAAACAAATAAGAAGCAAAAATTACACATGGTTATACTTTCTCTTGGGTGGAAATGGGCCACCATGCCCTAGCTCATGGTAGCACCTCTCTTGGTTGGGGAGCAATGGATCAAATGGAAATAGAGATGGAGGGAGTGTGGGTGGCTTGAGAGGTAAATGTGTCTCAAGGCATCCATGGGAAACATAACAATATGCAAGGGAGAAGTCTTTTGAGAGTGATCGCCCACCCTCCTTTTATAGATTTTCCAAGGGGTTTTAGGGTTTTAAGCCCTCGTTCAAGGCTTTAGCCCATTCCACCCTAAGTTTAGCCCCTTTTTTGAGGGATTTAGCTCCTAGGAGGCTATTTTGGGCTCCTTTTTGGGGGTTTTAGCCCTTTTCTTCATCCTTGGGCTCTTTTGGAGGTGTGGGGGTCTAATGGAAGTTCTGATGGAGTGATATGGGGGTTGTGAGATGGTGTCCTTGGGTGGTGTAGGCCATTGAGAGCTATGTGGGGGATTTTTTGGTTAACAGATTGCCCCTTGATGTGTGAGGGCAGTAGCTGAATGTATGGCCGATGAACATCATAGGATTTGCTGTGTAGAGGTGGTGATTCTGGGGCTGGGGCATGGTGGCTTTTGGTTTTTGTATTAATTTGGTTCCCATCAATGGGTGAGATACAAAAAATGTTTGACATGTATATGGATGAGGTGGGCATTCCCATGCTTGTGACAATGTCAAAAGAATCATTTGATCTATGCTCTAAAATACAAGAGCTGATCATATACAACTAATGTTACAATGATGGTTGCCTCCATGTGAGGATAAATACAATACTGATCTGGTACATTGGACCCATGGCATTCTCATGGAATGCTATATCTTCATGAATGACGGTCTGCTGGATCTGGTACATAGTTGTGTGGACTCATTGATTTAGAGTCAGAGTCTCTGTGGTAAAAGTATGTTGCATCAATCATAAAGGTATATCAAAGCACTGTTGGGGCTTCTGAACACTATCTCCAACGCAACCCAAAAATCACAAGGGACATAACCCGTTTAGGTCCCTCAAGTGGAATTCACCAATGTGCTAGATTCGGGTGACATTTGGGGTCTTCGACCAAGTACTGTGTGGAACAAACCCTGTACGAATCTCAATGGTGTGACGATGGAGTTGAAGTCAAGCACATGAGAAACAACCATCCCAAGTGGCACTAAGGACTCCTCTCAAGTGGTCCAAGGAACTCATCAATGATGTTAATGAAACCAAGGTACAGGGACCTCTGGGTCTATCCTCTGGAATATATGTGTTGTCATTGACAGAGGGATACCTACCCCTAGTCAAGGCAATGATGTTTCCTTGACCAGGAGTGCGAAGGAAATAACCAAAACATGTGAGACAATCTGCGGACTGACCCACTGAATTGGGGGGGGAGGGAAAGAATTGAACAAGGGTAGGAGGAGTGTGGTAGACTCAAAATTCCTTTGTTCAGAGTATGATAGCAGGGCGGACCAGACAGCAAATGAAACTGACTCATGGGAATGGGATCATAGCTGTAATACTGGGAATGTCACTACAGATTGGAAATACTTGGAGGAGGTGGACACTTTTGATACTAATGGGATCCAAGGAAGACACATTGCAGAGTACTCTGAATAAAGGAGACCCAATGTGGGGATGCTGCCAAACTATTTTCTTTATGGGGTGGTGTCTAGGGACACCATTGTGGTACGATCTCGTGGATTTTTGGCGAGCCTGAGAAGGTAAATGCTCGATGGTGCTTTCAATTTTAGAGAGTTTTAAAGCATGAAGAAGACTCCAGTGGGGAGTTTTTTTCATTGGTAGTCTCCTGTGCCCGAAAAAGGATAAAAGTGTAAACAGGAGAGCTCGCCCATCTCTAGGGGATGGGAAACTTCTTTACCATTGGTAGTCCAATCAGGCTGGAAAAGGTTAAACCTGTACTAACTGGACAGTCATTCAAATTCTTTTATGAGCATGAATGAAACCAAGTTTGCTCGACAATCTTTTCTTGTTGAGAAGGCTGGAAAAGAGCTTAACGACAACCCGTGGTGAGATTTTTCGTGAAGTGCGGCCCCTCTGCCCAAGAAAGCATACAAGTGTGCAGAGGGGTACGGTCTTGGCTTGAGTGTGCCAAGGAGGTCCTTTTCATGAAATGGTCTACATGGTTCACAAAAGGAGATAAACGAGACGATGTAGACTCCCTTTCCTATACTTTAGCAAGTGGGAAAGGAAATAGCTGGGCTCATCAACCTTTTCATTATTTTAAGGAGTCAGAAAAGAGCTTAAACAAAACTCCAATGTGGTCAACCGATGGTGGCACATGCGGTGCCCCATGTTGGGACGGTGGAAAGAGGTCCAAAGGTCATCCATGCAGTATGGATGGAGCAGAAGGCTCTCAAACATACCAATACATGTGTCAGATAAATGGCAGCAAAGGCTTGTGAGTCGGTGCGGCAGAGGCATGCAAACTGAGGTGGCTCTCGGACAGAGGTCAGGAGAGCGTGTGTATGTTGCGGTCGACGGACTTGACTACCTGCGATGTAAATACAAGTCTAGAGGCATTTATAAGCCAAATATATGCAAGAAAAAGAAATTGTTTTGTGCAGGGAAAAAAGACAATTATAAATACAAAAATAAAAGAAAAATTATAGTCCTTAACGGGCGGCGGCCCGAAAACTCGCATGAGTTGCGGTCGGGAAGTGTGATACAAGTACAGGTCTGTAGACACTTGCATTGTTATGTCATGGCTCATAAATCAAGGTGACTTGTGGAAAATAGTCCTAAAATTGATTTATTAAACATGAGACAGTGGTCTCATAAAGAGATAGAGGATTTGAGCCTAGAGGTGTGAGAGGTGTGTTGAACTGGTTCCAGGTGACTTTGGATTAGTAGCTGATGGTGCTGCCTTTGATTTTTTCTAAAAAACATTGAAAAACAAGAAAAAAGAAAATGAAGTGACTCATTGGTGATGTTAAGTGTAAAATTTCTTGAGGTAGAGCTCATTGCGGGGGTTCTCCAAGAGTTGTCCATCAGAGTCAATGAAGAGGTATGCCCCCTTGCCAAGACAAAGGTCATTGGCAAGGCGAGATGATAGAATTTGGTATTTTATGGGAAGAACCAATTCCACACTATGGTTTAAATGGAATGGGGTAAAACCGAAGGGGGTCTTACATATATATTTGTCATCGCGTAAGTGGTGTCAGGATAAATCAGGTGGATCTTCCATAGCCGATGAGACAGAAGGGAAACTGGAGCCAGATATCATGAAAATGGTATTGGTTGCCTTGCCCCCAGTCTCTATTGGAGGAAGAGGAGTAGGACTGGAGACCGGAGGAGTCTTTGATGGACCTGGAGGTAGGTGCCACATCATCTCAATTGGATAGACATGAGTCAACATATATTGGGGCCTCAAAAGTATGGTAGGTGGTTCAAGGTACCACACAAGATCTCCCAGTGTGAAATCCTATAGATTGTGGGTTACCAAGACAGACTTACTATCGATATTGGATGGTAGGAAAAGGATCATGTTGAGCAGGAATGAACCCCAATGTTTCCCTGGTAAATGAGGTTTAGGTTGCAACTGAGGTTGTGGTTGTGGCTGGGTTGCGGTTGTGAATGGTGCATGTCATCCCATGGGTATTCTGTGGCAGTCAGAGCTTCATGTATCACCTCATCATTGCGGAAGCAATTAAGAGACAGGTCTGATGGACCGTCATTGGAGGTGGAGATGAGCATGTCTATAGAAATGGAAATCATGTAAATGGACATGGTGTCTGAAGAAGGAGGTGGTGGGTGAACTTATTTGATCAAGGTGATCTCCGAATCAAGGGAATGGTGATGGAGGTCAGCAAGAGCCATTCGTAATTCAGGAAAATCTTGGCAATTGTGGGAGTAATGTCCAAACAAGCTACAAAGGGCACAAGCATGGTTTGTCCTCAATGCCTTGTTCCTGACTATTGGAAAAGTTGGGAGTTCAACCATGGGGATGTTTTCATTCATATCCATGGCATCCAGATGCACACGGATCACTAGGATTTTAGGGCAATTCTGAGTTGGATGGCCCTGTTTTTTGCAGATGACACAAGGTGGGACTTGTCGTGGTTCTGCGGTGGCTTTGGTGTTTTTACCCCTATCCCTTTTGGGTTGGGGTGGTACAGGTGTAGGTGTGGTGGTTGGCTTGTGTGGACTGGGTTGAGGGTGAGACTCAACTGCAATAGGTTGCACCGGGTTTAACACAACTAGAGGAATTGTTGGTTGAGCTGGTGGATCAAGATACCACACCGGGATCCCCAACGTAAAGTTGGGTAGGCTTGAGGTGGCCATGACCGACTTGCTCATGAAACTAGGTGGGGGAAAGAGGAAGTGAATTGTATGGACTGGAGATGATCCCACATAACTCCCAGCTGATTACATGTGGGGGTGAGGTTGTGGTTGTGGTTGCGCGTAAAGTTGATGTTGCAGGTGATGTTGCAGTTGTTGTTGGCATTACGGCTACAGACGATGTTGTGGTTTTGGTTGGGGCTATAGCTGCGGTTGTTGTTTGGGTGCAGCGGTGCTTGATGAGACCATGCACAAGTCTACAATTTGCTTTTATGTCGGTGGTGGTGACACCAATGGGAAAGGAGCCGTCATGGTGGGATTGGTAAACAACCCAGGGCCCACATTCAATGGTGGGGAAGCTGGTGTGTTTTCAACCACAGTGTTGGTTGCAGGGATGAATGTAGCATGTGTGGTCACCCCTTGCGGCTCAATGGTGGTGATGGTAGGGATAACGTTGGCAGGTGCTGTTAACCCTTGCGGATCATGGTCGGTGAGCTGGTCAACTATCACAATATTCCCTTCATGGGGGAACATCATGAGGTGGAAGACAGTTGACACGATGGCTCGCATGGCATACATGTAACTCCTTTCGAGGAGGAGGTTGTACTCCAGCTAAGCGTTGATGACTTCGATGTCAATCAAGACTATATTCCTGGCTAATGTGATGGGGACATGGGGGAGGTTTCCTTTGGATTTAGTGGGATGTCCATCATAAGCCAGCAGAGTCATGGAGGATGGTTGCAGAATTGGTGATCCAAGCTTCTGCTAAACCAAGGTAGACATGACACACGTGGATTCCCCCTCATCCACTATGCATCGATGCACAACCAAATTTTGGATGGACACTAGGATTTGGAAGGCAATAGTGGAGGGCATGCATGGTTCCCCATTCTCCATGTCAAAGGTGATCAGCTTGGATTCGCAGGGATCTACTACCCCTAGAGTGGCTAGTAAGGATTTCCACTACATTGGGCACATTTTAAGTACCTCAAGAGCAGACATGGCGGTTGGCATTTGGGCCAAATCATCCACAATGCTATAGCTGACTGCAACTCTAGCTATGGAATTATTGGCAATTCTGCATATGGGGGGGCATGAGAACGGGGGTAACTTGAGAGGTAGGTTGGCTCTCTTAGACATGGATGTTGTTGTTGAGTCAGCAGGTTCCATGGTGGTACCATATTGATTTTGTCTAGTCTATAAGTTGAACTCTTCAGTGGTCATGGCTAACAGGTGGTGACTGCCTGTTTCGGTCGTGGGTGGTGCCCCCAAAGCATTGGGGTTGGGTTGGGGAGGGGGTGCGGTTGCCACCAATCCTTGGACTGGCAGTGGGTTTTGAAGCACCATGGGGGGAGTTCCTTGTGGTGTCGAGTTGGGTTGTGCTTGGTTTGTAGCATTGGTATCCTGTTGGACCGCATTCTGAATGGCTTTCTTGGCGTACCCCATGAGGGGACACTCGAATGTGTAGTGCCCATAGACCTCATAGAGTGTGCATGGTTGGTTTTTGAGCAACGGGGCGTTGCGTCTTGGTGCGTTTGGTAATGGGGGATTTTGGGTTGGTCGATTTTATGCAGCATTATCAGGAGGGTTCGGTTGTTAACCGCCTCCCTATGGTTGGTTATTGCCTTGGTTACGGGGCTGGTTGTTCCTAGCTTTCCCTTGTTGATTGTTGGGGGTAGGTTGGTTGGGATGGTTTTGTTGTGTGAACACTTGTCCCAACGGAGCGGGTCGAGCGAGGGTGAGGGCTTGAACTTGTTGCACTAGTGGTGCATAGTATATTTGTGGGGGTGGTGGTGCCACAAATGTGGGAATTTTCCCCACATACTTTTGTGTTGGACAAGCCATGGCCCGAGCCTTCTGCGGTGGTGTAGGTTGTGCATAGGAAGTTGCTGCTCTAGATTGGGACATCATTCTAGCATAGTTCGGAGCTTGGTTTTGGTAAGCAACATTAGAAGTGTTGCTTGGTTGTGGTGTAATGGCAAGTGGTGTCGATCGAGGCTATGGCTGTTGGGAGACCAATCCTATGATGTCGTCCGTAGCATGGGATGCCCCTGGTGCATCGCGGTAGGAGGTATTCGGACAGGGAGCATCTGGAATGACATTGTACAGGTATTGAGACTCAGAGTAGATCAAGTCAAATTGCTGGGCCTTCAGTATGGCATTTTCTTCAGATTGGGGATGTTTGGATGCGACATCCTTTGCGATGGGCGGGAGCAAAGTCATAAGGAACCAATCCAAGAAGATCCTATCATCTAGTTAGATTTTACCTATGATAAGGTGTCACTGCCACTCGTGGATATGGTCAGTTATGTGAGTGGCGGTGCTTTGACAGTAGGATAGCAGGATCTCCACCCCCTCGTCATATCTGACAGGGAGTTGGAAATATTGTAGGAACATGAAGAATAGGGAGTTGAAGTCGGTGTACTTGGCTTGTGGTAGCTCGATGTACCATTTGGTTGTAGCACCTGTAAGGGTGCATTGGAACAACCTCAGCCTGATGGAGTCATCTACAATGCTGTTGGATGAGCACCATATATGGAATGCCATTATGTGGTTTTGGGGACATTCCCCTACTTTGCCTTCAAACTTCGGGATGTCTGATGGAAGCTTAGTTGGCATGGGTGGCCAGAAAACTTGGTGGTGGATGGGGTCATTTGTTAATCTAGCTAAATCAGGTAAGTTCAGTCGAGCCATGAAGGGCAGATTTGACCCCAAGTTGATGTGGGATGGGGTTGTCATGGTGGTGGGGTTTGCCGGTGCATAATGCATCTACATGGCTGTGGGTGCTTGCGGTGGCACCATTGCAGATGGTCCAATTCCCCCAAGTGCTGTGTGGGGGGCGATATGGGTGGAGGGGGAGTTTACCCCATGTATGAGAGTAGGGGAAATGTAGGTGGACGGTGCACTTCCCCTCTATGTGGCAAGAGGGGTGGTGTGTGTGGAGGGGCCACTGCCCCCATTTGTTACGACTGGGCCAGCTTGGATGGTCACTATGGGTGGTGGCAGATAGCTAATGACAGTCTGCATGACTATGCTTGGGCCACTTACCAAGTTGTGGGTGACAGGTTGTGATGTGGACATGGGTCCACTTCCTAAGGTTAGGCCAGAAAATGGATCTGGGTTCGCACTAGCCATGGGGCTTGATGGTGTGGTGTGGAGGTCTGGTTTAGACTAATATGGGTCTGAATCAAAATCAAATACTGTGTGGCCCTCTGATGGTGTGGGATATCACTAAGAGCAACTTTGATGGTGTCAATTGAGTGTTCCAAATGGTGGCAGTTCGCCTCTCAGACATGAGGAATATCGTGGAGGATCAATTGTGTTAGATTTATGTCTGAAACTTGGTGGGAATGATGTTTGGACCCCGGTTTCAGTGGCTTCCTATTGGCTATAGGTGGTCACTCGACCACCAAGACTACCAGAAGACAGTGCTGGGCTTGTTCATCACAGGTGCTTCTACTCAATCGGAAAGGGTCATTGCCCATTTCGCTTGGCAATTCCTCTCAGTGGATGGCTACTTTGGGGTTCCTGTGGTACTCCTCAAAATGAGTTTCTGGGCAAATCCCAAGTACTTCCCACAGTTGAAGCACTCAGGGACTTATGTCCTCAAAGACTGCAGAGTTGTTTTGACTTAGTGTAAATTAGTAAATTTTAAGGCTTACTCAGCATCATGAACTGAGTTGGGTTAATTATTTGGTATGGTGTAGTTGTTTGCTTATTTTTTTTGTATTTGGTTGCTGCAATATGGTTTATGAATTCATCATGGTAGTTGTGTATGCAAGCATAAACAGAAATTGTAAACAAGTACAATGATTAACTCTGAATGTTTGCTAGCCTAACTAGATGTCTACCTCATAGTGATATTCCTCTTCAACCAAGAGAAGGTGCTGGGCTCTTAACACAATGGGACTAAGCCCATCCGTAGATCCTTAGGTCACCTCCCATATGCTAGGTTGGTCAATAGGGGGGATGCTTAGCGTCGTGAGAATCCCTCCTTCTCTACCCCCTCTACCTTCCAGGTCACCTGATTTTAATGGTTTGGAACAATATCATGGAGTTCCTAGATCTATACGAGCTTGCCCTTCGTTGTATCCCAGAATACCCCTGAGGGTGATGACTGGGTAGAGGAGGAAAAGGAAGCAAGATCATTGATTTTAAGTTGATTTTAGTTAGACTCGGTTAATTTTATCAAGCCATAATGATTTACTTAACATTTACACATTGTCCATGAAATAAAATGCAGAAAATAAAAACAGAAACTGAAATTAAAAAGCCCAAAAATGGGTTGCGCACTTGTAAAAGTCCCATTTTTGCAAATTGGATTCTGATCAAACTATGAAGAATTACCTCAAACGGTTGAAAACCCACTTCGGATACAGGCGCTTTTACCCTTACCTGCTTTCATATTCGCAAATTGCTCAACTGTTTTGGTAGAAAATGAGCCCAAACATAGGTGAATTTTCAAAAATTTAGTTCGACCATTTTTGCATAGTTGAGTGATTTACAAACCATGAATGGCCAACAGTAACTGGTACTATGGCCAAATGGGCTTTTATATGCCTTGAGGAGGCTCAACAATAACTAGAAATTTAAATAAACAATAATCGAAGATGGATTTAACATGAAATTTCTGAAATACTATGGCAAAAATTCTAAAAACTTGAGAATAAAAAGTTTGGCCCAGGGATCCCGTGGGATCGACCTTGTGTGGTCGCCAGTTTTGTAGCAAGGATTTATCCCTACTACAGGGGTACGAATGGATCCCTTATGCCTATAGGGAACAAGGGTAGGTTCCTAGTAATGGTAAATGTAGAAAAACGAAATGGAAACAACAGAAGCAAAACAATAAACTAAGCTAAGCTAATCTAAACAAGAAGAAGAAGAAGCCGATGGCAAGAACAACAAACTAAATCTAATGGAAGAAAGAAGAAAACTAAGCTATGGTGAACCCCTCTGCAGAAAATGGGTTAGGGTTCTGCCTCCTTAAAACCTGTAAATAAACCCTAAGCTACAAGAACCTGCAAAACAATGTTAAATAAAACCTGCAAATGGAATAAGAGTTAGAAAACAAAGCATGTTAAACAACTAAGAAGCAAAAATAACACATAGGTATACCTTCTCTTGGGTGGAAATGGGCCACCATGCCCTAACTCATGGGAGCACCTCTCTTGGTTGGGGAGCAATGGCTTAAATGGAAATGAATATGGAGGGAGTGTGGGTGGCTTGAGAGGCAAATGTGTCTCAAGGAATCCACGGGCAGCATAACAATATGCAAGGAAGAAGTATTTTGAGAGTGACCCTCGACCCTCCTTTTATAGCTTTTCGAAGGGGTTTTAGGGTTTTAAGCCCTTGTTCAATGCTTCAGCCCCTTTTTTGGGCCTTTAGCCCATTTTAGGGTTTTAGCCCCTTTTTTGAGGGCTTTAGCTCCTAGGATGCTATTTTGGGCTGCTTTTGGGGGTTTTTAGCCCTTTTCTTCATCCTTGGGCTCTTTTGGAGGCGTGGGGGTCTAATGGAAGGTCTGATGGAGTGATATGGGGGTTGTGAGATGGTGTACTTGGGTGGTGTAGGCCATTGAGAGATAAGTGGGGGATTTTTGGGTTAACACTCCCTCGATTGTCATCACTTTATTGTGTATTTCTGCATAGAGAAAGAGATTCCTCACTGGAAGGACTGTGATATTCTACTACTGGAGGTTCAAGGTTATGTTTCTCTTTTCCTTCTTCTCTTGGGATGCTGACCCATTTATGATAAGGTTCCTTCTTGAACCTATTTGTGGAATGAGTGGGTTTCCCCTGTGGGCTTCCTCCCGTCATATTTCACAGCAATGCTTCATTGATTGCTTGTTGTTCCTTTCTTTAATTCATATTGTCATCTCTGAAACTTTGCAAGTCTGCTTGAAGACTTTGTATGACTTTCATAATATCAGAATTTAGTTCCACCACTAGTACTGTTTCGTGGGTGGCGGTATTCAATTTCCCTTGCCGACTGTTATCTTCTTCAGTGTTCATGATCTGAACTATTCTATAAAAATTCCTGAAATTGCAAATTTTTAATAACAGGAAAAAACTATGTTAGTTAACAAAATTTTAAAACATACTTTATTTTCCTTGCAATGAATCTATGGTATGCCCATTAGGTCTCTTAGTGTTGAAACTAGGATCTGATACCACTTGTAATGTCCCCAAAAATTGAAGAAAAAAATATTAGGCTAGTCAAAGCTACCTATGTTGGACATTATATGAACTTTGCAGAATGTGTCGTACTCTGTTTGTAATACTATATTGTCATAGGTTGTTCTTACGTCCTACTTCCATATTTCTTGATGCGGTTATTAATATGTTACTTACATTGTCGTGATGTTGATTGTTGTTTGTACTATGGTTAAGCATGGATGTGTAAGTTGGTTATTTTTTGCGTACCTCATTGTTTATACCATGTCCTTTTTGTCGTATACATGATTCTAACTTGATGTTGTTAATGTATAAAGGGGTGGAGTGGTGAGACTAGTTTCCCTTGTAACCACATGAGAGGTAACAATTTCTATTTATCACAACGGGCTTACTTGGTTCTATTGAACTAATGCATTTGTGTCCCATTTGCGTGCAGGGGAACTTGATGATGAAAAACTTGTTTATAAAGCTTAACGATAAGTGCTAATCGTTTTGGTCACCAGCGCTCGCATTTGAAACTCTATCCTAGTGACATTCTACCGATTATTATTATTATCATTACAGACTGTATGATAGTGACGTGGTCACTACAACACTTATCATTTACATGATGCTGAGATATTATTGATGTGATAATCATTTACTATGGTGTAAATGTTTCTGACTTGTTCATACCCTATCATATTTGTCACTATATGGTTTGTTTATATAGTGTGGAAAAGATTTGTAAAAACCTTGGTTTAAAAATTCCATGGCATATTTTATATGCCATGGACTTAGGGATTTAGGCCTAAGTTTATTCGATGCATGAAATGGTTTAATACTTTACGTTTATTTTGGTGGAAAGGTTTAATATATTCCAAGGACTATACGATTATGGGTCTGGTGTGCATTAATGGTGGCCAGGGTGGTGATATCAATGTGCCTTGGGAGAAGGGATGATCAAGCTTAGGCCTTGGCCTAAGTGATAGTTTGACATTTCGTAGCATTTTTGCTTCCTCTCTGCTTCTACTCCATGTGAAGGAAGGCGATTGTGATGGCTTAGCCAATAGGTATGTGGGTGTCCTGTTTCATTAGAATCATTGTTAGTTTGGAAAAGGATATTATTCATACTTCTCACATCGCGGCTTTGCTATGTTACAGGTTTGTATGGGTGGAGAGAATAGGAATGGGTCGTAGCTTGTGGGAGAGACCGTGGGATAATCCATACCCCTTTGGTAAGCCTGTTGTACAAGTATTTACTTGTCCCCTCTTGGATTCATGGTTATTACTGAGTTGTCACTCGTTGTTTGTTGGATTTGCTTAGGTTTGGTTTCTAATGGATACATTTTGGGTTGAGGTTTAACTGTAACTTAATGGATCTGGATTTCGTAATGCGACATGCTTGGTTTTTTGTTTGTTGGGGTTTTAATTTTCCTTCCGGCCTAAGATTGAAATGCAATGGGATTTATTTCGTGGGTGCTCTGTTCAGGGAAAAGGCCCTGGGTATCTCTTGACAGGCTCTGCATATTTTGTAATTAGTGTTTTGGTTTTATTACTGAAAAAGGGAAGTACCATTGATTGTAATGGTGCAATGCCAGAAGTAATTGACTGTGTAAACTCTTTAATGGTTTTATAAAGACTATGTTTAAATGTATAAGCTGTGTCAATTTTCTATGGTTGTTATTTGTAGGCTGTGTGGATTTCCCATTCGTTGTTTACGTCGGTTGTATGGATGAAATGGATGAAATGGGTGATAGTGTTATGGATTTGGGGCCATGCGATATGGCATTTGCGTTTCCCTCCCTTGTAGTTGTGATAGATTATTATTGTTTACGATTTCGTTATGTAATAAAATATGGGGGTTGTAGGTGTTGTAACGCTGTGACTATCAGTCATCGTTGTGGGTAAACGTTGACAAGGTTGTAATATTTTGGAAATGGTGATTATTATAATGAGTTGGACGTGTAAAAGTTTGAGGGCCATAGATTACAGCATATATTTAAAAGTGGGTCTTTCGATCTCTGTGCAGATATTTTTTGTTTTGTTTACAACCTGCGTATAAGAAATATATCATGGCTTTGTAAATTATCAATAGACCTTACAGGATTCAATCCTGGGTCATTTTATTGTGATGAGGGTTTATATTTAAATGTATACGATTTGGGCATTAATGCCCACATGAATCGATTATGTGACCTCTGTGAAATTATATTTGTTTTAAATGAATACTATAATGATATTATGTTTGTTTTTAAATGATTACTGTAATGATACTATGTTGATTTTTACTATAAGGAGTTTTTTTATGGCATGTTATTTATACTATCATTCATTGTTATTTAAGGGTTTGATTTGCTAAATTCGCAATGGTTTGGTTATGTAGATAATTGGTATATTGTATTATGATATCATCGATGTAGTTGGTAGTAATAGATTGGGAACCATTAGATGGTCTCAATACTTGGTCTGTAGCTTTGATTTATGATAATATTTGATTAATGAAAAATGTTTAATGTTTATCGAAGTTCTTAGTAGGTATATAATGATGCAGACCCTCTAAGGTCTTTGCTGGTTTTTATCTTAGCTTTAATAATTTGGTTTTATGATTATTATTAGATGTGTTTATAGTGTTGCTAATTTAGAATTACATTTTTGTTTTATACCTGATATAATATATATATATAACGTAGTCAATAGGTTCTGTTTATTATATTTAGTTAATGGTAAATTTATATTTAGGTGTAATTTGAATCTTTATTCTGAACTAGTCTTTTACTCCTAAACATAGCTCTCGTGACAATATGAAATATGTCAGTAGACTACATTAGTAAATGAAGAGATAAGTACTTATTGTAATATCCTGAATTTTGGACCTACCATTTATAGGAATGAACCTATTAATCATAATGATTATATTGATGTTTTATTTTATATTGGGTCAAAGACCCACTGCATATCAACATGATGATTTGTTTGTATATTGGGTGTAATACAATTGTTGATGATACATATGGATATATATGTTGGTTGTGTTGGGCATGGACCCTGAAGCACATGATTGATGAAATGTTTTCTGTTGGGTATGGACCCTAAAGCACATAATCAATGAGATGTTTTGTGTTGAGTGAGAGGTTTTGGAGAGCATGAGTACTTACTTTTGTATTGAGCATAAATCTCTAGAACACATGAAAATATAATTGGAAATATTGGGCATAAGCTATGGAGGATTCCATGTTGATGTTGAGCATAAGATCTGGATCATTGGATCTTTGGCCATTGTATCCCTAGGTGTATTGTACAAGTACATCCTAGCATTTAGTGTTGAGCAAGAGCTCTAGAATTGGACTATGTTTGTAACTCCCTGTTATAAGCATCGAGTATGGGCTCTGGTAAGCATTAGGGGTTACTGAAAAGAATCTAATAAATTTCGAGTGAAAACAACTCAAGAAAAATATTGATGTCATCATACTTATTTATAAGTGATTAAATGAAATTTTGGATTTTTGTATTCTCATCAAGTATTGAAGACCTACCACCTTATACGAGGAAAATCCAACATGCAAGGATGTTTAGAGTTTCCTAGCCTAGCATACCTGAGCCATCTATCTACTTGATCTTCATAAAGAAGTGTCATTAAGTTTAGGGATCATGACACATGATGCCTAAATACAAATGTTAACCAATATTTTAATACTATGTATTTTATACATAGTATGTATAAAGAATTAATTATGATTAGTTATATAATTGAATAAAGAAAGAAGAGAAGATCCACCAATTATTATTTATTGTTAAAGGATTAATAAATAGTGAAATATCTATGAAAGATTAACTAGGAACTAGTTAAAAATTTGTAGGTTAAGAATTGAAAATTACCCTAGTAAATTAAAAAGGGTTAAATAAAGAAATCAAGGATTTATTGATTTAACTACCCCTTTAACTGAAAATTCCTCCTATAAAGACTCAAGCCAAGAAAATGCTTCGGGTTCTGATTTCTCTAGGAGAATTATTATTCTGCCTGGTTTTGCTCTCAAGTGTTTTCTTGGAGAACTTTCCCTGCAAGGAAAAGAGGATTGATTCACAACTTAACACCAATTAGGAAACCCTACATTAGCATCTCTAAGCTACTTGCATGTTGGAGTCTAGCTCGGGGGGATCCGAATTAGAACCAGGAATGGTTTCGGGTCATGGTTGGGAGGAACGTGGTAGTTACCAAGTGATTTGGTCATCAAAATAAAAGGTTAGATATGTCTTAAATTGATAATGTTTGTTATTTAAAAAGTGTTCAGGTTCATCCATTAAAAGAGCTTCAGGAAGATAAATTACATGTATAAGTTCTTAAGTATGTCAAAGTTCATTTCTAGGGTTTCATTTCTAGGGTAAATGCTAGCTGCTTTATGTAAAAGATTATATAAATATTATTAACTGTGGAATTGGTTGGTTCTATCCATATTTCGTAGGGTAACATTTCTTAAAATCTAACCCTAGACTATCTGTGCTCTCTTCTGGATTATACAATGAATATCTTAGATAAATTATTCCAATGAATTTACTAACCCTATGTAATTGATGTCTTCCTAGATGCTGCTAGGATTTGTACTCTCTTCAATATATCCTAGGGTGGTAAATATTTTCATACACTGTATATAGCTAGGTTCCCTTCTTTAAAGTTTTTTTTCTGTATTTATTTATTATTCAGAAATTAAATACTATAAACTAGGTAAATCCAGACCTGCTATTTAATGTTAACCTATTATTTATATCTCTACTGACATATTCTATTTGTCGGTAGAGACATGTTTCAGATTATGCTAGATTTAATCATAGGAGTAAATTTAAAGAAATAATATACTATATAGATACCTTAGGGTATTATTTATAAATAAAATGATTTTATAAGATAATTATATATACATATAAATAAGACCATCATGTATAAACTGTTATGAAAATTATCTATACATTTATTTCCAAAATTAAATAACCCATCTAAGACCTTTTAAGGTCTGTATTCACAATACAAATTTACATTAAAAATACTCCAGATAAATGAAACAACATTATAAATAATTAGAGGAGGCATTGTGACCATCCATGCCATGATCCTTTACTATTCTTTGATCATAACCATAAACAAAATCACATAACTCAACAAAAATTAACTTATCTAAATTAAAATCATACATCTTATACAGTAAATCATATCATAGTAAAACAAAATCAAATCATATCATAAATTCATATATTGCAAACAGTAACAGGATTCAAATCCTGTGGGCATGCAAGCCCAGATTGCTTTTATTTAAAATACATTCATTACATTAGTTTAAAACCCTGTTGCCAACATAGGTCATGAAATCGATTCCCATGGATGTCAATACCCAAGGAAAAACCATAAAAACCATATCATAACGAATTGCACATGAATCAATCTTGTATCTCAATCTATTGTTTATATCACTACACAGGCCACGACTTACACTAAGGATGCGGGTGTTATTATGGGAAATTTGGGGTCTAAAATGGGCCTTATAAGAAAACGCACCAATAATAAGTTCTTGTGAGTTGGAATTCAAGAACCAATATAATTCCAATAAAATGAGTCAACCATAATGGTTGAATTGACATATTTGTCATAAAAAAAAAACTTTTTTTTGTTTGTATTTTCGACATATCTCCCTGTGTTTTTACTCAAATTTTGATCAAGAGAGCTTGTTGGATGTGGAATGTGATTCCACATCCAACGAGTACCCACACTTCATACTTTTGACAGGCCCCTCTACCCCAAAAATAAGAAATATCTGAAAAAATGTGATGATGACATCATCATCACATTTTTTCAGGTATTTCTTGTTTTTGGGGTAGAGGGGTCTGTCAAAAGTATGCAATGTGGGTACTCGTTGTATGCAGAATCAAACTCTGCATCCAACAAGCTCTTCCGATCGAAATTTGAGTAAAAACACAGGGAGATATGTCGAAAATACAAACACAAAAAGTAATTTTTTTCTTTTTTCCTTCAAAATTAATAAATGTTATTTTATTATTTTAACTATTATTTTATTATTTTCCTTAAGAGGCCCATTTTAGACCTCAAAATTCCTCTAATGATTTTACAAACACACCATTTTCCATATAATTAAACAATGGCTACACTAGCAGTTAGGTCATAAGACCCTATCTACACCATGGCCTCGACCAATAACCTTTTTAATACAAGGTCCATCAAATAATAAACCTACTGTAAGCATTGGCTACCGTGGTTTCCAACCCATGGATTTCCATAGACCACACTACATAAGAATCGAATACTAAACAATAATATACAAGCTATCGCAGCACTGTGGGAAAGGCTCATGCCATTTACGGCATGGTCTTTACCAATGCTATCCAATTATTACATTATCCAAGCTAATCAATGGCTTTACACATAGAGTAATCGATTAGGGGAATGCCTCTGCTTTCAAAACCCCAACCCCATTTAAATATAGCGCTCAATAAAAAACACAGAAGGAAATCACACACACAATGTATCAAGGTTAACCATTATCATTTTATAAAAACCATACATACATTTTATTACACAGAGATCCCAAGTCTGATACATAGTCTCCATTAAAGGTCGAGAATGAGGTTTACACAGGCTTGCCAATGGGCTATGGTACCATTGCAAGCAATGGTGCAGCCCATTGCTATAAAGCCCAAAACCAAATAAATTAAGGATTTACATAACTGAAATTGAAATTACATAGAGCCGAATGGCCTAAGAATCGAATCATGGCGTAAAGCCTCCACGTTTTAAAAATCAAGTCTGTAATCATAAGCCTGAACGCAAAATCAAAATTGCTACAGCATAAACCCCAACTAACAACCAGTAGAAACTTAACTCTTCCCAGAGGGCTGAAAGGTGGAAAGCATAAGCTTCAAGAGTAGGCTTACCATGGCCTCCTTCACAATACATTGGAGCTGCAGTGAAGAATTGAGCCACCCCATCATCTTTACCACATTACCTGCAACCACAACCCAATACACAATAGATTTGAGGAGTATAACGACGAAGGAGCCACGAAACCAAGCATATAATGCAAACACAAAACTAAGGAATCTTACCTTCATCTCCTTTGCAGCACAGAGCCGAGACCCCATTTTCTTCATAGACCCTAACGAAATGACCAAACAAAATCATGAGCCAATTCCTAGGCTTGGGTTTACCACAATTTCCAAGAACGATAAATGCACTAGCTCGTAACCACTATGGAATTTCCAAACCCACTTTTCCATAGTTCAACGATGTTGCAAATATCGTGGGTTTTATTCACCATGCTAATAGCTTAAAACCCTGCTATGGTATGGCTATACCCTATGTTATGTCACCACCCAAATGCTATCATGCGATACCATGTTACGAAGTTTGCTTTATGATAGTATTACATTAATTCTAGTCCATAGGTTGCGCTAGTCCAAAGTCATAGAACCATGCTAAGTATTTAGATAATGTCTAGACCATAGGATTAGAGCTTAGGGTTTAAGTCCCTTAGTAACAATCTATTTACGCTTAATAACCATGGCATACAAAGGTAACATATCGGACTATAAAATCCAAGGATCCGCTCTTAAACCAATATTTTAACCTATCAATAAAAGAACATGAGAGATGTTAATAGGTATAGTGAGAACATACATAGAACGTAACATATATTAATGACATATAGACTAACGAATTCAAAACATAACGAAGAATAATTAGTGTACAGGAAATTTAGTTGTAGTAGCTACATTGTGTTGATGTATATGTAACTTCGAAATGTATTCTTATATGTATTTTATATATTGTAACCCGATGTTTATTCCAGGATGTTTCTATTATGTATTTGAGTCA
>LPNX010527970.1:872025-884836 GCA_001517045.1 Pseudotsuga menziesii
TCGCCTATAAGAAAAGAAGAATGAAGACTTGTTCCAAAGAACAAGTGACGACAGTTCAAAGACAAAGAATAATATGATGAGTGTAGTGACATCATTAATGTAGAACCTTCCAGCCACCAAGAAGAAAGGGAAGATCAGTTCAAGAAGAATGATGTCTGGGCGTATTATCGAGACCTGAAGAGAATTTCATAGTTCCATCATGCAGTAGATGCAAACATCGTGGGATACAAAACAAGATTCGTAGCATGAGGCTTCTCACGAAGAGAAGGCATAGTCTACGAAGAAACATTTACAGCTAATAGAAGTGAAGTCACATGACATACATAATCATGAGTGCAAATGAAAGAAGGACTTGTACGAGTTCAGAAGACACCCATGGGATATCACATACATGATGAGCTTGATGAATATCTTAACCTTTGCTACAAGGTTGATAGAGAATGACAAGCTCATAGATGGGTGAAAGATGAACTTTTGAAGAAGTTCAAGATAGAGGATCTTAGTATCCAGTGATCCTAGATGGATACTACTTGTCACTCCAGTACAGAATGTTTCAGTGCATAGAGTACAAAAGACAGAGGGAGTATGATGCTCCGCTTCAGAGGGAGTGATTGCAGAAGATCCTGAGGTTTGACATGGTCCGACAGGATGGGCAGATTACTGATGATTCTAGGTTTTACTGAGATTAAAGTGGATTCCAACCTTTGCTTCAAGGTTGAAGGCAGAATACCAGTGATGCTCTTGTTATGTGTCGATGCACTAATGTTCTAGGTATGGAGGTGTGGTAGAGTACAGATGGAATCTTCCTTGGACAAGGGAAGTATGCAGTAGAGATCCTGAAGAGGTTCAGGATGATGGACTGCATGACCACACCTATGGCATCGAACCTGAAGCTATTGAGTGATGCTTCTTCAGAGACGGTTGATGCTACGATGTATCGTCAGATGATTGGGTCATTGATGTACCTAACGAACACGAGACCAGATATTTGCTTTGCTGTGAACACCTTGAGCCAGTACTTGACAGATCCAAGAAGTGTTCACTTGGTTGCTGCAAAGCACATTCTGAGGTACCTGAAGGGTACAATTGACTATGGGCTCAAGTATGGTGCGAATCAAAAGATTAACCTAGAGGGTTATGTTGATTTAGATTGGGCAGGTAGTGCCATCGATAGGAAGAGTACTTCAGGATGTTGCTTCAGTATGGGATCAGGTGTGATCTCTTGGTTTAGCAGGAAGCAATCCTATGTGGCACTGAGTACAGCTGAAGCAGAGTATGTCGCAGCTTGTTCAGCTAGTTGTGAGGCAGTATGGCTGCGGAAGCTACTGTCTGATATATTTGATCTCCAGCTGGATGCTACCTGTATACATTGTGACAACCAGAGTTGCCTGAAGTTGTCAGAGAATCCAGTGTTCCATGACAGGTCAAAGCATATTGAGATCAAATATCACTATATCAGGGATATGGTGCAGAGAGGAGCAGTGAAGCTCCTGTATGTTGCGACGGAGGAACAGATAGCTGATGTATTGATGAAGCCATTGGCTAGGCTGAAGTTTGAGTACTTCAGAGAGAGACTTGGTGTTCTCCAGATTGAGGCTTCCTCCCAGAGACAATGATGAGATCCAGAGCCATTCTGACATGGTGAGAGGATTGGTTCCTTCCATGGTCAGATGTAAGGGCTGAGATATTCCGTCATGGTGAGAGGATTGGTTCCTTCCATGACTGATATGAGTATTGAGATCGATAGCCATTCTAACGAGCGGGTCAGATGTAAGGGCTGTGCCATTCTGTTCATGGCTAAAGGATTTAGTTCCTTCCATGTCAGATGTAAGTGCAGAAATCTCTCTTCAGTGTGGTTGAGAGTCTTCCATCATTGGATGGGATTGAGCCATTCTGACGAGTAGGTCAGATGTAAGGGCTGAGCCATTCTGGTCATGGCTAAAGGATTAAGTTCCTCCCATGACAGATATGAGTGCTGGCCATTCTGTCGAGTAGGACAGATGTAAGGGAAATTGCCACTCTCCTGGAGAGTGGAGGCGCATGGTCAGTTACCATGTAGCTCAGTCAGGGACTGGGGGCCATTCTGACGAGGGTGTAGGATTCAGTTCCTACCAGGTCAGATGTGAGTGCACAAATCTTTCATCATTGTGAGCGGATATGGTTCCTGCTTGGATGAGAGTCTCCCATCATTGTGAGCGGATTTGGTTCCAACCTGGATGGGATTGTTCCTTTCTGACGAGTAGGTCAGATATAAGTGCAGGAAATCTTTCATCATTGTGAGCGGATATGGATCCAGCCTGGATGAGAGTCTCCCATCATTGTGAGTGGATGTGGTTCCAGCCTGGATGGGATTGTGCCTTTCTGATGGGATTGTAGTTTACTACATGATCATATTTTAGTACTGGGCGTGCCTTTCTGACGAGCAGGTCAGATGTAAGTGCTGGGCGAAGACCTACATGAGAGTAGGCCTACAACCAGCATGAAATAGGGCTGGCTCTGTAGAACTTCCTATGACGAGATAGTACACACATGATGATGACCAGTGGAGATCCAGATCGAGCTATGATCCAGATCCAGTTATGATGACTCCGAGAGATCCAGATCAAGTGATGATCCAGATCCAGCAGTGATGATCCAGATCGAGTGATGATCCAGATCCAGTCCAGTGATGATGATCCAGATCGAGTGATGATCTAGATTCAGTGATGATGATCCAGATCGAGTGATGATCTAGATCTTGTGATGATGTCCTATGATGATCCAAATCGAGAGATGATCCAGATCTAGATGACTTGAAGATGAAGATGACTTGAAGACGAAGAAGACTTGATGACAGAGATGACTTGAAGACGAACATGATCCAGTGAAACAGAGAAGAAGACCAGTGCTGAAAATTGTGTCGAAAGAATACCTTCCTAGTTAAGAGGGAGTGTTGATGTATATGTAACTTCGGAATGTATTCTTATATGTATTTTATATATTGTAACCTGATGTTTATTCCGGGATGTTTCTATTACGTATTTGAGTCATGTGGTCATGCCTCGATGTTCCGATCGGGAGGATTAATAATGTAAACAAGTCATATCAAGTCATTAGGTAAGTCCCCATAGTTTAGGGGCACTTGGGTTATTATACACTAATTAAGGTGTAGGCTCGAGTAAGTAATTATAAGTTAAGCCTACATGGTTGAGTGCACTTCAAGTCAACGGAAGAATATAAATAGAGAGTGAGAGTCTCTCTATTTATCACTTGTGACTTAGCTCTGTTGCTCTCTTAAGTGTGGTGCACTTTTGGAGAAGGAAATTCTTGGGCTTGACAGAAGACAGAAGGCTGTTGTTGTGAAGGGAGGTCATCTTACTGTTTTGGGTTCACATCTTGTGGTGATACTATCTTAGAGGAAGTTGAGGGGTTTTCTCCATTTATGGTTTCCCCTCCTAAAATCTTTGTGTCTCTTATCTCTTGTGATGTGCTTATGCGATTGTTGTGCTTGTTATTCTCTCAGTGAAAATATATTATCATAATGCTAGCTTAAATGTTGAAAAACTAACACATTGATGATAACGACACTTACCAAATTATAAAACCAACTGGACAAGTAGCATAACAACTAGCAGCAGGTCCTCTAGAATCAAGACGGTCAAACACACTTTACATCCGATCCCATCACAAAGTAATGAGCTGCGTAAGTAAAATAGATAGGTGCCTTAGTTCGATTGAACTAAGTAAGCCTGCATAGTCAAGTAATACCTTACCTCTCAGATCGTCATGTGAGAACTAGTTTTGTCACTCCACAACTTTATTCCCATCAACAAAGTTAATTTAGTTTTTATTAAATAAACAAGCACACATGTAGAGGAGTAAAACAATGATCTATACAATTCATGAATTCACCGACAGTAATAACTAAGATGTAGAAATAGTTTAAATAAAATAATTAAGACATACGAAGTAAATAAACTAATATTCACTAAATGGATAAGAGATTAACAAGATAGTATGGGTAGTTTTATGAAGAGAACGAAAATATAAGTGGCGCATGTAATTCTGCATGAGTATTAATGATCCCCTTTGGGTAGTTTTCACTAGCCTACAATTTTTTTTTTCAATTTTTGGGGACATTACACTTATTATAAATAATTCCTAGGTTGTAAGAAAACAAGGTTTAAGTTGTAAAAGAGAAAACAAAAGTAAACCTGGAAGAAAAAAAACCTTGATAAATTGTTGAACATGAATTAAATTACAGCCTAGGGTTTATAATGAAAATGTAAACCCTAAAAGAATTTGACACGAAAAAAAATCACATAGGGTTAGAAAATATATATAAATACTTCCATAATGTCGCCAACACTTATTATAGAAAATGAAATAGGCAGTCAAAAACCTCATATTTGAAAATTGAAGCTCTTCTAATCACTGAAACCTACACACTGAATTACCTAGCATTAACAATTCACAAGAATATCTCACATATGTATAGATGAATGAATCACTTGGGAACTACCATGTTCCACCAAACCATGACCCAGAACCATTCCTCGTTTTATTCCAGATCCTCTTGAGCTGGTTCCAACATTCAAGTAGCTTAGAGCTCCTAATATAAGGCTTCCCTAACTGGTATATTAGGTGTGGATTAGTTCTCCTTTTTTCCTCTTAGGAAAATGTTCTCCAAGAACTCTCTTGATAATAATGAGGAAGAATAATGACTTCAAAAAGATGGAAGAGATCCCCAAGCCTCTCTTTGGCTTCGAACTTTATAGACACACTTTTCAGTCAAAAGGGAAGTTAAATCAAGAATCCATTGATTACTTGATTCAACCCTTTTTTATTTAATTTAGGTATTTTTAATATTTTTAACTAAGAAAATTTTAACTAGTTCCTAATTGAACTTTTGTAGGTATTATAATATTTAATTTTTCTTAGTAATAATAATAGTAGATGGAACTTTTCCTTCTTTCTTACATTATTAATATTATTACTATGTGTACTCTTTATACATGTTGTGTATAAAATGTATAATAATATGTTAGTCGTTAACATTTGTCTTAGGGTATCACATATTGTGATCCCTAAACTTATGGCACTTTCTTCATTAAGCTCATCACGTAGATGGTTAGGTGTACTAGGCTAGGAAACTCTAAACATCCTTGCATGTTGGATTCCCTTGTATAACATGGTAGTTCTTCAGTACTTGACGAGAATACAGAAATTCAAAATTTCATTTAATCACTTACAAATAAGTCAGAGGAGATCAATATTTTTCTCGAGTTGTTTTCACTCAGGAATCATTAATTATTTTTAGTAACTCCTGCCACTTACCAGAGCCCATACTCAATCCTAAAAACAGGGAGTTACAAACTTAGTGAAATTCCACATCTCTTTGCTCAACAATAATGTTAGGATGTACTTGTAGGATACACCTAGGGATACAATGGCTAAGGATCCGATGTTATAGATCTTATGCTCAAAATCAACATGGAAGGCTCCAAAGCTTATGCTTAACAATTCCAAATTACCCTTTTGTGTGTTTCAGAGCTTCATGCTCAACACAAATGTCTCAAATTGCATGTGCTCCAGAGCTTCTTGCTCAACACAAAACATCAATTTACCTATGTGCTTCAGAGCTCCTCGCTCAACATAAAACATCTCATCAATCATGTGCTTTAGGGTCCACGCCCAACACAAGCAGACATATATGTATATCATATGCAATTAGCTTATGCCCAGTATATCAAAACAATCATCATGTTCATATGCAATGTGGTCTTTGAACGAGTAAATCAAAATAAACCATCAAGGTAACATCATAATCAATGGGGCTCATGCCCATAAGTGCTAGGTCCAAAATTTAGGATATTACAACCATAGTACAATATTGCAAAAGCAACAAACTATAAAATCAAGTTACCCTAATAGGTCTTTCCCAACCTTAAACAACATTGCTAAAAATTTATCAGAGACAATATATTTTGATAGAGGACTTACGACTCTCTTTCCAAATCAATCATGACAGTGACGGACTCATGGCCATATTTTATTACATACATTTGTAACAACAACAAACAAGACTAATAATCAAATATAGTGCAAAAATCACGGGGGCTTCACTTGTTGATCAATATACTATCACGTTAGTTCATATTGTGGGTTTTAAAATTATCAAAAATCGAACCAAGATATTGAAGGTATTGGGGGGATGAGGGGCTTAAGGTGGGGATGGGTAGGGTGGTTTATAAGGATTGAGCTATAAAAGGGGTGGGGAGGAGGTTTTAAATATTGAGAGGGGGTTTCAACAAAAAGAGTTTGGGTCGATATCTCTTGAAATTAAGGGTATTCTTTAATATCCCATGATTGCATGTGCTATGTGAGAGGTTCACTAAGTGAAGTCCCCGTGGCAAAAATGTACATAGTCGCATTGATAATTGAACCATGTTACACTATTAATAAAATAAACATGGCATCATGTAAATCCCTCGCATGTTCTTACACAGATAAGTAAAAACCATTACTTCATAAAAAAAGTAGCATAACTCCAATAGATATATACATTAAACATTTTGTTTATAAAAGTGGCATAGTTTCTATGAATCCACACATGATGAAAATCCCTTAGAGTATCAAGTTCATAATATTACCAAAGAAAATTTATCACTTTCACACCGATGACAGAAATGAATCCCCAAAGCTATGGGGATAAACACACAACAAGACACCAAGTTTTGTCCATAGATCCATGAAAGGTAAGGACATAAGTCTTGCTGCAAAATCTTCTCGGTGAGTATCCAGCCAAAACCCAACCCTCGTCATAGAGAGTTGTTCTCGGTATCTCATGCACATACATTTCACGATTTAAACAATAACTTATAGACCATTCCAGAGAGAAAGAATAATAATATTGGAAGTGTAGAAGAAACTTTACCTTTCTTGGCGTTTGTGAATCTAATGAGAGTCATCCAAACATCACGAGAACAAGCATTACAAACTTTGCAAATGAACTCATTAATCTTGGACAAGTTCAGAAGGTGTCAAGGTCCAATATTTTTGGCTCATCCATCTCTATTCACATACATAAGAGTGACGAAGTCGAGTAGCAAGACGCCGAGTGTAACAGTGGGAGAACAACAGACACCAACTAGAACCACATCTAAAGGATGGAACACGGCCTTCGAGATGCATTAAACGCTTGGGGTTTTGCACCCTACCTATCTTCCGCCAAATGGAGTCCTTAATGTGACCACATGGCCTACATGTGAACGAATTTATGTCACGTCTTTGCATAACACTTTCACCATCTTGGTTCCAAGGTTTATGTCAATAGTAGCTTCACTTTTAAGGTGTCCCCACTATTGAGTTTATAGCATATGGTATAGTATATAGTATGGACGCCAATTTAAAACTGGGTTAGGGTTTAGGTTGTTTCCAAAACTTGGGTGGACCAGCTTTTCTCAGATTGTTTTGATGCCTTTTGGTTTAAGATTTGTTCCCTAGCAAAACTTAAGAGTGATCTCATCCACTTGCACAAAGAGAAAACAAAGGTTCATGGGTTAGTCTTAAAGACTAAGTAAGACTATGACCTTTTCCTTTAACGCCTTATGAGTAGAACAAAAATGAAGGAACTAAAACAGTTCTACCACACTGCAACCAAGAGTTTTAAAAGCATTTTTTGCAACAAAATTGTATCAACTAGAATGTATGACCTAATATAGACAAAAGGTGGTAACAACAAGCATGCTAATGATAAACATTAAACATAGGCACGAGTCTTGTAGATTACAACAAACCCATTATCATCACAAAGCCATTATCATCAAAAAAAGCATAAAGTATAACATCTCTTGAAATTATTTTCTAGAAATTTTTAAAGTTACATATAGTAAATTTTTTTTAGGATGTTACAAAATGCACATCTCTCAAATCTAATTGTGGAACCAACTTTGCTACAAACACGGAATGTTGATCAATCCGGCATCTCTCAGATCTAATTGTGCAAGCAACTTTGCCAGAAACACAGAATGTATAATAAGTTCCTTTGTAACTATGTCGTGTTTCTAATCCAGATTCCTGATTTAATCCACAGATATTTTGTGTAGCTTTTATTAGTCTGCTTGCAATGTTATTTAATGTTACCTTTTCATTAATTATTATCTAATGATTCCTTTTTACAGATCAATATAAATATAAAAATTGCCGTGTCTTTATTCTACAAGAATAGCTTGTATGAGAAAGTTGTTTGAGAAGCAACATGGACGTGTGAACGAATTGGAATATACCTTATTTCTATATATTTGTTTTTCATATTCCACCGACATTAGTCATATTAAACCTCGACATACATCTACTCTTACCATCAGTACTCTGAATGTTTTCGCCACCGCCACCACAGATGTAATCCCCATCGCCATCACCACTACCACCATATAAAATCATTTTTTTGCATACATAGTTTATCTCTATTTTTCATTATATCATTGTGACTTTCATTGTCTGAAAATGATATAATTGATTTGCAAGTGCACTCACAATATATCGAGGTAATGTTACTATCATATTGCATGCGGATAAAGGAAATAGAATAATAGATATGGCCAAGAAGAGCAGTGACGGAATAAAAAGCACACCGATACCGCATGCACTCAAATGGGGTCAAGTGGTTCACAGAAAACCAGACAGAAAGAAAGATGGGCTATTCAATCCAATGTGATGCTTGAGCTCCGTTTATCGGATAAAATATCGTTATACTTTTATTGTCAATTCATTATAACAGTTAAATCGATTCTCTATCTACTGGTCCCAATATCCTCTCTCTAATTATTTATGTGCATAAAATATACAATGTTTACTATGTAATGCACTTCCGGGCAGATGTGATGTTTCCTCGAATGATACATTGGTTCTTCGGATACGTTTATTGTCTGTTTATTGGAAATTTCAGATAAATGAGTCAAGTAAATGTTACATTATTCTAATGTGAATAATGTTCTATTATTTCAGAAATTTTCTTTGGGTAGAGATTAATGGCAACAGTAATAGTAATTGGTTACCATTCCAGCTACATGAGAACGTGTAGCTGAGTGAAGGAATAATAATGGCCAATTTAGAAATTGCATCTTTATGCTAAAATTTTAAAATAGAATTACAGTCACGCATGTTTTTTTGGGAAATGGATAGTTTTTTATTGTATACAAGTGAAATAGACAATATTAAAATAAAGCAAAAATAAAATAATAATCATAATAATTATTATTATTATAATATTAAATTTGCAGCTTTATGCTAAAATCCTAAAATAGAATTACAATCACATGTTTTTTTTTCTCGAAATGGATAGTTTTTTCCTATATACAAGTGAAATAGATAATATTAAAATAAAGCAAAAATAA
This sequence comes from Pseudotsuga menziesii, assembly GCA_001517045.1. Lineage (NCBI taxonomy): Eukaryota > Viridiplantae > Streptophyta > Pinopsida > Pinales > Pinaceae > Pseudotsuga > Pseudotsuga menziesii. The sequence goes on from LPNX010527970.1 coordinate 881,403, forward strand.
AACAATATAATATTTAGTATGAAATTTTGTGTATATAATAATAATAATAATTATTATTATTATTATTTTGTGTATATAGTAATATTAAAATTACAACTTCACGCTAAAATACGAAAATAGAATTACACTTACGCATGTGTTTTTTTGAAATGGATAGTTTTTTTTCTTATATACAAGTGAAATACATAATAATATATAAATATTTAATAAACTCTTAGATCAATAGTTAAAATACATTAACACAAAACCATTAATATATATATATTAAAAAATACAAAATAATCTGTTTTCTAAATTTAAAAAATAAAATAAAACATACATATTCATTCAAACTTGCATCATATTTTAAAATTAGAACATAATATATGATATAACAATGTAAAAATTAAGTTTAACATGTATTTATATATATGGATTAGTGGCCTCAATATTTGTATATGTGATTTCAATATTAACTGAAATATTTACATAAATAGTAATATATTTATTTATTAATTTTTTTACTTTTTAATAAAACATTCAAATTTATTATTTACATAAAACTTGTTACAATTGGTCTTCTTCCTCCATAGTATATATCCATACGTTCCTCTTCATTCACGCTTCTTTCTGGTGTCGTTGAGGCCTTCAGATTTGAAAGTTTAAAATGGTTTTGTTGAGGCCTTTTTATTTCATTACCTTACGCGTCCATATATTTAAAAATTGCAATTTAAATTTCATACGCGGGTTCTTATTTTTCTTTTCAAAGGTTCATAAAACATAATTAATATGTAACAACCCTAAAATTAAATTCTTTTTTACCATATGTAATTTCTAAAATGCTAGGAGAATGCATTTAAAATGTATCATATTCCTATTACTTTATCCTCGTTTTAATAAAGTTTTCATTGTAAAATTGTAAAATTCCTAAGATTAGAATAAATCGTCAACAAACTTCTTTACACGACTTCCATCGATACTATGCTATATACTCTTGTTTATACTAAAAGGGTTTTGTTGAACGTGAAGTCATAAACTGTTGTCGTTTCTTTCTATTTCGTTTTTACTTACCATTTGTTTTGAAAGGCCACTCTTCTAGTCTTACTCTATACTATTAATGCATGAACTTTGTTTTCCCTTTGTTTTCCTTGGTTTCGAGATCAACTTTCTAAAACTGTTAAGGAACAAACTTGTTATAGCAAAACGTCCTAAACCTTAGCCTATCTCTCGATATTCAAGCAAGTGCTATACTCTAACTATCTTAAATAAAATATGGTTTTAACTTTGGAAAGGTTGTATGCATAAACTCTAACATACTACACTTTCTAAACTTATCATAAGTTATAAACCTCCATGGTGGTGATCGACAAGTATAAAGTTGGGGCCTTGGTTATAAAGGGACTATGGTGTTTACTTTGGAAACGACCCCGGTACAAATGTCAAGTCCTGGAGATGAGTTTTAATATGACCATTGATTGTATTGTTGACCTTGTTGGCATCCAAAGGTGACACTACTAAAACCCTAGGATCTTTTAATACTTTCCAAGATTCGAGGTGCTTTGTCCCAAAGGAGTTCCAAGGGTTTTCTATGGAGTTTGTCTTATTTCTTCATGTCCTCGTGTGTTAATGCTTTTGGAACTTCCACAATGTCGATGGTGGAGGAGCTGAACTGCTTGGCCCTCAACACCATTACTTTCGAGCACTCTGTGGTTAAGCAAGCTTCACCTGTGGGAGTGTTAGGTATGAATCTCCTTCTTTTTCTTTTAGTGTTTTTACTTTTAAAAATCAAGATCGAGTTTCACAGTGCCCCTTTTTAACCTTGACATTTTTTATGTGTAGGAGTGCATCCGGTGGTTCACGACAACAAAAAAGCATTTGTCAACAAAGACAAAAGGTTTTGAAACCCAGGTAAGATTAGAATCCCGCCTTTTTATCTCCGTTGTTTGGTTGCTTTCATGAGGCATAGCTCGGTGCCAACTTTGTATGGGGTTTATGGTGAACATGATGTATATAAAAATAATGGAAACTAAGTGGCCTTCGAACCTCGTTTGCGCAGGGTTGAAAAACTTCGTACTACTTTCGGGAGTGAAAGTAGTCTCTCGACTGTCTCCCTAATACTGTGTTAAACTTGTTTGATGTTGTGTTAAGACAGTGTTTTGGATTTGAAAATAGTCTACGAATCTCTTTGAGAAAACTTAATTTTCTATGATGGATCCTCTTCAGAGGTTGTATAACACTAGATTGTAATACTGTACTTTATTTTATTGAAACAGTTCAGCTCTGTAGATGGTTTTCAGTCATGTTGTCAAAATCAAGCTTAGAACAATTTATTAACATTAAAAGTGGCCATGAGGCCCTTATTGTTGTGTTTGATTGAAAGAAAGCCGGAAGAACATAGTCTAATTTATGTATCAACTAGTAATTAAATGTGTTAACGGAATGGTTTAAATTGTTGGAAAAACCCGTGGGGTCTTGTATGTCGCTATGCTTTACCTTTAACGATTGTAACTTGTTTATCCTAGGGGACTATGTATGTTTCGATAAAAGATATGAAAAATTTTAGTCATGCTTAGAGTTTAAGGTGTAACTTGGAAATTGATATAGCAATAAGGTTTTTACTGTCGATAATGTTCTTAGGCTACCATGCCATTGTCACATCTTTATTACTCGTTTTGATAGTATAATGGTTATATTGTTGATGATTCCCACGAGGGTTTATATAACTCCATAACAGATGTTGTGTCTAGAGGTTACAAACTATTTCCTATACCAAACCTCCTATTTAGTTACAAGATTTGTAATTCTATTAAATAGTGAAGCCATAATGTAGTGTATTTAAAATTATTAAAAACATATAAGTTTATTTCACTGTTCATAAATGTTGGTAGTTAACCTATCATCCAAAGATATTTGGTCATGAGGCCTCTCTTGATATTATTCTAGTTTATAAATTAAAAGGGCCGTGAGGCTTGCTGTTAGCAATATGACTTTGTAGATTTAGTTATGATCCTAGGGTCTCGTTATTTAGTTTAAAGCTATAAATATTGACTAAAATAGATTTGTTTACATGAATTTTATGGTTCTTAGATTGTAATAACTCTCCAGGTTAATACGAATCATATTGTTGAACAATAAAAGGGTTAATCCCTAGGATTGTAACTTCTTTCTATATGAGAAGTACTTTAGGACAATATCAAATTAAATCAAAAGCCCGTGATCAGTTTTATGATTCATTGATAATCTCGACTTTATATTACTAGAATAGTTTAATGATTAAGAAAAGAGGACTTACAATACTCTTAAGATATATGTTTCAGTTTCTGCACTTACACTTACTCTGTAATTTTTTTGTTTGTTTTACAAAAAGTAATTGTTTATCTTTTGGACTTAGAATTGTAGTTGTATTTTAACTAAATACGAGGATGTCTAACTAATAGAAGATATATATATATATA
>LPNX010527970.1:884975-928174 GCA_001517045.1 Pseudotsuga menziesii
GAAAATAAGACTATAATACAGTGTAGAGTTGGAACCTAGATGAATTTGCAGAAAATAAAAAGGCACAAACTTCGAAGGGAGAATGTTCCACCCAACCTTTTCCTGAAGCAGCCAGAACTTGCTTAGGACCCCCGAGCTTGCTCACTGCACCACTAAGACGAAGATCTATGATAGAAAATAGACTTCTATAGCTTAGCACTCAACAATAGACTTATCTCAGCAAATCACTTTAGCTATCCCCTCATTAAATTATTTGTGTGCCCAACTTTTTAGTTTGCAGCAATCACAAAGTTCATTCTCTTAGAAATTAGAATGAGTGGTGAGCATCTTGCTCAATTTGATGGTTTATATAAGATTGCCTAGATCTTTGGGTCAGTTTTGGAATTTAATGAGACACCCAGCTCAGTTCCCCCTCTCAGGGAACATGACCACATTTTTAGGGATTATGCTCTTGCAATAGCTAGAGGGTGAAAGCTAGTGCTGCCAATTGTCAATTAGCCTTCTACAACTACTCCATCCTCCTAGTGGGCAGTGAACTCTCATTTAACAGTTTCCCGTGAATAGGTGTCTCCTTTTATTAATTATTTAAAAAAATATTTCTTCTATTACAGTCATCCTTCACCCACTTGGTCATAAACATTACAATAAAAATCAACATAATTTTTTTGTTGAAATTAAATAATAAATATTTATTTTTCAGTTTTTGGGTATGTTACAAACACCGCCCATTAAGCTCAACATCGTCCTCAATGTTGCTTAAGTTATTATGAGTCTTCTTTGAATAGTGTTGGATATGCTACCCACATATCATAGGTCACTTCATCTAGATTGAGGTGTTTCCACTCCACCTTTACCTATCCAAAAGTGCGATTCTAGAGAAAAAAATTCCTCCTGTCGAGAATACAATCCTATTCCACCGAAAAATATCCTTCTGGTTCTACCTGAATCAAATTGCAGTCAATCACATGATTGGCATCATGCATATACTTTTTCAAAATAGAAATGTAAAAAAAATTGTGTATCCTAAGATTAGGTGGCAAAGCTAGTTGATAAGCCACTGGACCCACTCTTGCAAATATCTCAAATGGTATGAAATACCTGGGTGCTAATTTATCACAAATCGCTAATTTAAAGAAGCTCTTTATTGGTTTAATCTTAACAAACACATGATCACCGACTTGGAATTCCTTCAGAGTTTTTTTAAGATAAACATGATTCTTTTTCCTATCTTGAGTAGTTTTCAAGTTGCGTTGTACCTGTTTCACTATTAGTTCCAATTCCTTTAACATCTGAGGTCATAACCTCAATCGATCTACTGGATTACTCCATGTAATAGGAGTATTACAGTTTCTAACCATATAATATTTCAAAAGTACTATGCTTTGTTGAGGCCTGATAATGGTTATTGTAAGCAAATTCAACTAAATGTAAATATTCTTCCCACTTCTTGGGATAATCACTAACATACATTCGCAACATATATTTTAGTACCTGACTAACTCTTTTTCTTTCTCCATCTGTTTTTGGATGATAAGCAATACTGAAATTTACTTTAGTGTCTATTCCTTTCAATAATTTTTTCCAAAAATTACCGGTAAATTTAGGATCTCGGTCAAAAATAATGACCTTTAGAATTCCATGTAGACAAAAGATTTATTTCATAAAAATATCAACAATACGAGTAGTTGTATGAGTTGTTTTAACAAGAATAAAGTGTGTTGTTTTACTTAAATTATATATAACCACCATTATGGTATCATTTTATTTCTAGTTTTTAGGTAAACCAATTACAAAGTCAACACTGATGACTTCCCACTTCCAATTCGGAATTCGTAATGGATGTAGTAGGTCTGCTGGGTGTTGATGTTCATCCTTAACTTGCTCACACTTAATACACCTAGCTAAAAATTCAGCAACCTCATTCTTCATGTTAGGCTAAAAGTACTCTTTTCTTAATATAGTTATCATTTTCTGATACCCTGAATGTCCTGAAAAAAGACTTTTGTGAAACTCATTCAGAATCAATAGCTTAACTTCTAGTACATTTGGTACATAAAGTCTATTTTTAAACAATATTAGACCGTTTTTCGTTAAAACTGTAATCTGTAATTATATTTTCAGATGTCTTCTGAATTATCTTTTGTTTTAAATTTTGGTATTCTGGGTCCCTCTTGATTCCTTCTTCCAATTTATCTTCCAAATCGGTTTTATAACTGTTAATGGAAAATATAAAATTTGTTATAACATTCCTGCTCAAAGCATCAACCACTTTATTTTGTTTCCCTTTAATATGTTTGATTTTGAAATCATATTCGCTAAGGAAATCTAGCCATCTAGCTTGTCTTGCATTCAAATTTTTCTTATCAAACATATTTTAAGCTTATGTTATGAGACATTAGCAGAAATTGTTTAACTATTTAGTGATGATGCCACATTTTTAAAGCCTGGATTATTGCAGCCAATTCTAAATCATAAGTTGCACAATTATTTTCACGAGTCTTTAATTTTATTGATTCATATGCAATTGCATGACCTTCCTGTGTCAGTAACTCACCCAAGTCTTCATTACATGCATTAGTGCATACGATGAAGTATTTATCTGGGTTTTCTATTTTTAGGATTGGTGCACTAAATAATAATTCTTTTAGTTTATTAAAATTGTCTTCACATTTTTGATCCCAAAAAAAATTCTTACGTTGTTTCTAAAATGAATTTACAGGATTTGCAATGCTTGAAAATCCTTCAATAAATATTCTTGTAGTAACCTGTTATCCTCATAAAAGATCATACATTAGTTACATCCTTAGGAACAGGACAATCAACTATAGCTTTTATTTTATCTAGGTCCACCAATATCCCCTCCTCAGATATTATGCACCCCAACTACTGTATTTTATCTTTATAAAAATCACATTTTATGAACTTAGCATATAGCTGATGTTCTCTTAACACTTGTAAAATTATCTTTAGGTGTGTTAGATTTTTTAACATTTAAGCTAGCATTGTATTAGTATATTTTAACCGAGAGAATAACAAGCACAACAATCAAACACAAGAGACATTGAACACAGTTTTTTTCCTCGGGGAAACCATAAATGGAGAAAACCCCGCAACTTCCTCAGAGATAGAATCAGCACCAAAAGTAAAACCCAAAAATAATAAGATGATCTCCCAAAAGCAGTAGCCTCTTTCTTTCTAGCCCCAAGAACTTCTTCTCCCTCAGCTATGCACTACAACTAAGTGTGAGTGAGTGTGTATTAAATAGAGAGGCTCACTCTCTATTTATATTAATTCTCGACTTGATAATAACTCATTAGGGATGACTTCACTAGGTGAGTTTAACAACCCTAGGGCCCCGTAACTGCGTGGACTATAACCCTTGAACAATAGGAGGGTTACCCATAATGACTTGACATGACTTGTTTACATTATAGAAACTCTCAATCGGAACATCGGGCATGACATGACTCAATTACATTAGAAACACTTCCTGAAATAAACATGAGCGTAAAATACATAAGAAATACAAGTGAATACATTCTGAAGTTACAATTACATCAACACTCCCTCTTAATTAGGAAGGTATTCTCTCAACACAATTTATCAGCACAATTCTTCTTCTATGTACCATTTGGATCATCATCAAGTCCTCGTCATCTTCAAGTCATCTTCATCTTCAAGTAATCTTCATTTGGATCTAGATCGTCACTCGATCTGGATCATCACCACTGGATCTAGATCATCACTCGATCTGGATCATCTCTGGATCTAGAACATCTCTACTGGATCATCATTACAAGTGATATCTCTTGATTCTTCTCATCATAGGAAGTTCTATAGAGCCATCCCTTTTTCACGCTACTTGTAGGTCTATCCTCCATGTAGCTCTTTTCCAGCACTTATATATGACCGTAAGGCAGAATGAACTGCCTAGCACTTACATCCGATCATGTAGGAACCAATCTTATAATCACAATAGAAAGGCATTTCTAGCACTCAAATCTGACCATGTGGGAACACATCCCATAATACTGTCAGAAAGGCCCAGCACTCACATCTCACAACCAATGTTAAAAGGCCCATCACTTACATTCTACCATGCAAGGAACCAATCCTCCATGCCGAAAGGGCTCTGTACTTACATTTGACCATGCGAGGAACCAATCCTATGTACATGTCAAAAGGGCTCTACACTTATATTTGACCATGTGAGGAGCCAATCCTATGTGCATGTTGAAAGGGATCTGCACTTATATCTGATCATGTAGGAACCAATCCTACAGTCACATAAGAATGGATCTGCACTTATATCTGATCATGTAGAAACCAATCCTACAATCACATTAGAATGGCCGTCATTCCCAGACTGAGCATTCGTGGTAACTGACTAGGTGCCTCCATTCCAAGAATGGCATTCAGCGCTTGTATCTGATCATGTAGGAACCAATCCTATAGTCACATCAGAATGGATCAGCACTCATATCTGACATACGAGGAACCAATCCTCTCATCATGACAGAATGGCTCAGCCCTTACATCTGATCATGGAAGGAACCAATCCTCTTACCATGTCTGAATGGCTCACGGACTCATCAATTCCCTTTGGAGGGAACCTCGATCTGGAGAACACCAAGCTTCTCCCTGAAGTACTCAAACTTCACTCTATCTAATGGCTTCATCAACACATCAGCTATTTGTTCATCCGTCGCAACATACTGGAGGTTTACTGCTTCTCTCTTCCCCATATCCCTAATATAGTGATACTTGATCTCAATATGCTTCGACTTGTCATGGAACACTGGGTTCTTCGACAACTTCACACAACTCCGGTTGTCGCAATGTATAAAAGTAACATCCAAATGGAGATTAAATAAATCAGACAGTAGATTCCTCAGCCATACTGCCTCACAACTAGCTGAACAAGCTGAGACATACTCTGCTTCAGCTATACTCAATGCCACATAGGATTGCTTCCTGCTGAACCAAGAGATAACACTTGATCCCATACTGAAGCAACACCCTGAAGTGCTCTTCCTATTGATGGCACTGCATGCCCAATCTGAATCAACATAACCCTCCAGGTTAATCTTTTGATTCGCCTCATACTTGAGCCCATAATCAACTGTACTCCTCAGGTACCTCAAAATATTCTTTGCAGTAATCAAGTGAAAATGTCTCGGATCTATCAAGAACTTGCTCAAGGTGCTCACAGCAAAGCAAATATATAGTCTCATGTTCGTCAGGCACATCAAGGACCCAATTATTTGACGATACATCGTAGCATCAACAGCTTCTGATGAAGCATCACTCAATAGCTTCAAGTTAGATGCCATAGGTGTGGTCATGGCCTTGCAGTCCATCATCTTGAACCTCTTTAGGATCTCTACTGCATACTTCCCTTGTTTGAGGGATATTTCATCCGCATTCTGCCACAACTACATGCCTAAAAAATAGTGCATCACACCCAAGTCCTTCATTTCGAACTTGACAGCAAGCTTCCTCTTCGTATCAACAATCAACCCATCCATACTTGTTAGAAATAAATCATCTACATACAGTAAGAGTATCACTGGGTTGCCATCTTCAACCATGTAGTAAAGGTTGGAATCTGCTTTGCTTTTGGTAAAGCCCAAACTGGATAGAAATCCATCAATTTTGTCGTACCATGTCCTGGATGCCTGTTTCAAACCGTACAAGGATTTCTTCAATCTACACACATGATACTCCCTATCACATGTATCAAAACTGAGTGGCTTCTCTACATACACTTCCTCTTCCACTACACCATTCAAGAAAGCAATCTTGACATCCATTTGGTGTTTTTTCCATTTCATCACTACAGCCAGAGCAAGTTTTGAACTAATGGAAGTGTCTGGCTACAGGTGCAAATGTTTCTTCATAGTATATTACTTCTTTCTGTGAGAAGACAAGAGCCATGAATCTTGCTTTATATTTCTCTATGCTACCGTCTGCAGCATGCTTGATCTTGTAGATCCATTTGTAGGTTACAATATACTTCCCTTCTAGTATTGGGACAACATCCCAAACATCATTCTTCACGATCAATTGATACTCTTCGATCATAGCATCCTTCCATTATTTCCTTTCTGTCGCTTATTTATAGTTGGAAGGTTCTTTATTAATAAAGTCACATAATAAAGCTACATACCCGGAGTAGGACCTAGTCCTATTTCTTTCTCAGTGATTTTCTTCTGGAGCCCCATATCTTTCTATACCTTGAATAGCTTCTCATACCCAAGCAGGTTTCCTCTTGTGAGTATTTTTCTCCTGAGGTGGATCTATAAGTTCTCAAGGTTCTTCAAATTCTTGATCTTCTTCTTGAGTTTCTTCATTCATGGTTTTGTCATGAATTCTGGGTGCTTCTGTTTCTTCATGTTCTTCAATAGGTCTCTTTCTAGATTTATTGTAAGCTGAGTCTTTGTCAAATGTTACATCCTTGCTGATGTCAATCTTCTTGAATCCTAGGTAGTATATTCTATAAGCCTTCGAGCTTTCAGATTATCCCACAAGTATACCCTTCTTTCCTGAAGGATCTAATTTTGTCCTCTTTTCTTTCAGAATCTGTATGTACATTGGACAGCCGAATATTCTGAGATGATTGACTTCTGCTTTCTTGTGATAAAAGACTTCTTTAGGTGTCTTGTTCTTCAGTACTCTGTGTGGAGTATGGTTCTTTACATACACCGTTGTTTTGGAAGTTTCTACCCATAGATACATGGGAAGATATTGATCATGAAGCATTTCTCTTGCAGCTTCCATGATAGTTCTATTCTTCCTTTCTGCAACCCCATTCTATTGTGGATTATATGGAGTGGATAACTCCCTCTTAATCTATAAATATTTGCATAACTGTTTGAATTCATTTGATGTGAATTCTCTACCATTATCTGATCGAAAGGTCTTGATCTTCTTTTATGTGTGGTTCTCAATCAAGGATTTGAATTCCTTGAACTTGCTGAATACTTCATCTTTGTTCTTCGTAAAGTATATCCATGTCTTCCTAGAAAAATAATCAATAAAATAAACATAGTATACATACCCGGTTAACGAACTGGATGATGTTGGACCACATACATAGGAGTGAATTATTGCCAAGATTCCTTTTTCTTTGCTTTCACTACTTGGAGATGTCTTCTTTGTGTTCTTTCCTTTCGCACATCCTTCACAAACTCCTTCATGTTTTTCCTGAATTTCTGGAAGACTTTCAACAGCTTTTCTTGCAAGTGGTAGTGCTCTGTAATGCACATGTGCAAGCCTTCTATGCCAAAGTTCATTTGGCTCTACTGTGTCATGGACCAAAGCTTGTTCTGGATGGCCCTTCAATTTGTATAACCCCCCTTCTTGTTCTCCAATTACTATTGCATGATCAATAGTCTTTCCTCTGGGCCACATGAGGACTTGTCCATCTACAAATGCAACCCTCATGCCTTTTGCATCTAATGCCGATATGGAGAGAAGATTATTCTTTAGTCCTAGTACAAACAAGACATCCTTTATTTTCATAGACTTTCCGGAGTCTAGCTTGTAAAAGGATTCACCACTACCTTTTATGGGATATTTGTAGTCATCCCCATGTTTCACCTTATGGGGTGAATTATGTTTGGATAGTTTCTCAAAATATTTTTTGAATCCTTTCATGTGTTTGGAAGCCCCACTATCAATAAGCCAATCTTTGCTTCCATGTCTGATAGTTCCCATGAGAGCGGAGATCAAAACATATTCTTCATCACTTGAAGAGTCTTCACTTTCTTGTTTTACTCTCTTTCTTGGAGGATCATCATCCTCAGCATTGTGAGCATGATGTCTTATTTTGGAGTTCTTATTCCTCTTATATCCACTCTTATTCATGGGACAATTTCTAAAAAGTGTCCTCTTTCATCACATGTATAACATCTGAGTTTCGATGGATCCTTTTTCAAAAAATTATCTTTCTAATGAGAATGCTTACCTTGGTGATGATGATTTTCCCTTCTGCCTTTCATAGAGTGTACTATGAGAGATTTATCTTCACTTCCCATCTTTTCTTCTTGAGCTGCTATTTGATATTTTTCTTGTGAGCATTCTTCCCACAGTCTATTGAACTTGATTAGCTTCTTCATAGCACAGATTCCTTGGATGAAAGAATCCCATGACCTAGGAAGACCATTCAAGGTTGTCATCACAATTTATGCATTCTCCACTTCTTCATCTACTACTTCAAGTTGTTCTTTGATCTAGGAGACCCTTGTAAAGTATGACTGGATGGTCTCCTCATTCTGGATCTTTATAGTCTTCAACTGGTTCCTTAGAGTCATCTTATGGTTTATGTTCTTCCCTTCAAACAGTTTGGTTAGGGAATCAAACATAGCTTTAGGTGTCTTGAGGGAGGACACCTGTGGTATGAGGTGATCCTTTATTGAATAAACAATAATCCTCTTAGCCATAACCAACTTCTTCTTATGTAAGGCCTTATCCTCATCTTTTTATGGAACTGGAACCTCCTCATTGATGTAGGAGTCCAACTCATTTTCTTCCAGCACCGGGGAGATCCTATACTTCCAGGCTCAGAATTTATCATCTCCCTTAATATTTTCATCAATCTTGGTATGAGGAGACATCTTAACTGAGAATCTCAAATGGAAATACAAAATATTTATATCTTACCAAGTCAAGATGTCAGATCTGGATTTGGAACTGAATTTTTGCAATGTTGGTTCAGGAGCAGATTAGGGTTTGACTTTCTCAGAGTTCTGTCCAACCAAAATGCATTGATCTTGATCTATAAACTTTTATTTTGAGGAGAAGATCAATCTAGGCCCGGGCTCACTCAAAAAATTCCACTTCTGTGGAAAGCCCTAATTTCCGGCAGCAAAGTTAGGTCCAAAACTGAAAAAGCTCATAATCAAATTCTGTTTTGACAAAAAGATGAGCCCTAGGGAGGAGAGTCAGCCCAACCTTATTTTTTTGAAAAACTGTGGAGAGAGATCCAAAAAGTAGGAATCCCTAGTTCTCACAGCTGCACAGTGTCTTCTTCTCAGGTTAGCTCTGATATAATGTTAGATTTTTTAACATTTAAGCTAGCATTATATTAGGATCTTTTAACTAAGAGAATAACAAGAACAACAATCAAACACAAGATACAATGAACACAGTGTTTTTCCTTGAGTAAACCATAAATGGAGAAAACCCTAGAAATTCCTTAGAGATAGAATCAACACCAAAAGTAAAACCCCAAAACAGTAAGATGATCTCCCAACAGTAGTATCCTCTTTCTTTCTAGACCCATCAACTTCTTCTCCCTCAGCTATGTGATATAACTGAGTGTGAGTGAGTGTGTGTTAAATAGAGAGACTCACTCTCTCTTTATACTAATTCTTGACTTGACAATAGCTCACTAGGGCCGACTTCACTAGGTGAGTCTAACAACCCTAGGTCCCCGCAATTGCGAGGACTTTAACCCTTGAACAATAGGAGGGTTACCAACAATGACTTGACATGACTTTTTTACATTATAGAAACTCCCGATCAGAACATCGGGGAATGGAATGACTCAATTACATTACAAACACTTCCAGGAATAAACATCGGGGTACAATACATAAAAAATACAAGTGAATCCATTCCGAAGTTACAATTACATCAACAAGGTGTTCATCATGGTCTTCTTTTGTCTTAGAATAAATTAATATTTCGTCTATGAAGACAACTACAAATTTATATAGGTACTTACTTAGAATATTGTTCATTAAACAAATGAAGGTTGGTAGTGCATTTGTTAGTCCGAAGGGCATAAGCACAAATTCATAGTGACTGTATCTTGTCCTGAAAGCAGTTTTAAAGATGTCTTCATCTTTAATTATAACTTGATGATAACCATACCTTAAGTTGATTTTAGAGAATATCGTCATTCCACGCATCTGATCAAACAGATCATCAATGCGGGGAAGAGGATATCTATTCTTAATCTTCATTTTATTAAGTTGAGTGTATTCTATGCATAGACATAAAGTATTGTCTTTCTTTTAAAAAAACACCGGTTCTACCCAAGGAAATACACTTGGTATTACATAATGTTTGTCTATTAACTCTTGTAATTGTAATTTTAGTTCATTCAGGTCTAAGATATTCATTCGATAGGGAGCTTTCGACTTAGGTACCACTGCGGGTACTAATTCAATTGTAAAGTCCAGATCTTGTTTCGGAGGGAATCTTGGAATTTATTCCAGTAATACATCCACGAAATCCTGCAGTATCGAGATGTTCTCGAATCCTGGTTTATCCTTTTTATTAATTTGTTCATTATTTATAATCTACACAACAAATACTTTATATCCCTTCCTTACTACCTTTTTCATCTGTAAGGCTGAGATTTTTCTAACATATATCTTCCTAGGAATTCCTGTGACAGTAATTCTTTCTCCTTCCTTATTCAAACAAGTAAAAGTTTTTTGAAAACAGTTTAGAATCACTTGGTGTTTCTCAAGACAATCATTTTCTATGAGAACATCATAAGATCCTAAAGGTAACACATTTAGTTTGACCTGAGTTTCAAACTGATTCATCATCAAATTACAACTTTCAACATAGTTTACTACCTTTGTTTCAGTTCCCATGGCTAGTTGGAATAGCAAATATTTTTCAAACTTTTGTAAAGATAGTTTACACATTTCCACTATGCTAGGAGATATATAACTTAGACTAGCTCCTAGATTGACTATGATGGAAACAGATAAATTTTGGATAATACCTTGCACTTCTACCATAGAAGTCTGGTGATCCTCCTGTCGGCTCTCCAGAGTTGCATTTATCCGGTGTATCTCGTTGACAACATCTCCAACTGTTTCTTCTTCCTGAACAGTGTGTATGTTGTTGATCATTTTCCTTTCGGTTTGGACAATACTTGGTGTAGTGTGGTCCTTGGCATTCCGTGCATTTGACAGGTTCTTGTTGTTTAGAATTTTTAACAAAATTGTTATATATATCTCTGCCCTTTGATGCTACGGTAATCTAGGGTACTTTATTCTTAAAATAAGTTTTCTGATAGTTGTTTTTGGATCAAAATGACTTGTATTTTTAGTCTTCCAATTAGGTAAAAAAAAATTTCTTGCTCTGCTCATAATAGATTTCTTCCTTTCGCATAACTTCATCCAAGGTTTTTGGATTTTCAAACTCAATCCTATCTTTAAAACTAGGAGGTAAACAATGTAAAAATCGTTGGATTTCTGGCTTTTCGTCTATTATGTATGGTACATATCTTAGTAGACTTAAGAACATGCTCCTCAATTGCTTCATGGAAATGGAACCGAGTTTTAAATCATAAAACTGCTCGGCTCCTTCCTCATAATATTGTTCATAAAAGAACTTTCTCTTAAAGTACTTCTTAAAAACTATCCAAGTCAAGTATTTCTCTTTCATATTTTTGACCATCTTCATATCTTGCCACCATATGTCAGATTTTCCTGTCAAATTGTAAATAGACATTCTAGCCTTTAATTTGTCAGAATAGTTATAAATTTGGAATTATTTCTTCATGCGTGACAACCATGCTTTTGCTTCCTCCCCTTTCCTTGCTTCCCCATTGAACATGAGAGGCTTTATTTTCTTGAATTCTTGAGAAATCTCTTCGTAGGGTTTATACTTCTTTCTCCTAGGTTTTCGATCACTTTCACTATTGTCACTTATGTATATTTTTCTTTCACTACGTGACCTAGGTTTAACCTCTGAGGTTTTTTTACTATCAGAATACTTTGCCCTTTTTCCTTTATGTTTATAGGTCGTTTTTTCAGAATTAGTTTCAATAACACTTCTTTTATCTTTTTTCTCGTTATGCATTTTGTCCAATAGATATTCATTCAACTCTAAAATTATTTGATTATCTTGTTTCACAGTTTGAAGTTCATACTTCAACTCTCTAATTGTTTGTAGTCATTCCAGATTATTCAAATCTACATAAAAGTTGTGAGGGTAAATATGTTGAGGACCATTCTTAGCAAATGCTTCAGCATTCTCCATTATCCTGTAAAAAAGGTTTTATATTTCTATACATAAATATTTACAAATAAAATTAGTACACTATTTTTATTTATAATCGAGTGAGCCAATAAATCCTAGTGTTGGAATCTCGCTCTCATACCACATGTAATAACCCTAAAATTCATAAAAAAAAATTAATTACCAGATGTAATTTCTAAAATGCTAGGAGAATGCATTTAAAATGTATTATATTTCCATTACTTTATTGTCGTTTTAATAAATTTTTCATTTGAACATTGTAAAATTTCTAATATTAGAATAAATCATCAGCAAATTTATTTACATGAATTCCATCGATACTATCCTATATAATCTTGTTGATACAAAAATGTTTTTGTTGAACCTGAAGTCGTAAACTCTTGTCGTCTCTTTCTGTTTTGTTTTTCTCAAGAGTTGTTTTGAAATGTGAGGGTTTTAGTCTTACTTAGTCTATATGACTAATGCATGAACCTTGTTTTCCCTTATTTGCAGGTGGACGAGATCATCCTTCTAAAAATGTTAAGGTACAAACTTACACTCAAAACATCCAAACAAAAAGGAAGGTAGTTCACATTGTTTTAGGAAAACGTCTTAAACCTTAGCATATCTCTTAATCTTCAAGAAAGTGATATACGCTAACTATCCTTACTAAAATATGGTTTTAGGGTGAGTGCACAAAGTTGAGGGTCTCTTCTAGTGCATAAGATGTAATAAAAAACTGAAAAAATAGACATCCATCAAATTCCATGGATATTTTGAGACACTTACACAATGAATCTTATGATGAGTAAAAAACAAGAAATGTAGGAAATTGAATGACCTTTGAAAATATATAATTTTTTTCTATTGAAAATGTTGTTAACTATCTAAAGTTAGATATTTTTAATGGGAACATTTTCTTTTTTGGACAAATTATAAGGTATATGGTTTTACGGGTGCAGCATCTAAGTGACTAAATGATGGAATAAACTTACCAAAATTGGTATACATAGAGAACATATAGTACTAGTGCACGACTTTTTTTTCCAATAATAAAAAAAATATTTTTAATTTTTTTTAATTATCTAAGAGATCAAACTTCGAAAACGGTATCTCAATTGTGGGTGCAGCATTTGAATGTCATAATGCAATTATTTGGAAATGGGTTTTTTATAGCATGTAGAGCTCAGCGTCCTTTAGTGCACCATAATTTTTTTTTTTAAATGGATGAGAAATGAAAGAGATATGGAAGAAACAATAACACTGTGTTTTTTGAGTTGAGGAGTGATGATAGAAGATAAATAAGAAAAAAATACAAAAAATAATATATTCTTGTTAAAATTTACATATTTGGAATCTATGAAAAAAACCATATATGTTTCTAAAATCTCATAAAAATGGAGGTGTGCAGAATAGTCATACGGAGGGATAAACACAAGCATATTGAAAATTTGGATATAATGTTGAATTAGCCATGGTTTATCATACTCCAAGGCATAGGCATGTTGAATCCAAAGCAAACTACAAAGCAGACACATAGGCATAATAATTCCATGCAAGCATGGTTCAAGGCTCAGCCTTAACATTTGGAGGGAATATATTTTTAAATGTAAACAAAATGGGAGCACGTTTTAATGGAGCAAAATGGGAGCGTGTTTTAGTGAAGCAAAACAAGAGCATGTTTTAGTGAAGCACAACGCACGTGCAGTTTTAAATACTACAATGAGTGCTTGTTTTGTCAATTATACTAGTACTTTCATTATTTTATGTCCCCCTGACTCCCCTCTTCCACTTAACTCATACTAACCCCCCCTCCTCTTCTCCCTACCTCTAATCCCCCCTCCTCCTATCCCTACCTTTAAACCCTAGTCCTCTCTCTTCCAAACACCCCACTGCACCATTCGTTCTTTCTCTCTCTCTCTCTCTCTCACACACACACACACCTATGTCTCCCCTTACCACTAACACCTTTATGTCCCCTTCCACCCACCCCTAAACCCATAACCCTATCTCTCTACCTATAACTCTTAAACACTCCCTATTGTTCTATCTATAATCACTTAGCTCCCCCCCCACTGAAACCCCTAAACCTCCCTTCCCCTCTCTCTCTCTCTCTCTATTCCTCTCTCACACACACATGCATCCCCATAGCACCTCTCTCTCAGTCCTAACACCTAAAAAATATCTCTCCACTCTTTCTTGCTACCCAACTCATCCAACAACACTTAGGCCCCACCCCCCTATCTATTCCCCAAAACTCTCTCTCTCACACACACACACACCCAAATGACACATCCATAGGTCACCCCCTATGAATAACATCCCCCCTCTTCCCCCCAATTCTTACTAATCCCCCATCCTAGTCTCCCTACCTCTAACTCCCCTCCTCCACCTACCTCTCTCCCCCTCATCTCCATTACTAAACCCTTCTCCACTCTCTCTTACTCTCCAACCCTTGCCACCTAAGAACCCCCTCCCCAACCACTAACACCCACCCATACACACACATCCACTGGTCTCCCCCCACCTCTAACCCTTCCTCATCTTACCTCTAACACCCTCTTCTTCCCCTAACTCTAATCCCACCCAATCCCTTCAATCCCCTAACAACCCACCACTCTCTCTCCCTGTCTCTCACTCTCTTCCCCTACCACTAACACCCCCTCTCCTCCACTGTCTCTCACTCCCCAACTCATCCAACTACACCTAAAACCCACCCCAAAATTTATTTTCCCCAACCCCCCCTTCTCTCTCTCTCTCTCTCTCTCTCTCTCTCTNTCTATATCTCTCTCTCACGAAAACACACACACACACACATCCTTTTGTCTCCCCCTGCCACTAACACCCTAACACCCCCCCTCCTCCACTCTCTCTTACTTCCCAACTCATCAAACTATAACTAACCCACACCACCCTATATATTCCCAAACCCTCTCTCTCTCTCTCTCTCTCTCTCTCTCTCTAAAAGAGTCAAATTAGGAAATAGTAAAAGAGTTCCTAGTTAAAAATAATAATTATTAACTTCACATAAATCAATTAAAGATTACTTTCAAGAAGATAATGGATTCTTGACCTAACTGAAGTTTTGAAACAACTGCCTTGTTTCCCAAAGATTGTGCATAAATACCCAAGACAAGGAAATGATAAGGGATATGATCCTTTTTATGGGGCCTAAGTAATTTTGGAGAGAAATTTTCCAAAAACAAGCAATCTTATACAGAACTTGATATTCGAAATAAGAGAAGCCTCACCTTTAGGATCTCTAGACTACTTGCATCTTGGAACCAGCTTTGAGGGATTCGGATTAGAACCAGGAAAATTTATGGGTCATGGTTGGGAGGAACATGGTAGTTCCCAAGTTATCCTGTTAACAGATCTAAGGTCATAGATAGTTGATTTTTATTAATTCTCTGTGTTTAAGTGTGCAAGGTTTGCTCCATTAAATTAATTGAATAGTTACATGTATGAGGATTTTACCTTTTTAAAAGTTATTTAAATCATGTTTACATATTTTTACATATAGTATTTATGTTATGGATTGAAGAGCTGCAAATTTTACTTCTGAGTTGTTCATATGTTTCAGGTTGCATTTATTGTGTAGGTTAAAACTCATATTTTAAATTCTAGCTAGAATTATAGGGTTAAACAACTATCAGAGTTATATATATTTAGTTCATAAATTTTTGTTAGAATTTGAAATATAGATAGAAACCTTGGCTTCTAGCTAAAACTTAAAAACTACAACCTAAGTTACAACCTAGGTGACATTTTAAAATAAAGCATAGATTAACAAATCTAGATAAACAAAACTAATGATAAACGAACTCATTCATTCCTAAACTAAACATTATTTTAACTATGCACAATCATTAAAATAAATATTGCATAATGCAATTGCAAACGTATTGATAAACAATCAAACCAGAGATCAAATCCCTTAAATTACCGACTCAAAACCTTAAATAAAATTCATGGTGCTTACAGATTGCATATTTCCAGCAAACACATCATCTCAATACATAATTACTGATAAATCTATTACATATAAACCAAACAAAGCATTATAAATATGTTGTAAACCAAGTTATAAAAAAAATATAAAAAATACCAAATGTGTGAAGGCCGAGATCCTATCCACTTTTTTCAAATCATACTATTAAATACCAACCCTTATATACATTATTTAACACTGCCTAACAATCAAATACTGTAAGGATTGGATGGAGACCATTTATTTTTCAAAACAAAGTCTAACTGTGAAACGTGTCTAATAAATTATAGTAAAACGAATAACATCCAAAATAAACAGAGTCCATCCCCAAACGCATCATGTTTGTGGATTTCCAAGATTTAAAACATGATAATCACCACATATAAACACATTAACAAAAGAAGGGATTAAAACGTTTAACACAGTCAAAGTATCCATTAAACCAAGGTTGAATCCTGTAAATACAAGCTAAAATACTCAACACATTATGGAATGTGTTATTCACGCAGGGTTTATCCTTATAGGCTGCCCGTTATTTATTTAAAATAGCTCAGATAAACTACAGAACAAAGATACGCTCTTTCCCTGCAAACTAAATAACACAAAGATGATTTGTTTTCACGAAAGGTAAACTACGTCTACACATGTTACATTTTAGATGCAAATCCCGTTCCTAGTTCTTACAACTTCCTATAGAAAGACAACCAAATCGTAATCAAACATAGCCACATTCTCAACAACCAAAACACATCCATTAAAACCTCATTTTTTCACCATAGACATCCTTTATCAAGCCATGGAAACACATGTGCCATTGTAGAGCAATGGAACTATTAAATTTAAAGAAACACATTACAAAGTACAAAGCCACATTACAAACACAACGAAAAGCCCAAGAAGATTAATTCAAAAACCAAAAACCATTTGATAGAAAATGGTAAACCAAACACAGAGTCGAGTCTCTTTTAATCAGTCACAATATCAAATTTACAATTACAGAGCCATGCAAAGGATTTACACAGTCGCATTTACATAATTCCCATAATGAAGTGAATAAACCCCAATATCCAACCAAACAACGAGGAGAGAATGCATTACAACAGACATCTCTTAGACCCAGTATTGACACCCTTTGAAACACCTAGTAAGTTAAAACGTATATGTGCATGCCCATTTCTATTTGCAGGGCTTACGAGGAATGGTTGCACAGGAAACCCAACAGCTCTGCTCTCCAAAAATGCAGAGTACCCATGCTATCCTCACCTACAGCAATGAAAGAGAATCTTGGAACAAAAGTATGCAAAATGGTTGTGAACTAAACCAAAAACTCAAAGGTGTACATGGGGTCTTCACTTAGTGAAACCATGTCGTAGCACCTTTGTTCATGGGATATTAAAGAATGCCCCTAATTTCATTACATATTGATAATTACTTACAAAAATAATTTTCTTGAGACCCCCTCCCAATACATATTTCCAATTAAAAAAACCCTATTTTTACAATATATTCCTTATTTTTACTAAAAAACCATTTTTATACCCCCCAAATACCTATAAACCCCCCATACCCTATTCCCTCTCCCCCAATACCTACAAAATATTGAAATCATTTTTTACAATTAAAAAAACCCCAATATGAATGAACGTGATAAGATATTGCTCAACAAGGTGAATCCCCCGTGAAGGTGTAATCATACAAATAGTGCCATACCTTCCAACGAGCTCAAGGTATTCTGGTTGCGCTGCATGGATGCACAGTTCCCACCTGGAGCATGAGACTTCCCTCCAAACAACAACAAATACCCAAGAAATGACTTCAAAACCCTAACACAACACATAAGGAAGGAGGCCTACAAAAAACAAGGTGCATTCAATGCACCAAACTCGCTTCCACCTCCATGCAAATTAAAACCCCTAAGTCTATAGTGTGGCTTCAAACTTCTTGACTGTAATGTCCCTAATTTTGGACCTCCCATTTATAGCATAGGCCTATTGATCATGTTAATTATATTGATGTTTTATTTGATATTGTGTCAAGGACGCCACTGCATATAAACATGATGATTTTTTTTGTATATTGGACGTAAGACAATTGTTGATGATATATATGTATATATATGTTTGTGTTGGGAGTGGACCCTAAAGCACATGATTGATGAAATGTTTGTGTTTGGCGTGGACCTTGAAGCACATGATTTATGAAATGTTTGTGTTGGACATGGACCCTAAAGCACATGATCAATAAGATGTTTTGTTTTGAGCAAGAGGCTCTGGAGCACATGAGTACTTACAATTGTCTAGAGCATAAAGCTCTGGAACATATTAAAAGATAATTGGAAATGTTGGGCATAAGATCTGAAGCATTCCATGTTGATGTTGAGCATAAGCTCTGGAGCATTGAATATTTGGCCATTGTATCCCTAGGTGTATCGTACAAGTACATCCTAGCATTTAGTGTTGAGCGAAAGCTCTAGAATTGCACTATGTTTGGAAATCCCTACTATAGGCATTGAGTATGGGCTCTAGTAAGCGCTAAGGGTTACTGAAAAGAATTTAATAAACTCCCGAGTGAAAATGGCTCAAGAAGAATATTGATCATCATCATACTTATTTATAAGTGATTAAATGAAATTTTAAATTTTCGTATTCTCGTCAAAGTACTAAAGAGCCACCACATTATATGAGGGAAATCCAACATGCAAGGATGTTTATAGCTTCCTAGCCTCGTATACGTAAGCCATATTTCTTCTTGAGCTTCATGAAGAAGTGTCGTTATCTCTAGGGATCATGACGCATGATGCCCGAAGACAAATGCTAACAAGTATTTTAATACTATGTACTTTATACATAGTATGTATAAATAATTAATTATGGTTGATTATATAATTTAATAAAGGAAGAAGAGAAGCTCCGCTAATTACTATTTATTATTAAAGGATTTATAAATAGTGGAAATATCTATGAAAGACTAACTAGGAACTAGTTAAAAGTTCGTAGGTTAAGAATCGAAAATTACCCCAGTAAATTAAAAAAAAAAACGGTTAAATCAAGAAATCCTTGATTTCTTGATTTAACTACCCCTTTGACTAAAAAGTATGCCTAGAAAGACTCAAGCCAAACAAAGGCTTGGGGGTTCTGATTTTTCTCTTAGAGAATTATTATTCTTCCTGTTTTTGCTCTCAAGTGGTTTCTTGGAGAATTTTCTTCTGAAAGAAAAGAGGACCGATTCAGAATCTGAATACCACATAGAAAACCCTACCTTCAGAGCTCTAAGGTACTTGCATGTTGGATTCCAGCTCGAGGGGATCCGGATTAAAACCAAGAATGGTTCGGGATCATGGTTGGGAGGAATGTGGTAGTTTAGATCTGTCTTAAATTAATAATGCTAGTTATTTGAAAAGTGTGTAGGTTCATCCATTAAAGGAGCTTCAGGGAGATAAATCACAGTGTGCAGGTTCAACCATTAAAGGAGCTTCATGAAGATAAATCATAGATACAAGTTCTTAGCATGTCAAAAGGAATTTTTAGGCTAAATGCAGGCTGCTTTATGTATAAGATTCTATATATTTTACTTACCCTAGGTAATTAAAGTGCTGCCTAGATTTTTCTAGGGTCCTTATTTCTCCTAAATATTCATAGGATTGGAAAGTTTTTCATGAGATGTATATAGCTGTGCTCCCATATTTAAAATTTGTTTTCTGTATTCATTTCATAATCAGAAAATAATACAGTAGAATAGGTAATTCTAGTCTTGTCTTTTAATTGTTCATCTATTACTTATATCTCTACTGACATGTTACATTTTTCAGTAGAGACATGTGTTTTAAATTATAGTAGATTTAACCATAGGAGTAGGTTAAAGGAATAAATATAATTTATAGTTACTCTAGGGTATCACTTAGAACTATAGTTATTCTTTTATATAATAACTATACATACATATAAATAAAACTATCACGTATAAACCTTTATAAAACTATCTATGCATTTATTTCTAAATTCAAATAATCCATCCAATACCTTTCAAGGTATGTAATCATATAAACAACTACATTAAAAATACCTTAATTGCATGCATTATATCTTAGAAAGAAATCCATTTAATATCCATTATTTTTACATAGCCATAAACCAAGTCACATAATTCATTATCACAACATAAATCCACCTAAAAACTTCTTCAAGTAACATTTCTTATAACTTTGTATTAACATACAGAGGTTCTATTTAATAAACAGAGGTCGTGGTATCGATCCTCACAAGTTACAACTCCACTATTTAAACAAAATTAAAATACACAATAAAAACAATAATATAAACAAAATACATTACATTACTTTTCAATTCATTACATTACATTACATCGTTGCCAATAGAGGTCGCGACATTGATTCCCATGGATCTCAAGACCCAAGGCAATGTTATAAACAAACAACCCATACCTATTATTTATACTTACGACAATCAAACCCCATAATTGTTCTCACACAGGCCACGCTAATATAAATTCGTATGCACGCTGTGGTTTAATATTAAAACCCTTAAAGATAATTACAGAGTTAATTAAAATGTCTACGCTAGCAGAGAGGTCATGGGAATCCAGCTACAACACGGCCTCGGCCAAGTAATATTTAATTTACATTGCACAGTTACTACCAATATAAACCCTACTCTACACTATCACATCCTATGGTAAGGCACATGCCATTAACGACATGACCCATACCCACGATGTCTACAAATTGATACACTACATGCGGTAATACACATAAAACAATTACCACAAACATTTTAAATAAAATCTACTGCAGCACCATGGGAAAGCTCATGCCATTGATGGCATGGCTTTTTCCCACATTGTCAAGACATCAAAATTATTCCTTTAATCAAGCTAATCAATAGCATTTGCGCACAGAGCAATCGGTAACGGTATGCCTCTGTCCAATTCAAAACCCCAACTCATTTACAAATAGTGCCCAATAAAAAACGTAGGAGTAAAATTGCATAAATCACATATCCAATTTAAACATTACATTTTATCAAAACCATATATCGATTTACACAAAGCTTCCCAAATGTCTGTACATAATCACAATTGAAGGCTGAGCGGAAGGTTTTATACTAGGTGCCAATGGGCTATGGCGCCATTACCTGCAATGGTGCAGCCCATGGCTTTTAAAAGCCCAACACCAAGACTAATGAGTCACATAACCAAAATAAACCTTGGACAGACCCAAATGGCCTAAACATCAAATCATGGCATAAATTCCTCCCCTTTAAAATTAAACTAAGTTTGTATTCAATCCCGAAGGCAAAATAGAATTCGCTACAGTATTAAAACCCAACCGAGCAACCATGCAAAATGTAGCTCTGCCACAGGATCGAAGGAGGAAAATAATAAGCTTGCTGAGAAGGCTTACCCTGCCCACAAATGCAACATTGTGATCCCACTATGTTGCAACCACGCTACCCTCCATCCCATTTGACACCTGCAAGTTGACACCAAACATGGATGAGAAGTATGCCATCCCTTCCAAACTAAAAACCAAACTAATGTATAGGCTTATGAGTTCACGCAGGCTTACCTTCACAATTTTTGGGTCGCCTCTATGGCCATACCTATATGCAGAGGAAAAAAACGAAACCACAAATGTCAAATGCATTAAAAATCCATCAAGAGCCAAGCCTAAGATGAAGGCTTCCACATTTTCCCACAAGCATTAAATGCACCAGGTTGGAACCCATTAATGTTCCCATAAACCCACTCCCATAGTCACGACTTGCTCCAAGGTATCGTTTGATGCCACCCTTCATACCATCGCTTAAACCCTGTAATATATGGTTCATACCATACATTATGTCACCCCAACTTTAAACATCAACGTTACCATAATGCTAGGTTCGCACTACGCTAGTATTACTATAATACTTAGTCATATGATGCGCTTGTCAAATGTTTAAATACTCTTTCTTAGGATTGTAGATAAGGTTTAGTACATAGGTTAGAGCTTAAGGAGGACAAGAATAAGCTTGTTGAGAAGGCTTACCGTGGCCACAAATGAAACACTGTGAGCCCACTATGTTGTAACCATGTTGCCGTCCATCCCCTTTGACACCTGCAAGTTAACACCAAACATGGATGAGAAGTATGCCATCCCTTCCAAACTAAAAACCAAACTAATGTATAGGTTTATGAGTTCACGCAGACTTACCTTCACAAGTTTTGGGTCGCTTCTATGGCCATAACTCTATGCAGAGGCAAACAACGAAACCGCAAATGTCAAATGCATTAAACATCCATCGAGAGCCGATCCTAAGGGGAAGGCTGCCACATTTTCCCACAAGCATTAAATGCACTAGGTTGGAACCCATTAATGTTCCCATAAACCCACTCCCATAGTCACGACTTGCTCCAAGGTATCGTTTCATGCCACCCTTCATACCATCGCTTAAACCCTATAATATATGGTTCATACCATACATTATGTTACCCCAAACTTTAAACATCAACGTTACCATAATGCTAGGTTCACACTATGCTAGTATTACTATAATACTTAGTCATATGATGCACTTGTCAAAAGTTTAAATACTCTTGCTTAGGATTGTAGATAAGGTTTAGTACATAGGTTAGAGCTTAGGGTATAACACCATAATGTTAAAGTGTGTAGGCTTAAGCACCATGGCATACAGAGCATGCCATGTGAAACTCTCAATTTACCAAATTCAACTCTACTCTCGAACCTTTAATTCACCTGCCAATAAAAGAACATAGGATTTGTTAACTGAGATTATAGTATAAATATACTTAGCATGAACATATATATATCACATTTAAGAATGAAAAATGTAAGACCATAACGAAGAAAAAATCAATGTACAGGAAATTTAGCCGTAAAGGCTAAATTGATGATAACAACATTTACCAAGTCTGAAAATCAAGTCAATGGGAAATGTAATAAATAACAACAGGTTATCGACGACCAAGGACGTAAACCCACTTTACATCTAATCCCATCACAAGTAATAAACTGCGTAATAAAAAGAGAGATGTGCCTTAGTTTGATTGAACTAAGTAAGCCTACGTAACCAAGTAATACCTTACGTCTCAGATCTTCATGGGAGAACTAGTCCCGCCACTCCACCACTTTATCCTCATCAACAAATTTAAGTTAATTATACTTAAATAAACAGAGTATACATGTGCAGAAGTAAATCAATGAACTCTACATATCACTAACTCATCGATAGTAATAACTAAATGTACAAATAATTTAAATAACAGAATTAAGACATAGGAAGTAAGCAAACTAATAATCATTGAATGGATAGGAGATTGACAAGATAGTATGAGCAATTTCTGTAGAGATCTGAAGTTAAGTATTTCATAAAATTCTGTAGGAGAAATAATGATCCTCTTAGGTAGTTTTCTACTAACCTATAATTTTTTTTTTCAAATTTTGGGGACATTAGAAGTGGTATCAGAGCCCAGTTTCCATACTGAGAGACTTATGGCCGCACCAGGAATTCACGCAGACAAAATAAAATATGATAAGTAAATTTTTTTACTAACATAAATTTTTGCTGCTATTAAAATTTTTTGTGTTACAGGAAAATTTTTACAGCGCTATTCAGTTTATGAACACTGAGGAAGAAAACAACCAACAGGAAGAAATGACCATCCCCACCTTGGGAATGAACTTGGTGGTCAAGCTAAACTCTGATGTGCTGAAAAATTTGCACAATATTCAAGTTGAACTAAAGAGTTTCAGAAAAGACAATCTAAATGAAAGAAAGGAGCAACAAGTTATAAATGAAGCATTATTGTGTGACATGATGGGAGGGATCCTGCAAGGTAAACTTACTTAGTCCACCAATAGATCCAAAAGAGAACCGTACCATGAGAGGGATAGCAGGTCACGAGAAGCAGAAAAATAAGGTACACCTAAAGAAACTAGAGGAGATCATCATAGTCCTACTAGTGGTGATTCACTTTCTCCACAGAGAAAGAGGCAAATAAGTGATGATAGTCTTCAGGGGGGGTTTTGAAAAATAAGAGCCCCGACCTATGAAGGTGAAGTAAATGTGGGAGAAAAGGCGGAAGAATAGTTGTTGGGAATGAGTAAGTATTTTCAGGTTCATAACTATTCAAGTGTGATGTAGGCTAGGCTTTCCATCTACAACCTGGATGGTGAGGGAACAATATGGTGGCAAGATTTGAAGCACACCAAGAAAGATGAGCTACGAGAAATCAACTCAGAAAACTTCTGAAATATTTCCAAGAAAAATATTTGTTGGAAAGGTTCTTTGATTGCAAGGTAAAAGAGCTCCCTGAACTATGCATGGGGTCCATGACTATGGATGCATTTATAAACATATTTCTAGATCTGTTGCATTATGTACCATATATCAAAGAAGAGAAGGTGAAGATCCAACAGTTCATACGATGTGTTCCTCCCAGTTTTCAGGACAGGATTGAATTCGACATGCCAAATACACTGGATACTACACTACATAAGGCCAGACTCTGCTATGAGCATGGGAAGTTATGGCAAGAAAAATAGAACCGAAACAGATAAAATTCTAGAAACTTTTCTGATAACCGCAAACCTGGGTCAAACCCGTAGCCTTATAGAAAGGAAAATAGAAGCTTTCTACCGAACAAGAAATTTAATAAACCAGGTACAAAACCTTATGTACCAGCTCCTAATGGGAATAAGAAAGTGGCATGAGGAGCCAATGCTACCCCTCTAGAAATCAAGTGCTGGAAATGCAACGGGTCACATTATGCCCAATATTGTAAGAACAGGAACAATGGATTCTTGCATAACCTGCAAGAAGAACCTACCATTGAGGATATAGTAAGAACCCCATGAATCTATGCAGCATTAGATGGTCAATAGGCGGACCATCAAGCTACAATGGTTGAGATCGAAGGTAAGGTCATGAACACATTTATTTCAATACTTATTGTTCCCGGTGCTTGACAAAGCTATGTTGCACCTAAGATTGTTGATTTATGCAAGTTAGGAAAAGTAAATCATGATAAACCTTGGCTGGTACAATTAGCCATCGGTACAAAATGAAAGGTTTTGGAAATTGTTAAAGAATGTGAAGTAAACTTGAATGGTTTCCTTACTAAGTTAAACTTGAACATACTATCTTTAGGATAATATGATATTCTTATCAGCATAGACTGGTTGGAACAACACCATGTCATGCTCGATTGTCTACACAAGTATATCTTGTGCACTGATAGCCAAGGGAACCAAGTGAAGGTTCAAGGCCTCCCCAATAAAGTTTTGGTAAAACAAATATTTTCCTTACAAGCAAAGAAGTGTTTTACAAAGGGCTGCAAGTTATTTGCGGTGAACATCTGAGACATAGAGTCAGATAAGGAACAACGGATAGAAAAACTCCCCGTTCTTGAAGAATTCAAGTACGTGTTTCCCAAGGAAATCCTTCGATTACCTCCGAAACAAGACCTAGATTTTTCCATTCAACTAACCCCAGGATCAGTTGCAATCTCCAAAGCCCCTTACCACATGAGTGCATTAGAATTGGTGGAACTCAAACTGCAGATGGAGGAGTTAATAGAGAAACGGTATATCCGGCCCAGTGTGTCCCCTTGCGGAGCACCGATTTTGTTCATAAGGAAGAAGGACAGTATGATGTGAATGTGCATTGATTACCTTCAGTTGAACAAAATTAGTATAAATAACCATTACCCACTCCATAGAATCGATGATTTGTTAAACTAGGTGGGAGGAGCCAAAATATTTTTAAAGATTGACCTGTGATGCAGATAGCATCAAGTACGGATCTGAGATGAAGATATTCCCAAGACCGATTTTCGAATAAGGTACGAGCACTATGAGTTTGTAGTGATTTCGTCTGGGTTGACCAATGCACCCACAAACTTTATGTGTATGATGAATAACATATTCAGTGAATATCTAGATAAGTTTGTACTAGTCTTCATTGACGACATTCTGGTTTATTCCAAAAGTAAGGAGGAACACGAAGAACACCTTCACATAGTACTTCCAAGTATTAAGAGAACGCCAACTCTATGCTAAGTTTAGTAAATGTGATTTTTACAAACCACAAATACAGTACCTAGATCACATCATATCTGAGGTAGGGATAGCTGTGGACTCGGAAAATATTCGAGCCATAAGGATTGGCCTACACTGACTAGTGTCACTGGCATTAGGTCATTTTTGGGTTCAGCCGGGTATTATCGAAAGTTCATTGAGAACTTCTCAAGAATCGCTTGCTCGATGACGGTCTTACAAAAGAAAGAAAACAAGTTCTTATGGACTGACGAGTGTGAAGAAATTTTTCAAAAGCTTAAGTAGCTTTTGATGACCGCACCAGTGTTGCAGATTATAGATCCCGATGGGGATTTTGTTGTATGTACGGATGTAAGCAAGGAAGGACTTCAAGGAGTCATCTTGTAAAATGACCATGCAAACTGGTATGAATCACAAAAATTAAAAGAGTATGAACAAAATTATCCCATGCACGATCTTGAGCTAGCGGCCATTATCCACACTCTAAATATTTGGAGGCACTACCTCATGGGAAGGAATTTCCTTCTAAATACTGACAATATGAGTCTAAAATATTTGTTAGATCAACCTGATCTAAATGCAAGGAAAGCCAGATGGTTGGCTTTCTTGAGTGAGTATCACTTGGAACTAAAGCATATTAAGGGCAAAAAGAATAAAGTTACTGATGCCTTGAGTCGGCGAACTCATATGATATATGAGGTGGCCCCGAGTCAAACTAATGTAGATTTGCATGAGAAGATTAGAACGGCCAACAAAGTTGACTCGTTATATGTGGAAATAATCAAGAAGGTCTAGGAGGACCGATTGTTTCAACAACAAAAGGAATACCAGGTGGATGACTCCGGACTACTATGGTCCAAGAATAGATTGTATGTTCTAGATGGAGGGGACATTCGATCCAGTATCCTCACATAATTTCATAGGGAAACCTACTCAGGGCACCTGGGATATCAAAATATGATAGCTGCCATCAAAATACACTTTTTGTGGCCCAATTTAAAGGCCAACATTGCAATGTTTATTGCAAAATGTCAGGAATGCTAGCTAGTTAAAGCTGAGCACCAGCATCGTTTAGGATTTCTACAGCCATTGCCCATTTTGCAATGGAAATGGGAGGTCATATGTATGGATTCTATTACTTGCTTACCGAAAAGAAAGAAGCAAAATGATTCCATCTTCGTAGTCATTGACAAGATGTCAAAAGCAACACACTTCATCCCCATGGAATCGACCTACAAGGCTGTGAACATTGTTGATATCCTCCTAAAAGATATATTTAGATTGCATGGGATACCCAAAGTGATTATCTCAGATCAAGATGTTAAGTTTATAGGAAACTTTTGGATATCCTTATTCTCTAAATTAGAGATGCAGCTGAACTTTAGCACTGCTTACCACCCACAAATGGAGGGGCAAAATAAAAGAGTAAACCAAATTGTTGAAGACATGCTTCGAATGTATGTCATGAAAAACCCTACCAAGTGGTAGGGTTATCTACACCTTGCAGAGTTTTCATATAACAACTGATATCAATATTCCACCAAGATGAGTCCTTTCGAGGCACTTTATGGACGGAAGTGTAGGACTCTAGTTACTTGGGACAGTTTGGTGGATCAGCTCATGTTAGGGCCTGACCTGCTATTGGACTTGGAACAGTTAGATACCAAGTTCAAGGGAAACATTAAAGAGGCACAAGGCCATTAGAAAAGTTATGCGGATAAGAAAAGAAAAGATAAATACTATCAGGTAGGTGAGCATGTTTACTTGAAAGTGAAAGAAAAACGAAGCTCATAGAGCTTAGGTAGGTGTGGTAAGTTGGCACCTAGGTTTTGTGGACGTTTTGAAATTCTTCCCAAGGAAGGACCAGTGCCTTATGAATTAGAATTACCTACACATGTAAGAGTTCATAATGTTTTCCATGAATATTTATTAAATAAATATGTTTATGACATTAAGCATGTCATTGATTTGTCTTTATTACAGCTGGAACATGAGGGGGAATTTTCCCCTAAGCCTTTGCATATATTGGACAAGAGAGAAGTGCATCTTCGAAAGTGCTCTATAGTCCAATTGAAGGTGTGGTCGAAACAATTTGAGGTAGATGAAGCTACCTGGGAGAATGAGGCCACCATGAGAAAGGATTACCCCGCCTTGTTTCATGATATCATTCAGATTTCCTAGAACACCAGGGATGGTGTTGTACTAAGCGGGGAGGAATGCAATGTCCTAAATTTTGGACCTACCATTTGTAGTATAATCCTATTAATCATAGTAATTATATGAATGTTTTATTTTAGATTGGGTCAAGGACCCCACTGCATATAAACATGATGATTTGTTTTGTATATTGGACGTAAGCCAATTGTTGATGATCTATATGTCTATATATGTTTGTGTTGGGCGTGGACCCTAAAGCACATGATTGATGAAATGTTTGTGTTGGGTGTGGACCATGAAGCACATCATTGATCAAATGTTTTTGTTGGGAGTGGACCCTGAAGCACATGATTTATGAAATGTTTGTGTTGGGCGTGGAACCTTAAGCACATGATCAATAAGATGTTTTGTGTTGAGCGAGAGGATTTGGAGCACATGAGTACTTACAATTGTGTTGAGCATAAAGTTGTGGAACACATGAAAATATAATTGGAAATGTTGGGCATAAGATGTGAATCATTCCATGTTGATACTGAGCATAAGCTCTGGAGCATTGGATCTATGGCCATTGTATCCCTAGGTGTATCATACAAGTACATCCTAACATTTAGTGTTGAGCGAAAGCTCTAGAATTGCACTATGTTTGTAACTCCATGCTATATGCGTTGAGTATGGGCTCTGGTAAGCACTAGGGGTTACTAAAAAGAATTTAATAATATCCCAAGTGAAAACTAATCAAGAAGAATATTGATCATCATCATACTTATTTATAAGTGATTAAATGAAAATTTGAAATTATGTATTCTCAGCAAAGTACTGAAGAGCTACCACGTTATACGAGGGAAATCCAACATGCAAGGATGTTTAGAGTTTCCTAGCCTAGTAGACCTAAGCCATCTTTCTTCTTGCCCTTCATGAAGAATTGTCGATAAGTCTAGGGATCATGACGCATGATGCCCAAAGACAAATGCTAACAAGTATTTTAATACTATGTACTTTATACATAGTATGTATACAGAATTAATTATGATTAATTATATAATTTAATACCTGAAGAAAAGAAGCTCTACCAATTACTATTTATTATTAAAGGATTTATAAATAGTGGAAATATCTATGAAAGACTAACTAGGAACTAGTTAAAAGTTCCTAGGTTAAGAATTGAAAATTACCCCAGTAAATTTAAAAAAAAGGGTTAAATCAAGAAATCAAGGATTTCTTGATTTAACTGCCCCTTTGATTGAAAAGTATGCCTATAAAGACTCAATCCAAGTAAAGGCTTGGGGGTTTTGATTTTTCTCTTGGAGAATTATTATTCTGTCTGTTTCTGCTCTCAAGTGGTTTCTTAGAGGATTTTCTCCTGCAAAGAAAAGATGATTGATTCAGAATATGAATACCAGATAGGAAACCCTAGCTTAGGAGCTCTAAGCTACTTTCATGTTGGAGTCCAGCTCTGGAAGATCCGGATTAGAACCAGAAACGGTTCTAGATCATGGTTCAGAGGAACGTGGTAGCTCTCAAGTGATTTGGTCATCAAAATCAGAGGTCAAAACTGTCTTAAATTAATAATGTTGGTTATTTGAAAAGTGTGCAGATTCAGCCATTAAAGGAGCTTCAGGGAGATAAATCACAGTGTGCAGGTTCAGCCATTAAAGGAGCTTCAGGAAGATAAATCACCGATACGATTTCTTAGCATGTCAAAATGAATTTCTACGGTAAATGCAGGCTTCTTTCTATAGAATCTTATATATATTTTACTAAACCTAGGTAATTAAAGTGCTTCCTAGATTTTGCTAGGGTCCTTATTTCTCTTCAATATTCATAGGATTGGAATGTTTTTCATAAGGTGTATATAGCTAGGTTCCCATCTTTAAAATTTTTTTTCTTGTATTCATTTCATACGTAGAAAATAATACTATAGAATGGGTAATTCTAGTATTGTCTTTTAATTGTTCATCTATTACTTATATCTCTACAGCCATATTACATTTGTCAGTAGAGACATGTGTTTTAAATTATAGTAGATTTAACAATAAGAGTAGCTTAAATGAATAAATATAATTTATAGTTACTCTAGGGTATCATTTACAACCAGAGTTATTCTTTTATAAAATAACCATACATACATATAAATAAAACTATCAGGTATAAACCTTTATAAAACTATCTATGCATTTAAATTTCTAAATTCAAATAACCCATCCAAGACCTTTCAAGGTTTGTAAGCATATAAACAATCTACATTAAAAATAACTTAAGTACATGCATTATATCTTAGAAAGAAATCCATTTAATATCCATTATTTTTACATAACCATAAACCAAGTGACATAATTCATTATCACAACATAAATCCATCTAAAAACGTTTTCAAGTAACATTTCTTATAACTCTATATTAACATACAGAGCTTCTATTTAATAAGCAGAGGTCGTGGTATCGATCCTCACAAGTTACAACTCCATTGTTTAAACAAAATTAAAATCCACAATAAGAACAATAATATAAAAAAAATGCATTACATTACATCGTTGCCAATAGAGGTTGCGACATCGATTCCCAAGGATGTCAAGATCCAAGGCAATGTTATAAATAAACAACCCACACCTATTATTTATACTTACCACAATCAAAACCCATAATCGTTCTCACATAGGCCACACTAATACAAATTTGTATGCAGGCTATGGCTTAATATTAAAACCCTTAAAGATAATTACAGAGTTAATTGAAATTCCTATGCTAGTAGAGAGGTCATGGGAATCCAGCTATTGCACGGCCTTGGCCAAGTAATATTTAATTTACATTACATAGTCACTACCAATATAAACCCTACACTACACTATCGCAGCCTATGGGAAGGCACATTCCATTAACGGCATGGACCGTACCCACGCTATCTACAAATTCATACTCTACATGTCGTAATACACAGAAAACAATTACCACAAACATTTTAACTAAAATCTATCGCAGCAATGTGGGAAGGCTGATGCAATTGATGGCATGGCCTTTTTCCCACACTATCAAGACATTGAAATTATTCCTTTAACCAAGCTAATCAATAGCATTTGCGCACAGAGAATCTGATAAGGGTATGCCTCTGTCCAATTCAAAACCCCAATTCATTTACAAACAGTGTCCAATAAAAAACGCAGGAGTAAAATCGCATAAATCACATATCAAGTTTAAAAATTACATTTTATCAAAACCATATATCGATTTACACAGAGTTTCCCAAATGTTTGTATATAATCACAATTGAAGGCCGAGAAAAAGGTTTTATACTAAGTGCCAATGGGCCATGGCGCTATTTCTTGAAATGGTGCAGCCCATGGATTTTAAAATCCCAACACCAAGACTAACAAGTTACATAACCAAAATAAATCTTGCACAGAGTCGAATGGCATAAACATCACGTCACAACATAAACACCTCAACTTTAAAATTAAACTAAGTCTGTATTTAAGCCCGAACACGAAATAGAATTGACTACAGTATTAAAACCCAACCAAGCAACCATGCGAAATGTATCCCTATCACAGGATCGAAGGAGGACAAACATAAGCTTGCTGAGCAGGATTACCATGGCTAAGAATGCAACGCTGTGAGCCCACTGTGTTGTAACCATGCTTCCCTCCGTCCCCTTCGACACCTACAAGTCAACACCAAACAGGGATAAGAAGTATGCCATCCCTTCCAAACCGAAAACCAAAGTAATGTATAGGCTTATGAGTTAGCACAGGCTTACCTTCACAAGATGTGGGTCACCTCCGTGGCCATACCTCTGCGCAGAACCAAACAAAAAAACCCAAAATTTCAAATGCATTACACATCCATCATGAGCCAAGCCTAAAACGAAGGCTGTCATGTTTTCCCACAAGCATTAATTGCACCAAGTTGGAAACCATTAACATTCCCATAAACCCACTCCCATATTCACGACTTGCTCCAAGGTATCGTTACATGCCACCCTTTGTACCATTGCTTAAAACCCGTAATATATGGTTCATACCATATATTATGTCACCCCAAACATTAAATATCAGCGTTACCATAATGCTAGGTTCGCACTATGCTAGTATTACCATAATACTTAATCATATGATGCGCTAGTCAAAAGTTTAAATACCCTTGCTTAGGATTGTAGATAACATTTAGTACATAGGTTATATCTTAGGGTTTAACACCATAATATTAAGGTGTTAAGGATTAATCACCATGGCATACAAAGTATGCCATGTAAATCTCTCAATTTACCAAATTCAAGTCTGCTCTCGAACCTTTAATTAACCTGCCAATAAAAGAACATATGATTTGTTAACAGAGCTTATAGTAAAAATATACCTAGCATGAAAAGATATAAATGATATTTAATAATGAAAAATTTAAGACCATAATGAAGAAAAAATCAATGTACAGGAAATTCAGCTGTTATAGCTAAATTGACGATAACAACACTTACCAAGTCTGAAAATCAAGTCAATAGGCAACATAATAACTAGCAGCAGGTTATCAACGACCAAGGCTGTCAACCCACTTTACATCCAATCCCATCGCAAGCAATAAACTGCGTAAGAAAAAGAGAGAGGTGCCTTAGTTTGATTGAACTAAGTAAGCCTGCATAACCAAGTAATACCTTACCTCTCAGATCGTCATTGGAGAACTAGTCCCACCACTCCCCCAATTTATCCCCATCAACAAAGTTATGTTAGTTATACTTAAATAAATAGAGTACACATGTGCAAAATTAAGTCAATGAACTATACATATCACTAACTCACCGACAGTAATAACTAAATCTACAAATAGTTTAAATAACAGAATTAAGACATAGGAAGTAAGAAAACTAATAATCACTGAATGGATAGGAGATTGACAAGACAGTAAGAGCAATTTTTGAGGAGATTGGAAGTTAAGTAGTGCATATAATTCTGCAGGATAAATAATGATCCTCCTAGGTAGTTTTCTACTAGCCTATAATTGTTTTTATTTTTCAAATTTTGGGGACATTGCAAGTGGTATCAGAGCCCAGTTTCCATACTAAGACACTTATGGTCACACCAGGCATTCACGCAGAGAAAATAAAGTATGATAAGTAAATTTTGTTACTAAGATAAGTTTTTTCTACTATTAGAAATTTTTCTGTTACAGGAAAATTTTTACAGCGCTATTTAGTTGAAGAACACTGAGAAAGAAAACAACCGACAGGAAGAAATGACCACCCCCACCCCAAGGGTGAACTTGGTGGTCGATCTAAAATTTGATGTGATGAAAACTTTGCAAAGTCTTCAAGCTGAACTGGAGAGTTTAAGAGAAGATAGTCTAAATGAAATAAAGGAACAACAAGCTATAAATGAATCATTATTGCGTAACATGACGGGAGGGAGCCCGCAAGGTAAGCTTACCCAGTCCACCAATCGATCCAAAAGAGAACACTAACATGAGCAGGCCGGCAGCCCAAAAGAAGCAGAAAAAGGAGGTAAGGTACACCTGAAGCAACTAGAGGAGATCATCACAATCCTGCTAGTGGTGGTTCACTTTTTCCATGGAGAAAGAGGCAAATAAGTGATGATAGTCTTCAATGGGAGTTTCAAAAAATAAGAGCCCCAACCTATGAAGGTGACGTAAATATGAGTGAAAAGGATAAAGAATGGTTGCTGGAAACGAGTAAGTATTTTCAGGTTCATAACTATTCAATTGTGATGCAGGCTAGGCTTTCCATATACAACCTAAATGGTAAGGAAGTAAGATGGTGGCGAGATTTGAAGCACACCAAGAAAGATGAGCTACAAGAAATAAGCTAGGAAAACCTCTGAAAGATTTTCCAAGAAAAATATATGTCAGAAAGGTTCTTTGAGTGCAAGGTTAAAGAGTTCCATGAAATGCACATGGGTTCCATGACTATGGATGCATTTATAAATAGATTTCTAGATCTACTGCATTATGTAGCATATATCAAAGAAGAGAAGGTGAAGATCCAACAGTTCCTAGGATGTGCTCCTCCCAGTTTTCAGGATAGGATTGAATTCGACATGTCAAAGATGTTGTATACTACACCACACAAGGCTAGACTTTGCTATGAGCGTGGGAAGTTACGACAATAAAACAAGAACCGAAACATAGAAAAGTCTAGAAACGTTTCTGATAACTGCAAACTTGGGTCAAACCTAGAGCCTTATAGAAATCAAAATAACAGCTTTCAAGTGAACAGGAACTTTAATAAAACAGGTATGAAACCTTATGTACCATGTCCTCATGGTAATAAGCATGTGGCAAGTGGAGCCAATGCTACCCCTCTAGCGATCAAGTGTTGGAAATGCAATGGGTCACATTATTCCCGAGATTGTAAGAACAAGAACAATGGAGTCTTGTATAACCTACAAGAAGAACCTACCATTGAGGATATAGTGAGGACCCCGTGAATCTATGCAGCATTAGATGGCTGACAGGTGGACCATCATGCTACAATGGTCAAGATTGAAGGTAAGATCTTGAACACCTCTGTTTCAATACTTGTTGATCCCAGTTCTTGTCGAAGCTATTTTGCACCTAATATTGTTAATTTATCCAAGTTAGGGAAAGTAAAGCATGATAAACCTTGTCTGGTACTGTTAACCACCTGTACAAAATGGAAGGTTTCGAAAATTGTTAAAGAATGTGAAGTAAAACTGAATGGTTTCCTTAATAAGGTAAACCTGAAAATCCTACCTTTAGGATCATACAATATTCTTATCGGCATGGACTAGATGGAACAGTACCATGTCATGCTGGATTGTCTACACAAGTCTATATTATGTATTGATAGCCAAGGGAACCAAGTGAAGGTTCAAGGCCTCCCCAAGAAAGTTTTGGTAAGACAAATATCTACCTTACAAGAAAAGAAGTGTGTTAGGAAGTGGTGCAAGTTAATTGCGGTGAACATCCAAGACATAGAGTCAAATAAGGAAAAAAACATAGAATACTACCATGTTCTTGAAGAATTCAAGGACGTGTTTTCTGAGGAAATCCCTGGATTACCTCTGAAACGAGACCTATATTTTTCCATCGAACTAACCCAAGGATTAGTCACGGCCTCCAAAGCCCCTTACCGCATGAGTGCACCACAATTGGTGGAACTCAAACTGCAGTTGTAGGAGTTAATAGAGAAAGGGTATATCCGATCCAGTGTGTCCCCTTTGGGAGCACTAATTTTGTTTGTAAATAAGAAGGACGGTACGATGCGAATGTGCATTGATTACCATTAGTTGAACAAAATGAATATAAATAACCGTTACCCTCTCCCTAGGATCAATGATTTGCTCTACCAGGTGGGAGGAGGAAAAATATTTTTGAAGATTTACCTGCAATCCAGATACCATCAGGTACAGATCCGAGATGAAGATATTCCCAAGACCGCTTTTTGTACGAGTTATAAGCACTACGAGTTTGTAGTGATGTCGTTCAGGTTGACCAGTGCACCTGCAAACTTTATGTGCATGATGAACAACCTATTCAGTAAATATCTGGATAAGTTTACTGGTCTTCATTGACGACATTCTGGCTTATTCCAAGAGTAAGGAGGAACATGAAGAACACCTTCGCATAGTACTTCGAGTATAAACATAACACCAGCTCTATGCTAGGTTTAGTAAATGTGATTTTTACAAACAACAAATACAATACCTAGGTCACATCATATCAGAGGTAGGAATAGCTGTGGACCCAAAAAAGATTCAAGCCATAAAGGATTGGCCTACCCCAACTAGTGTCACTGACATTAGTTCCTTTTTGGGTTTAGCCGAGTATTATCGAAAGTTCATTGAGAACTTCTTGAGAATATATTACCCCATGAAGGCCTTACATAATAAATCAAACAAGTTTTTATGGACTGACAAGTGTGAATAAAGCTTTCAAAATCTTAAGCAAATTTTGATGATTGCACAAGTGTTGCATATTGCGGATCCTGATGGGGATTTTGTTGCATGCATAGATGCAAGGAAGGAAGGAATTGGAGGATTTCTCTTGTAAAACGACCATGTGATCTGTTATGAATCACATAAATTAAAAGAGCATGAACATAATTATCCCACGCACGATATTGAGCTAGCGACCATTATCCACGCTCTGAAGATGTGGAGGAACTACCTGATGGGAAGGAAGTTCCTTCTAAAGACTAACAATATGAGTCTAAAATATTTGTTCAATCAACCCGATATGAATGCAAAGCAAGCCAGATGGTTGGATTTCCTGAGTGAGTATCACTTTGAACTAAAGCATATTAAGAGCAAAGAGAAAAAAGTTTCCAATTCCTTGAGTCGACGAACTCATATGTTATATCATGTGACCCTGAGTCAAACTGATGCATATTTGCATGAGAAGATTAGAATGGCCAACAAATTTTACCCATTCTATGTGAAAATCCTCAAGAAGTTCCAGGAGGACTGGTTGTTTCAACAACAAAAGGAATACCAGGTGGATGACTCCGGACTACTATGGTCCAAGGATAGATTGTATGTTCTAGATGGAGGGTACATTTGATCCAGCATCCTCAAAAAATTTCACAGGGAAACCAGCTACTTAGGGAACCTAGGATATCAAGAGATGATATACACCATCAAAAGAGACTTTTTTTGGCCCAAGTTAAAGGTCAACATTGCAATTTTTATTGTGAAATGTCAGGAATGCCAACTAGTTAAAGCTGAGCACTAGCATCCTTCAGGATTGCTACAGCCATTTACCTTCACAATCTGTGGGTCGCCTCCGTGGCCATACCTCTGCTCATAACCAGAAAATGAAACCCCAAATGTCAAATGCATTACACATCCATTGTGAGACAAGCCTAAGGGGAAGGCTGTCACGTTTTCCCACAAGCATTAAATACACCAGGTTGGAATCCATTAACATTCCCATAAACCTACTCCCATAGTCACAACTTGCTCCAAGGTATTGTTTCATGCCACCCTTCATACCATCGCTTAAACCTTGTAATATATGGTTCATACCATATATTATGTCACCCCAAACTTTAAACATCAACGTTACCATAATGCTAGGTTCGCATTATGCTAGTATTACCATAATACTTAGTCATATGATGCGCTAGTCAAAAGTTTAAATACCCTTGCTTAGGATTGTAGATAAGGTTTAGTAAATATGTTAGAGCTTAGGGTTTAACACCATAATGTTAAGGTGTTTATGCTTAAGCACCATGGCATACAAAGTATGCCATGTAAATCTCTCAATTTACCAAATTCAAGTCTCCTCTCGAACCTTTAAGTAACCTGCCAATAAAAGAACATAGGTTTTGTTAACAGAGCTTTTAGTAAAAATATACCTAGCATGAAAAGATATAAATGACATTTAATAATTACAAATTTAAGACCATAACGAAGAAAAAATCAATTGACGGGAAATTTAGCCATAATGGCTAAATTGACGATAAAAACACTTACCAAGTCTGAAAATCAAGTCGATAGGCAACATAATAAATAGCAGCAGGGTATCGACGACCAAGGATGTCAACCCACTTTACATCCAATCCCATCGCAAGTAATAAACTGCGTAAGCAAAAGAGAGAGGTGCCTTAGTTCGATTGAACTAAGTAAGCCTGTGTAACCAGGTAATACCTTACCTCTCAGATCGTCATGGGAGAACTAGTCCCGCCACTCCAACACTTTATCCCCATCAACAAAGTTAAGTTAATTATACTTAAAGGAATAGAGTGCACATGTGCAGAAATAAATCAATGAACTATACATATCACTAACTCACCGACAGTAATAACTATAACTACAAATAGTTTAAATAACATAATTAAGACATAGGAAGTAAGAAAAATAATAATCATTGAATGGATAGGATATTGAGAAGACAGTACAATCAGTTTATGAGGATATCGAAAGTTAAGTAGTGCATATAATTCTGCAGGAGAAATAATGATCCTCTTAGGTAGTTTTCTACTAGCCTATAATGTTTTTTTCCAAATTTTGGGGACATTACATTGACACCATATTAAAACACATCACCATATTTTTTAAAACCCTCTCATAATGTGAATTTCCTAAGTCTTTACCATATTTTCGATGTCATAGAATATTCCATAACATAAATCCCTCCACTTTACACGTTAAGCATAAAGTTTTACAAGCAAGGTTTTTAAACCCTTCATCACATAGTTTAAAAAACATGCATATAATATAGCCCCTTTTACCATAGTGATCAGGTATAGGTTAGGATTAGTACCCTTCCTCCTCTTTTTGCTTTTGATCATAGGAGGAGATTTGTCTAGGGTCCAATAGTTGTAAATGCTAGGACTCAGTTACGTTACGTCCACAAAGCTAGGATTGTAGGAAGAATCACCTGCAGAAGAATAGAAACACATGAATAAGTTATTTATGAACTAAGTAAACCCCGTAGCATATGAAACTTACATTTACGAGTGGACCTTTAATGGATTTAACCCCACCACTCAACCCGTTGACATATAGAGGCAAGTCAGGCTCTTCATAATAAACGATAAACAAATTAAATACATGTAAAATGAAAGTAAGAGGTAAAACATAGTAAGTACCAAAAATGTCAATAAGTAAGATAGAGAAAAAAAGTAATTTTATAAGCACATCGAAGTGTAGAAAAGTAATATATAGGCATCGTCATCATATAGGAAAAACACATAAGGAAAGAAGGAGACAAAACTTAGGTTCATCTCTTCAAACAAGTTTTTTATTTCACAATAGAAATGAAGATGTCCTTAAGATCTAGCAGTTTATTAACCTACAAAAAAAAAATCTATGGATTTTAGGGACATTACAGTTTCTAATGCAACTCTTCATCAAGAGTTACACATTTTCACTAATTAATATTATATTATCATATTATAATTGTTTTTATTATTATTATCATATATATATATATATATATATATATTCTTGTATATAACATTGACTTCTCGTTAAGGGAAGCTTTGTCCTGAATGATTATTGAAGAGAAAGCTTACGCCTGATTTCCTCCTTGTAATGTCATATCTCAATCTTTTTTTTTAGTAATTGTAACACTTTATGAAAAAAAACAATATGAGTTACGAATTCCCAAAAAAATATGTTGCATCGTTTATGAAGTGGTCCATCTAAGATCTATCATCACTCGAATTGGTTGTTGATGGTTTTGTGGGATGGGACTTCTTCTTGTCTCCTTAGTTTGTTGATTGTGTGTTCTTTCTGTTATGAAATCATAACTCCTTTGTTATATTCATTTTAACCATTTTATTGGTCAAAATGAGTCTTATAATTTTGTTGTCTATAATGATTTCTTGTTGTTTGTTTTGTAACTATATTTGCTTCTTTTTGAACTCTAACAAGGAGTAGATTTGTATTTTCTTATTTTTATAAAGAAAAATTATCTTTCTTATGGTTCCTTACCATTTCATCTTATGCTTTCTCATCATATTTAAGCTTTAGAATATGATCTATTAGATCTTGTTTACACTTCTTAAGGTGATTATTCTCTTCGATATTTTCTAATAGTTTATTTTGAATATCTTGATTCTCGTCTTCTAGATTTTGATTGTATTGTTCCTTATCCTTCACCAGCTTCTTTATTCCAAGAATCAACTTCATATTATGATCATTTAGAGGAGAGATGTATTCTTCTTTTTCCATGATGACCTTATCAAAATCATTATGCATCTTCTATATCAATTTCTAATCTTCTTGTGAAAGAACCTTCGAGCTGTCTTTAAAGTCTTTAGTTGAAACAACTCGTGAACTTGACTTCATTGTCACATACTCAAGTGTAAGTTTATTATTTTTGTAAGGAAATGCAAGAAATGTTTCCTTGTATTGAACATAAAGTTACCAAATGTATCTAACTAGGATCACCCTAGAGTTATATCAACATTGTCTTGCTCCAATGATACCACTAAAATAATACTGAATTGAGTTAGGACCTTGTAATCATCATCATATAGTTGTAGGTTCTTAAGCTCATATTTATCATCAGAATGAATCGTGTTATTGTCAATTATACACGATTTTGAAAAAATTAATTGGATTGCTAGGTCAACATTTATACAATTCTTCTTGGTTATGGGGAAAATAGCAATGAGAAGAGACTTCTCTTCAATAATCTCGTAAGCTTTTAATATGGGGTATGCATATTTTTTAAAATTTTACATGAATCTTCCTTTTTTTTCATCATGACACTCCATTTTATTATGCTTCTTATCCCAATATATATCAAATAAAGACATATTTTATCTTCTATAATATACTATACTCTTTAAAAATTATTTTTTCTCTTTAATATTTCCTTTATATTAAATGTAGATTGCTTGGTTGGGAGGAGTGATTGTTACCCTTTCCACCTAGGGTTGTTTTCCGAAGGGAGAAAAACAAGCTGTTTTGACCTGTTCCTTTGTCCTCTTGCCACTCTGACCATTT
This sequence comes from Pseudotsuga menziesii, assembly GCA_001517045.1. Taxonomy (NCBI): domain Eukaryota; kingdom Viridiplantae; phylum Streptophyta; class Pinopsida; order Pinales; family Pinaceae; genus Pseudotsuga; species Pseudotsuga menziesii. The sequence goes on from LPNX010527970.1 coordinate 925,609, forward strand.
AGTTTATTGGAGAGGAACCATAGAATTCTTCCTCATGCTTTCTACAACTTGTAGGTGGTTGTCGCTCCAAGCATTACTTCATTGCAAAGGTGGCCTATGCCTCCTGACATTAGAGCCCTCCTCTCAACCACACCCATCGGTCACTTTATTATTTGGCTTGAAGGAAGTGTTGTGTAAGCGTCTTTTAGATCTTTCTGGTATGCATAAGATAACATGGCTGGCTACATTGTGATTCCAGAGGGAGGAGGGAGGGAGCCTCCCCTTCACTAGTGGCGTGATTCTGAGAATCCACTAGTTGGCGCGATTCTGAGAATCCACTAGTGAAGGGCCCCTCTTTGGCTGTCAAGCTACCTTCTCCGCTTCAGTCCAAAGTAAATTAATGTAAATTATGGTTCCTGTATGGTTTACCATAGAGTGATTATTCTTATTAACATGGCACCGAAAATAAACCATTACTTTATCTATCCAATTGAAATCTTTAATCCTCTTGTGCGGAAGCGGAATTGTGTTATTCCAATTGTTTAAACACATTTTTGGGTTGGATGGATGCTTACCACAGCAGAATCACCTACCTATTTCCATCATTTCAACTTACCACTGCAGAACTAGTAGGAAGGAATGCAACTAGTGTAAGCATCTTTTAGATCTTTCCGGTATGCCTAAGATAGCAGTATGGTTGGCTACATTGTAATTCCAGAGGGAAGAAGGAGGAGGGAGCGGAGCTCCGCTCCCTTGGCGGCCAAAGAGCTTCCCTCCACTGGTGACACGATTCTGAGTGAAGGGCAGCTCTTTGACGGCCAAGGCAGTGGAGCTCCACTCCCTCCTCCCTTCAGTCCAAAGTAAATTAATGTAAATTATGGTGCCTTTATGTTTTACCATAGAGTTATTTTTCTTATTAACATGGCACCGAAAATAAACCATTACTTTATCTATCCAATTGAAAGCCTTAATCCTCTTGTGCGGAAGCAGAATTGTGTTATTCCAATTTTTTAAACTCATTCATTTTAGATCGGAATTACGTACCTAATTCCGTCATTTCAACTTACCACCACGTAACTAGTAGGAAGGAATGCAACTATTCCCCATTGGGAAAGGGACTTGATATAGTCTGCATCCTCTCTTTCTATATATAAAATATTTGAGATCATGTCTGCCTAAACAAAGAATTAGTGTTTATTCAGATAAAATGCCTAGAAGTTGTGTGATTCCCATGTTCAGATTATGCCCAATCCATTTTAATATAATTAATTTAAATTACATTTCTTCACTGCATGTATGGTTGACCGTACAATTCAAAGAAGCTATCTCCAATAATTCATTTAAACGTGCTCATTTGCAGCTCCGAGTTCCTCTCAACATTTGAAGGAGTTGAGCAAGATAGCGTATAAAAGGCTTCACATGAATCACAATGTGAGACAGACGACCTTAGCTACTATGACGAGTCAAGATTTCTGAACCTGTGGGGAAACATTCTTCTTAGAGGGTTGATAGCAGTCGAGGTGATATTCAATATATCACTGATATGATACCCTTATATGTATGTGCTCTTCCCATTGTATTAGCAGCGGAGTAGCTTCACAGGATTAATTCAAAGTACATTGCTTCACTGCATGTATGGTTTCCCGTATTCCCGTTTATATAGAAAGGGCACATCCGAAGTTTATTGCAATTACAGGTTTAGACTAACTAATAGTCTTGGGAGGAAAACTGGAGATCAATTTGAATGTTAAAATAAAAGGCTATGGACGTGAAGTGTTGGATAAAAATTAATGAAAGGAATATAAAAGTGTTACATATATAAATGACAAGTAGTCAATTTTTAACATTTTATTATTGTTATATTTTTCTACCACCGCTACAAATTAAGATATGTTACACACATAGATTTTGTGAGTAAACAATAGTTAACAAATAAAAGAGAGAAAAAGGTTGAGCTGAGCCGTCTTTGTTAAGACTCAGAGCTGATATGTTGAATAGATGTATAGGTGTATTGTTCTAAAGGGTTGAAGGGAAAATGAAATGGGTAAAAAATATAATTTGTTACTTTATATATATCATATAGACCGGTTGATTGACATCCATGAAAAAAAATGGTACATAGGTCAAAGTTATAGGGAATTATTTCGAGGATCCCTCAAGTCTAATGTGATCTTTCGTATGATTATCATAATAGAATTTTCGTGCAATCTTATTTTGGTCATTAACTAAATATTCAATAAAGAATATTGCATTATATACTATATTTGTATTAGTTATATTATAAAATATTGCAGCATTATGAAAGAATTTTTGAAGGTTTATTGCATCCTATTATGTATAATATATAATAAATAGGATTATTTTATATTCTGTACGGATATATTTAAAGGTTCTATGATAAGGTATGGTGTCTATATAATGATTGGATATATGTTAATACATTTTCTTATCATATAAGAAATCATTTATATTAAAATTAGGTATTATGTTTATATATAATAAAATATATGTTAATCTATTAAATGTTTACATTGTGAATTGGGTTATGTTTAATATTATGTTTTTGTATGGTAAATTAAGTTATGTT
>LPNX010527970.1:928292-944847 GCA_001517045.1 Pseudotsuga menziesii
AATAACTAAAGTTTAGCTACAAGTATGATTGTGGAATATGTAGTATTTTGAATTTTGCATACTAACATTTGGTTGCATCAAGAGAGTTATGCCCAATCAAAAAGAGCAAAACTTATTGTTATATTGACTAAAGAAGGTATCATAGGAATAACTTCTAGGAAGAAAATTGTTATTGAGCCAACTAAAACAATTTCGATGTTTATTATTAGTATGATGTTTGTAATTGAAACTCTATAGGAGTTTTTTTAAAATAATGTTTTCATTATAAATCACAACATAATTTGTTTGATTTTAAATGCTTAGAGTGTTTAAATTATTTATGAAATATTTGTTTTTGTTTAATATGTAAGTTTCAAAAAAGTTGTAATTTATCTCTTGAAGAAAACAAACTTTTTCCAATTTTGGGGTTGATTTCAAAGTTTTTTGTAAACAACAGTATGGCATGTTTAGGCTATGGCTCGATTTTTTACCCTGAAAATAAAAAACGTGTATATTGGTTTCAACACTTTTCTATTTGCGGGGTGTTTTTGGTGTTTTTTTATGCAAAAATCATCATTTTTATTACTAGAGTTCTCGTTCTTAGTATAAAGTTCGTGTTTCGTAGTATAGTAGTAAGTTAAACCGTGTGTGGTTTCTTTTGAATTTACTTTCCCTTTTTTTCTTTACTTTTCTGTATTTCTTATTGTTTTTACTTTTCCCTTTTTGTTTTCTTTTACATTTCTCCTTTATTCTTTTTCTCCCTTTTTTTATATATATTTTCTCTCTTTTTTTCTGTAAGTTGAGAGACCCAATTAATTAAAAAACTATCAAATAGATAAGCCAATGTCCCAAAATTCTAGCCAACCGCAGAGGTACTGAAACTTCTCAAACTTCCATTGTCGAAAATACAAACAATCCATGAATGGATATAATATTTGATAAAATAGATATGATATTTTACAAGATATACTTGCTCGTATATATAATTATTTAAAGGGTGTCTAATGCAACTCTTCATAAAGAGTTACCGTCACTTCACTAATTAATATTATATTATTATTGTTTGTTGTTATTATTATTATTATTATGATATATATATATATATATATATATATATATATATATAGTATTATGTTATATTCTTTTATCTAACAATATTATTTAGAGTGATTTTAACTCCTTCAAATTAGCTATGCTTGTTATCAAATGGTATATGTTACAATTGAATAACCATGATCCCGATAGAACTATTATTGAACATGATAATGTATTTATGATGGTTAATACAAGGTTCTTTGAGTTAGGAATGAAGCCCTATTTTCTTGCACGGAAATGCGAACATGTATTTTACTCTAATGTTCAAGGTAGAGGGGGTTGGTCATTTTACGTGAAACAAGATCCAAGGGGAAGCCGACTCAACGTATAATGTGGAGGAAGATAATGAAGAGGGTATTCAAGAAAAAGATGACGTTGAGGATGATCAATATGAGTTGGAGCATCATGTTCCAACGGAAGATGATGAAGAATTAGTTGAATTAGATGATGTACCATACAATGTCTATGAAAATGATATCGATGATGACATGATGATCAAAACTGGTATCAAGGATCATGATGAGATGGGAAATCCTTACAATGTTGAATCTAGATCGGATGATACAGATGACGAATTGGATGAAGAAGATGATGAAGTCCATTGAATTGTATGAAGTATTATTTAAGATATGTTCTCTACTCTATAAATGAGTTATTTTAATTTTTTTTGTCATTTTCTTGTATGTTGGAATATGCAATAAGAGACATTGCTTCTTAAGTAAGTCAAAAAACACATAATTTTTTTTTTTTGTACATCAATTTTGTTGGGTTATGGGGAATTGAAAGTGAAGTATTGGGAAGGTCATATGAGCTTACACCTTCAAGTAGTTGGCCAAGTTTAGTAGAGAATATTAAATTAATATTGAAACAAAAAGAAGATAGACAATGCAATGCTCTTGTTGTTATTATAATCATCATCCTCCTCATGGTTTTGGAAGAAAGTAATGAACTCAAACGTAGTCATGGGTTGATAATTTTGTGTTTCATATCCCATTTGGGTGTTTGTAAATTTGGACATGACTGTGGATGGTTTAATGTGTAATTTAAAATCCTCTATCTCGGAATTTTATAATGGTGTTTTACTATTTTATATTCCCGGCTCTTTTGTTGTTGTGAGCACTGTATTTTTGGTTTTTATATGATGGTTTGGAATATACCACTGCCATTGCTTAGAAATGGAACTATGACAATGTCGTTGAAATTTTATACTTGAATGTGTATATAATTTGGTTGGGCATTTCTGTTTTGTTATAGAGACAAAGGGGAAATCCCTAGGTCTTTTCAAGGTGTGTAAATTTATATGGTTTTGGTTTAAATGTTCTAATGCTATCATTTATTTTATTTACTGAGGTGGTTTCAATGGTGACCTTAATAATGTGCCCATGCTTTCCTATATGGAATATCATGTGTATTGGTAAAGTTTATAATTTACATTTATTTCTTGTATTGTATGGACATGATTATGGCCAAAGTTTAGTGGATTCGATATTTATTCTAGCTTTTATCTTTGGTAAGTTATTTAAATTATTAAACACTGCGAGCCAAAGATCATGAGATTGGATCAGGGGTTACTTATTGTTTAAGTTGGTTTGTTGAAAAGGAATTATATCGAACCCTTAATGATATTCGATAGTGGGTGGATGAGTATCATGATAATTTGACTTGGTTTTAATTTAGGGTTTAGGTTGTAAAAATTTTCCTTTAAAAGTACATCTACATTCTGTTTAGAGGAATGATGGTTAGGTTTGTGATTTTAATTATCTTGTTGAAGCATAGATCATTTATATATATATATATACGTTCGATGCTCAAAAATGTTAAAATGCTAGCACATATTTAGGTTAGCATGTCCTTTGTACACGATGGTTGGAGATATGTGATCCATTGGTGACTTGTATATTTTAATTGGTTTACTATGTAAAGCAGCGACTATTGCACATCCTTTATATGATTTTTTGTTTGTCAAGGGATTCGATCCCTGGTTATTGATTATGTGCATTTAGTTTGTTTATTAGTTTTGTTAATGGGTAGTTTAAATGATATCATGGATGACTGTAATTTGTTTATTTTTTTTTAGTTAGTTTCGTTGGATGGCATGTGCATCATTTTTACCAACTCCTTTAAATATTATTAAGAAACCAATGATGCACATAATATATATAGTAATTTTTAGTGGTTTTTTGTGACATTTGATGATATGATGCATTTTTTGTTTTCCAAGGGACTTGATCCCTAGTATGTAACTTTGGTTTAAATTTCTTTTGATAATGGATATTATTTTTACTTCTAGTTTGATGAATATGTGGGTGAAATTTATACATATATTATGTTAATATGGTTTATATAAATATAGCTTTAATATTGTTTTCTATAATTCTAGAAGGTCTTGTAACTAGATTTTATTAGTACTAAAATTTTTAAGCCTAGGCTTAAAACCTAACATAAATAGACACTTTTAAAGACCCATTTTAACATAATCCTCATAATAAATTTATCCTAGAATTGATATAAAAAGTTTAAACTGAGATTCGATTTTATCTAATCAAACAACCTAAACAAATTATTCAAACTGATGAAGAGTAAAATTACAGATCCTAATATAAAATATGATGGCCCTAATTACAGCTTGTAAGCATAATTAAAATAGTTTGGAAATGTAGAAATCTATTACCTGCAACTATACATATTTTAATGGAGAAATGAACCTACACACTTAAACACCCCAAATGAATAAAAAACTTGTTATCTATGACCTTAGGAATGATAACCAGATAACTTTGGAACAACCACGTTACTTCAAAGCATGACCTAAAACCAATCCTATTTCTAATTCAGATCCGTCGATCTTGCTCCAACATGCAAATGATCTAGGACTCCTAAAGGTGAGGCTGTTGTTGTTTAGAAATCATGCTTTTTATAAGAATGTTTGTTTTTGGAAAATGATCTCAAAAACCATTTAGTAATAATAAATAGATCCCTAGGCATTCTGTTAACTTTGTTCTTATAGGTAATCTTTTAAAAAGGGAAGTTGCTTTACACCTCAGTTAAATCAAGAATTCATTACTTTCTTGAAAATAATCTTAATTTCATTTAGTGGAATTAATAGTTATTTTTTTTAACTACGAACTTTTACTAGTTCCTACTTGAGATTTAGAATAGAATATTTATTTAAATATTTTATCTTATGATATAATATCTACATAGACTCTCACTAAAATAATATCTCACTTATTATTTTAGTTACCTTTATATATATATATATATATATATATATATATTCTCGTATACATATTATATAAACTTTACTTATTATCCTTAATATGTATTCATGCATCATATATTAGAGTTTATTTATTTGGATGCTTCGGTTAGTTTACGTTTATTTATTTTATCAAGGCCTCAGGTAGGGTTTGGTCGGTCAATTAGGTTAGGTAGTGCGAGATCCTCCTTGCATGTTGGATTTCTTCATATTTCGTGGTGGTTCTTCCATTCGTTGATGATAATTATATTTTTAATTTCATTTAATCAACTTAAAATAAGTATGATGACGGTCGGTTTTATTCAGATTCTTTCTAACTCAACACACTTAATTTCAGTAACCCCTAGCACTATTCAGAACCTAAGCTGAACACTATCTGTTGGGAGTTACACTAGTGAAATTCCAGACCTTCTCACTCAACACTAATACTAGGATGTACCTGTATAATATACCTAGGGATACAATGGCCAAAGATACAATGCTCCATAGATTAATGTCAACATAAAATCTCATAACTCATGTTCCTTAGAGGTTACACCCAACACATTATAGAACTCAATCATGCATTCAGTATTTTGCATAATACATCACAATAATCATCTTAGTATATGTATTAGAGATAATCACATAATAAAAAATCCAATGCATCGTACCATGACAATAATCCTTGTTCATCAGGGTCTACGCCCAACATATATAATCATATACAAGACAATAAAACATGTGCATTGGCTCACGCCAAATTATATCTATCTAATAAGCATAACTCATGTGTAGTAGGGTATACACCCAATATATAGACATAAACATAATCATCAAAGTAAACCATAGGTAGTGGGGCTCATACCCAATATATTCAAGTTCAAAATTCATGATTGTACATCCCTCCCCGCTTAGAACAAAACCGTCCCGGTGTTGTAGGGACTAGAAATGAAGTCATGAAACAAGGTGGGGTAAGCCTCTTTCATGGTGGCTTCATTCTCCCATGTTGCCTCATCGACACCAAAGCATTTCCATTGAAATTTCAATTGGAGAATGATTTTCTTTGTGAGACATGCATCTCTTTTGTCAAGAATATGAAGGGGATTTTTCAGACACTCCCCTTTAGGTTCCACATGTAGCAAGGACCAATCAATCACATGTTTAGTCTCATATACATATTTCTTAAATAGAGATGCATGAAAAAAATTATGAACCATTATATGAGTAGGTAAAGATAACTCATCCGTCGTTGGCCATCTCTTTCCTGGTATCTCAAAGGTTCCAAAATATATCGGTGCCAACTTTCCGCACCTTCCCAATCTCAACGAGCTTATTTTCTCTTTTACTTTTAAATAAGCATGTTCATCAATTTGGTAATCTTATATTTTCTTTTCTTATCCGCATAACATTTCTAGTGGTCTTGTGCTCCCTTGAGATTCTGTTGCACTTTAGTGACTAATTGTTATAGTTCTTTTAGTAAATATGGCCCTAACATGAGCCTATCCATTGGGTTATTCCAAGTCACTGGTGTCCTACACTTTTAGCTATAGAGTACCTCGAAGGGACTCATTTTATAGGATGTATGGTATCCATTGTTATATGCAAAATCTACAAGCTATAGATAATCCTCCCACTTTGTGGGATTGTTCATCATGTACATTCTAATAATGTCATCAAAAATATGATTTACACATTCCATCTTCCCGTCTTTCTGTAGAGGTAAGCAGTAGTAAAATTTAACTATGTCTCAATGCCGCAGAATAAATATATTCAAAATTTATTGTCAAACTATGTATCTTGATTCGAGATGATTGCCTTGGGTATCCCATGCAATTGAAATATAACCTTTAAAAATATGTCAACAATGTGAACTGCCTTGTAAGTTGACTTAACTCGGATAAAGTGTGTCTATTTAGACAACTTATTGACCACTAAAAAGATGGAATCATTATGCTTCTTTCTCTTTGGTAAACCCATAATGAAATCCCTACTGATAACCTCCCGTTTTTGTTCTGGAATAGGTAAAGGTTGTAGTCACCCTGAAGGATGTTGGTGCTAAGCTTTGACCAGCTAAACTCTTGGAATTTTGCAATGAATAGTGTTATGTCGTCCTTTAAATTAGGCCAAAAAAAGATTTTATTTGATGTTGATATCATATTTTGATATCCCTGGTGCCCCGAGTAGGGCTTCAGATGAAACTATGTTAGGATATTGGACCTGATGTATCCTCCCTCCAAAACATATAGTCTCTCTTTGGACCACAATAGTCTATCTCATCTACCTTATATTATTTCTATTGTTAAAATAACCTATCCTCCTGAATATTTTTGAGGACTTGAACATAGAAATGATCAAATCCACTTTCTGTTCTGATCCAATCATGCAAATACAAATTGATTTGGTTCAAAGTTACCTCATACAACATATGAGCTTGTCGATTTAAAGCATCGACGATTTTATTTTTGTTTCCCTTTATATGATTTAATTCAAACCGATACTCACGAAGGAAGGCCAACCATCTGGCTTTCCTAGAATTTAGATACGGTTGGTTGAACAAATATTTCAGACTCGTATTTTCTATCTTCAAAAAACAAAATCTTCCCCATGAGGTAGTGCCTTCACATATTCAAGGCAGTGATAATGGCTTATAGCTCAATATCGTGGGTGATATAATTTTGTTCGTTCTCTTCTAATTTCCATGACTCATAATAGATTGCACAATCATTTTACATGAGGATTCCAACAAGTCCTTCCTTGCTTGCATATTTGAAAACAATGAAATCCCCATCAGGATATGAAATTCATAGTATAGGTGCAATAGTCAAGAGTTGTCTAAGCTTTTGGAATATTTTATCACACTTAGTAATCCACAAGAATTTGTTTGACTTCTTTTATAAGGTGGTAATGGGACATCCAACCCCTAAAAATTTTGCAATCAACTTTTGATAGTAACCTGTTAGTCCAAAAAATTCCCTTTTGTCTATGACACAAGTAGGGGTAGGCCATTCTTGAATGGATTTAATATTTTATGGGTCAACGAATATCCCGTTTCTTGGAAATGATGTGACCTAGCTATTTTTTATGTGGTTTGTAAAAATCACATTTTCTAATCTTAGTGTAAAGTTGTTGTTCTCGTAACACTTGTAGTAGTATGCGGAGATGTTCCTCATGTTCTTGTTTACTCTTTGACTAAACTAGTATTTCGTCCATCAATATTAGCACATACTTATCCAGGTATTCAATAAGGATACTATTCATCATGCACATAAAAAAATTCAGTGCATTGGTTAGCTGAAAATGCATTACTACAAACTCGTAATGGTTGTATCAATTCCAAAAGTCGTTTGTGTGTATATATTCATGACATATCCATACTTGATGGTATCTGAATCTCAATTTGATCTTTGAAAATATATTTTCTCCTCTGACTTGATCAAACAAGTCATCGATCCTAGGGAGTGGGTAATGGTTCTTGTTGAGTTCTTAGTAATCGATGCATATTCGCATCTTATCTCCCTTCTTATTTACGAGAAGTATACATGCTCACCAAGGAGACACACTAGGTCAAATATAACCCTTCTCTATCAACTCTTGTACCTGTAACTTGAGCTCCACCAACTATGGTGCGCTCATGCAGAAATTCCTCAATCTGTTGTTCTCTATCAGCTTCTACATCATGTATGTTAACTACAAAAATATTGCAGCCGTTCCTAATAAATTTATTCTCTTGTAAGGAGCATATCTATCTAACAGAAACCCTCTTGGGTACACCTTGAATCTTTGTTTTATTCCCTTGGCTTTCTGTGCATAATAATGACTTGTTTAGATAGTCAAGCATGACATGGTGTTGTTACAACTAGTCAATGCCTATAAGTAGATCGTACGATCATAAGGATAAGATTCTTAGGTTTACCTTTGTTGGAAAATAGTTTAGGTCTAACTCATAGTCCTTTACTAGTTATGAAACCTTTCTTTCTATACCAGTGGCTAGTTGTACCAACCATGGTTTCTCATGTTTCACTTTGTTTAGTTTGCACATGTCAACAATCTTGGGGGAAACATAGCTTCGACAAGCACCAGGATCAATTAAAATTGAAATAGAAGTGTTTGAAAGCTTACCTTCTATTTTGACCATAGTGGCCTGATGATTTGCTTGTGGGCCATCAAGTGTTGCAAAGATCCTAGTTGTACTAGCCATTTCCTTTATTGTTGGATCTTCTTGCAGGTTGTGTAGGAATCCATTAGTCTTGTTTGGACAATATCTAGCATAATGGGGACCTTGAAATTTCCAATAGCTAACATGTCGTGAGGTAGCCTTGGCTCTTATGTTTGTTGTTGTTCTATTGGTATTTGGTGCATGCATATTTGGCTATGCACCTATCTTGTTGAAATTCATGTTAGATGAAAAACTATTGTTTTGTTTTCTCTATGGTTGTGGTTTAAAACTAGGTTTTTGATTGTCCAAGAATGTCCTAGACCCATCTCTAGTTCTTTTTATATTTTCTTTCCTCAGCTTTCCATGTTCCTAACAAAGTCTAGCTTTGTGTAAGGTAGTGTCTAGCATTTTGGGCATCTCAAACTCAATTCTCTGTCAAATCTTTGGAGGAATAAACCCCCAAAATCTGTTTTATCTTGGCCTTTTCATCCTTTATGTAAGGTATGTAATGTAACTAATCCAAAAATATGTTGATGAAGGTTTCCATGCTCATGAATCCCATCTCTAACCCATGAAATTCCTTCACTTCTATGTCAAAGAATCTTTTAGACATGTATTTTTCCTGGAAGATTCTGTGAAAATTGCTCCATCTTATTTCTTTTACTTCATCCTTTTTAGGATGCTTTATGTCTCTCAACCATCTATATGCTTTTCCATTTACGTTGTAAATGGCCAGTCGATATTTCATCTCATTAGAGTAGTTATGTACTCAGAAGTATGTATTCATACATAGGAGCCATTCTTGATATTTCTCCCTGGTATTCATCTGTCCTTCATGGGTTGGGGATTTTATCTTTCGAAATTATCCTTGAAGGTTGTCATCAATTTTCTTCCTTTTCTTGAAAGGAGAGGGTGAACTATCACTAGAAATATTTTGATATTCTCCTTCTGGAAGATCGGGTTTTTCTTCCTTTCTTCCCTCTTCCTTTGGACTGCTGGTCCTTATTTTATAATGAAAATTTTCCTTGAATTTGTTTGTTGAATGAGTACATTGTCCATCAAGGTTCACTCCCGTCATGTTCTAAAGTAAATATTCATTTATTTTTTTCTGTTCATTTATCTCAATCATTTGATCATATTTAAAGATATGTAGGTCTTCTTATAGACTCTGTATAGCCTTCAATAGATCAAAATTCCATTCCACCAGAAGTTCTTCTTCTCGAGTTGGGGAATTTAGGTTCCCTTGTCGACTGTTGTCCTCTTCTGTGTCCATGATTTGGATTGTCCTTTAAATATTCAATTTAAACATTTAGTACCAAATAATATTTTGTTAGTTCACAAAATCACAAATACAGTTTTGAAATATTTGTTTTTGTAGAGCATGTTCACTAGCACCCATTGCAATGTCCCTAAAATCCATAAATAAATTAAAAAAAACATATGCTGATATAATTGCTAATATATTAAGGACATCTTCTTTTTGCTGCAGAATAAAAACTTGGATAAAGAACTAATACTAAATTTTGTTGTTCTTTTCCTTTTTGTGTGTTTCATGTATGATGATGATGTTTACATGTCACTATTCTATATTTAAATGCGCTTGTAGTTTATGTACATGTTTATATAGTTTACTGATGATGTTGATATTATACTATTCATTTTTTTCTTTCATGTTACTTATCTACTTATTATTTGTTTACAATGAAGAGACTAACTTACCTCTATATGTCAAGGGGTGGAGTGGTAGGATTTTTCCCTAATGACTCACTCGAAAAGGTAAGGTTCTTATGATGCATGGATTACTTAGTTCGTTGTGACCTTATGCATAGTGTACCTATCTTACTATAGGTGACTTCACCTAAAAACGTAGGCTCATAAATGTGATGAAAAAGAATGCTAGCACCTACAACTAGTTGGTTCCTAAGCACTAAATGCTTTATTAAGAAATAAGAAATCATATGCTCATAGATTTGAGATCAAACTAAAAGAGGAAAGGTTTCTAAGCCTATTGTAAAGATACCTGGCTGTAAACTATGGTATATTCTTTTAACTATAGTATTGAGGGTTTATGGCTTAAGGGGAAATATATATGATTTGAAACTATAGAGAGGGGTTTTAATATTTTCATGGAAGGAGGAAGGGAGGAAAACTATAGGGAATAGGGTTTCAATTTCAAACCAAGTGGGGGTCAGGCTAGTGCCTTTAATGATTCATATGATGGGAAGGCTAAAGCCTTGACCCTGGTGTTAGGGATTTTTTCCTGTTACTCTTTTGGTCTTTTGTTTGGTGTTGGGGAAGTTAAATGCTTCAGTGGTAGGAGATGTGCATACCCTGGTTGGGCTTACATTGCTAGAACGGAAAATATTTAACATGTATTCCATCATTCCTTTGTGGCTCAAGTCTTTTAGTTTCATTTAGTTTTAAGTTTTCAGTGCATGCTTCTCATGGTTGCTTGGTTTTGTGTTGTCAGTTTTGGGGTACCTTGAATGCTCTACTTGATGTGCAGATAATTGGTCGACTACGCAACCATCTGAGTAATCCCACATAGAAAAAGGGCCTTTACCCAATGTTTAGTCATTTTCATTGTTGTGGGGTTTTTATGTTGCGAAGCTATAACCGACCACCCTGTTGGGTTTTGGCATGGGTTTTGGGAGAAAATATGATAGTAACGTTTTGGATTTTAATATACTTTAAGTTTGGGTATGTTGAATTCTCAACCCATTTGGGTGTTTGGTTCCGAGATCCGACTGTGTAAAAACTTGTATGGATCTATAATGGATTTTGGCTTAAATAATTCTAACTCTCAGTTTCTTTGTTTACTACTAGCTCTGCAATTTTTGTTGGATGTGTTTATAAATTCTATCAGTGCCATTGCTATGCAATAGCACTGTAGTACCACTACTTCGATATTTGATGTGGTATGTGGAAATTTGGTATAATAAATCGATTCGTTGTTTATAGTGGATGTTTCTTTGCCAATTGATTGATTTCGTTTTTAAATTTAGATAAGTTATCTCTGTGTAAAAGATGTCAAATTCACAGCCCTTCTTTTGTATTGGTTTTAGTCTTTGTGGGAGAATTCACATACTGCATTTTTAACGAATAAGTCGAGGGAAATCCTAGATCTGTCTGTATGCCAGTTGTGATGCTTTGGTTGTTTCACAAGCGGTTCTGATGGATTTGATAGTGCAATATGTGTGTTGGTTTTATACTTTAGTTCTTATGCGTACATGATTATTATATTTTCAAAGGAATTGATACTTGGTTGTAATTTTATATGGTTTGTGTATTTATTTAAATATGTTTGTCTCTCTGAGCTAGGCTCCATGTGGTTCAATCGTGGGTCGATCGTTGGATGGGGTTTAATGTTTAATAAGTTGTGGATATCTATTTGGCACCGTTTACCATTATTATTCATATTAGCATAGATAAGTCAAAGCTTATGTAGCTCGACCTTAGGCCATGATGGTTAATTGACTCTCATATTTGTTTATCCTTTGGTTAATGATACATGCATAATTTTTTTACAAAAAAGATATGGAGTTTATGTTATTTATTTATTTAATAAATGTTCAACACTCTTTTAGCTGAAGTGTATGATATTTGATTTGGTTAACTTGACATTCGATATTCTCTTATTAGTTATGTTTTAGTATAATATACTTCACTCTTTCTCGTAGGTAGTTCTTAGGTTTAGAAAATGTTGTGGCATCCTACCAATCCTTAGCAGGATTCGATGTTGGTAATAATTATAATGTTTACATTATAAGTTTGAATTTAATAGTGTAACCATTATTCCTCTTGAAATCGTCGATGCGTTGTCAGCCTTCCCATGAAGAATTATGGTAAACATGTTTGTTAACTTAATTTGTCATTGTTTATTAATTGTTGGGTTGCTGGAAAATGTAATATCCCAACTCTGCGTTGGCTTATGTGTTTGAGTGTATTAAAGGGATTCGATCCTTGGATTAATGTTTATGGATATGTATTCAATTTGTATTATTTGCTTTATTGTTTGAGCTGAGTTTTATTTAATTAATTTGTTTTAGTTAGCTAGTTATGTTTAATATTTGGTTTACATTTAATAAGGTAGTAGAAATGTACAAATGTTTTATAAAAAAATACCTAAGGTTTTAGTTTCAGTAAAATTTCAACAAAGATTGGGTTATTAATTTTATCTAGAAACTAGGGTTTAGATCTAGACTAAAAATTTGGCATCAACTTCTGAAAACTAGTTAAATATGATTCTAAGAGAAATTTAACCCTAAAACCTATCTAATAATTTAAAAAACAAGTTTCAATTTAAACAAATTAAAGAACATGAATCATATAATCAACTATAAAGTAAAATCACATATCTTTAATCCAGAGCATAATAACTATAAGGAGAAATTGTAAACATAATTCAACATAACTGGAAAAATGTAGAAACCTCATACCTACACTATTCAGCTTGTTAATGGCTAAGAAACCTGCACACTTATACACATAGAATAAATAAAACCCTAGATATTTCTGACCTTAGATCCGATAACCCGATAACCTTGGAACTACCACTTTCCTCCCGACCATGATCGAGAACCGTTCCAAGTTCTAATCCAGAACCCCCCAAGCTCGCTCCAACATGCAAGTGATCTAGGGATCCTAAAGGTGAGGTTTCTCTCATTTGGAATATCAAGATCTGTATAAGAATGCTTGCTTTTGGAAATTCTCTCCAAAACTATTTTTGGAATATTGGTCAGATCCCCCAAGCCTTCTCTTGGCTTGGGTATTTATAGACAATATTTTATGAAAGGGAAGTTGGTTTTAAACTTCAGTTAGATCAATAATTCATTAATTTCATGAAAATAATATTTAATTGATTTATGTGGATTTAATAGTTATTTCGTTTAGCTTGGGAACTTTTTAGTCCCTAGTTGAACTTTAGAATATAATATGTATTTAATTATTTTAGAAAATAATAAATACATAGATTCTTTATTTAAATTATTTTAGTTATATTTATTTCCTTATATGTGTGTGTGTGTGTGTGTGTGTGTGTGTGTAATTATTTTATTCATAATATATATAAATATTACATACTATCTTTAATATTTATTTACGCATCATACAACATAGTCTCATTTATTTGATGCTTCCATTAGCTTACACTATTTCTTTTATTAAGGCCTCAGGTAAGGTTGGTCAACTAAGTTAGGAAGCTCTAGATCCTCCTTGAATGTTGGATTAATTCATGTATCGTGGTAGTTCTTCAAGTTCCCGATGATAAGTAAATTTAAAATTTCATTTAATTAACCGAAAATAAGTATGATAAGGGTTGGTTCTATTCAAATTCATTCTCACTCAACACTCTTAATTTCTGTAACTCCTAACGGTATTTAAAACCCAAGCTCAACACTAAATGATGGAATTTACACTTAGTACAAATTCTAAATCCTCTCGCTAAACAATAATGCTAGGATTTAATTGTATAATACACCTAGGGATATAATGGCCAATGATCTGATGCTATAGAGCTTTTGCTCAACATCAATTTGGAATGCTCCAAGGCTTATTCCCAACACTTCCAATCTTATAACTAATGTGCTCCAAAGGTTACGTTGAACACAAAATCTCATAAATCATGTGCTCCAGACCTTACTCTGAACACATTATTCCATAACTCATGTGTTCCAAAGCTTACGCTCAAGACAAAATATCATCACTAATGTGCTTTAGGGTTTATGCCCAACACATTATAGAACTCCATCTTACATTCATGATTCTGTAGAATTCATTACAATAATCATCTCAAGATATTTATTAGGGTAAATCACATAATAATAAATCTAGTACATTGTACCAAGACAATAGTCCTTGTCCATCAAGGTCAATGCCCAACATATACAATCATATACAAGGTACTAAAACATGTGCATTGGCTTATGCCAAATATATCTAACTAATCAACATATCTCATGTGCACTGGGGCATACGCCCAATATAAAAACATAAACATCAAAGTAACTCATATGCAGTGGGACTCATGCCCATTATAGTTAAGTTCAAAATTTAGGATATTACACCCAGAAGGTCTCTAAGTGTTTTAAACTGGGCTCTGATACCACTTGTATTGTCCCTAAAAACCAAAACGAAAAAAAATTGTAGGGATAATAATACTACTAATATCTAAGGGACATTTAAACATAACTTTAGAATTGTAAAACATGTATAGGAATTATACCTATGATCATGTTATGTTCATATTCTTGTATGGTTTTCTATTTTACAATGATGTTCAGTGTCGTTTTTTGATATACTGGTGTATTTGTAAATATATATATTTTATATGGTTTACTGATGCTTTGATATTTTTTTATTTATGTTTCAACACATGTTGCGTTACATGGTTTCTTATTTTACTAAATAACAAGGCTAATTTACCTCCGTATCGAAAGGGGAGGGGTGGGTAGATTTTTCCTAACAACTCACTTGGAAAGGTAAGGAAATCCTACAAAATTGGGCTTACTTAGTTCTCACGAACTAATGCACATTGTATCTATTTTTATTGCAGGTGTTATGTTGCTACACCTATGATACATGGGTGTAAAGGAAAAAGAATTAAGACCTAGCACTAAAAGGTTCTCTAACATAAACACAAAAGGTTGTGGCATGGTGTTTAAAAATATACACAAAAGTATGAATCCAAAACAATGGAAGAAGGGTTTAAATTTTGATCATGGTGGAGGATATTCATAATGGTTAATGGTCCCATGTGAAGGTTGTGTGGCTCCTCAATGCTACCACAAGAAATATAATCCATGATAGGATTTTGCATCCATCCTTTGCATAATGTTTTCTTGTTTGATGAAAGGGGAGAAAGCTCCATTGTTTCGATTCAGTGACAGAGCCATGGTTTACAGTGTCTGAAAAAATGGTTTAATAGGTATACAGAGTAACATATGGTTTAAACTTGTTTACATATTTGATTTTATATTTGGTAATGCATACTTCTGGTGCCTCTCTTGCTTTCATTTGCAGGTTGGACGACCATAGGAAATATTTGTGAGTGTAGAAAGGAAGAAGGGTCATTAGTGCATATCTGGTAAGCCCATATGAAGAGGTCCTTCACCTACATTCTTGGTTGTTAATGGGGTTTGCAGCGGATTTTTGTTTGTAGGTTTTAATAGGCTTCCCATTTAGGATTTGGAAAGGTTTTGGGAGAAAGTAACAAAATTGAACGTAGTCATGGGTTGGGGATTTCGTGTTTCATAGCCCATTCGTGCATTTGTAAATTTAGACACGATTGTGGATTGTTTACTGTGCAATTTAAAATCCACTATGTTGGAATTTTATAATGATGTTTTACTTTTTTATATTCCCATCTATTTTGTTGTTGTGAGAACTATATTTTCAGTTTTTATATGTGGATTGGAATATACGAGTGTCATTTCTTAGAAATGGCACTATGATAATGTCATTGAAATTTTATACTTGAATGTGGATATTATTCAGTTGGCATTTTTTCTTTTGTTATAGAGAAAAAGGGAAAATACCTATATCTTTTCAGCATGTATAAATTTATATGTTTTGGTTTAAATTTTATAATGCTATTGTTTATTTTATTCACCCATGTGGTTTTGATGGCGGTCATATTAACATGGCCCATACTTTTCTATATGGAATAGCCAGTGTATCTCTAAAGTTTACAATTTATATATATTTCTTGTAGTGTATGGGAATGCTTACGACCAATATTTAGTGGATTTGATATTTGGTCTGGTGTTTATCTTTGATATTTTATTTAAATTCTTAAACTCTCCCAGCTGAAGATTATGAGATTCAATCATGAGTTAGTTATTGTTTAAGTTGGGTTGTTGTAAAGGAATTCTAGCCAACCCTTAACGAGATTTTATAGTGGGGGGATGAATGTCATGATAATTTTAGTAGGTTTTAATCTGGGGTTTAGGTTGTCAAATATTTCCTTTAACATGCCTTCCACATTTTTTAGAGGAATGATGATTATGTTTGTGATTTTAAATATCTTGTTGAAGCATAGATCATTTATACATACATACATACATATATATATATATATATATATA